>VFFE01006450.1:133604-293137 GCA_008921705.1 Burhinus oedicnemus | reverse complement strand
AGCCTTTACATTTCCAGCTAGGCCTTGGACGAGAAACTGGCTCTCGAGAGTAGGTGCTCGGAAAAGGTCTATAAAGTCAGGAAGTGATGGAGGCTGTTATCTGTTCTAATCCAGCCTTGTGTGCTGTAACAGTTGAAGAAGATGAGAATGTACAAGAGATACAGGATAATCTTTTGGTTAAGGCAGGTGAAAGCAGGTCTGGAGAGCTAGATTCTTTCCCTGCTTCTGCTATTGAGTCCCTGTACAGTATCATTTAATTTATTTAGCCCAAATTTTTCATAATTGTTTACTAGGTCCACATTTTCTCTGTAAGCTACTGGGACATGACAGGAAGAAATGCTGAATTCTTCCCAGTGGTACACACACAAATGTGGACTGCCCTTTAAATAAATGAAATTAAACTGGAGGTAGACCCTGGGTGTTAGAGATTAGGTTTCCAATTTTTTTATGTTAATCTTTCTGGGATGTAGTTTCCCATTTACAAAATGGGGTTAATAGCAATATCTCAGGTTTACCTTGAAAACCTCTGAGATCTCTGGGATACCGTAGTGTTGAACATGTAAAAGCCCATGAAAACATGCATGTTTCTGTCATCAAAGCAAAGGTCAAAAACGGTTAGGTAAATGAGGCATGTAACTGGCTCACGAGGTCAGCATTGTCCCTTCTGTGTTTCACAGAAGTAGAGGTTTCAGGGGAAGAATACTATCTGATCAGATAACCAAAGTAACGCATGTGCTCAAGGAAGATGATACATGTTTGCACAGGCAGACCTAAATGATGGAATTCCTAACTTCTGAGAGGATTTGTGTATTTAGCAATATGTTTTTAAATGATGCTTTTGGGGGGGTGAGGGGGATGCACGTAATCCTGTAACAAGAACTGTAGATAAAATTGTTGGCATGTCACCAAAAGCTAGCAGTGCAAAGTAAAAATGCAACACGTTACTGCTACCACTTCCAAAAGCTTTTCAAGGTGCTGCTTAGTAAAAACTGTGATTAAAAACAAGCTTAGTTTATAACAAGGCTTGTGAGCTCACTATGATGAGATGGCAGTAATGAAGAGTAGGAAATAGAAGGGCTGGAGATCTACAGGCAGTCAGCTCCTGCCGTTCCTTTAGCTCTGTCTGCATCATTAATTTCAACTGCTAAGGCATGTGGAGCTATGTCAACAGGAGACGGTGGTGCAGCTGTAATTATGCTGCCAAAACTGCTATTAGCATGTTTGATTGCCTTATGGGGATGGCTGGACTATAGCAACATCAGTGTCTCCTAACGTAGATCTGACCTTAGGTCAAGTAAGTGCATACCTGCACCTTGATCCTGCTAAGATTTACTTGCGTACTAATTTACATGATTTCAGCTACTTGCATGTGTAAAGCAATGATAGCAAAAGTGTAAGTAGTACTAATGTATTGACATAGCTCAGGTACTAACGGTGTTAATAATAATAATAACATTATTGTATATTGCTATTCCATAGTAATTTTTTACATTTCATGCTTCCTCAATTTCTAAGTAATGTTTTAATATTTAGTATTCTTATGCTTTTGGGGTAAGAAGTTCAAATCTCAGAGTGTAAATCCTAAGGTTGAGACTGAATACTAAATATGAAGTGTTTATATATGGTCAGAAGGGATGCTTTCTGATGCTGGAATGGCCTTTTCTTTTACAGCTTAATGTCCTGGAAAAAATGGTGTTCATTAACTAGTATAGAAATTACATTCAGGAAAAGCCTCTTGTATGTTTTTGTATTGAGATTTCCTTATTATTTTTTAGTAGCTATACTTCAAATGTATTGATGTCTGCTGAGTACTGTCAGTGGCCCTTGAGTTGGCATATACTGACCACAGAACTGCACGTGGTATCACTTATTTCTTGCAGATCTGTGCATAAAAGAAATTACAATCCTTTTAGACTGGAAACAACATTCTTTTGTGTGAGCTTGTGTGATACAACGTCTGTTTGTCTTTCCAGGAGTCTGACCTGACATTTCGGTTAGCTAGTGGCCTTGTTATTTGGCAGCCTATGTGGGAACACAGGCAGCCTGAAGTTTCTGCCTTCAACGCCCTTGTAAAACCAATCAGGAACATCGTTACAGGTCTGTGATTTTGTCGTGGTAATGTAGCTCCTGTGAGCGGGGAAACCTTTCCTTTGTTTGCCTGATGCTGCCTTATGCTCTGTAGCCATCATATTTGCAGGAATATGTTAATCCTGCAGGAATTAGTCAAACCTTTGAGAGTCTTAAACTACTCAGTTGTTTCCCCTCAGAGTCAACCAACATTTGCATAATAATTAAATAGGAGATGAGAGAGAAAGCACAAATAGGAAATGAGAAACTATTCAGTAGAGTTATGATTTCCTGTCAGCCTCAAATCTCTGTTTCACCATGTCTTCCTCGGTTGCTAAGAAGGGCAAAGGCGGTATCTAGCAGGAGCCTGACACGGGTGGGGAAGGCTTTCCCAGACTGGCACTGGACAGAAATTATCAGTGAAGAGCACACAATTGGCAGTTTAGGTTCTCCTCCTTCTCTAAAATTTGAATTTCACCATGTTATGAAATTAAACAAAGTAGTTTCAAGAGGCTCCAAAGAAGGCTTAGGTTGTAAATTCACTTTTGCATACTGGAAGGGGTTGCTCCTCCTTTGTACTTCAGCCATAATGAAACTGGAGTTGGGTGCTTAAGCTTCCAAGCCTTCATGTCTGGCCTAGTTATAAAAAACTTTTTTACTTTTATGTTTTAGACAATAGGTTTACGTAATTCCTACAAGGCGCTGAATTGAAAGCGTGCTGGGTATGTCGCTGTAGCACTGCTCACTCATTCTCAAAAGCATGGAACTCTAATTTTCACAGCAGTGAAAATGTAGTTCACTATATCAGATTTTTCTGATGACAAGTCATTTTGGATGTTATATTTTGTTGTGAAGGCTTTGGAGGCCTCTGGGACAGTCCAGAATTGAAAAGATTCAAGTTTTTCAAATGATTTGAAACCATATTTGACATCTAGCTCTTCTTCTTCTGCCTCAACTTCTGGAATTAAAAAATAGGATTTCAGCCCTAGAACTAACAAAAGGAATTAATTCGAAGTTTTCTTTGACTGTTGGAATTTTTTCCATAGGTCTGGAGTGTGGTCAGACAATCCTGAAGGAATAACTTCAGGAGTAAAGTCTGAAATGAAAATACTCTGTTATGTTTTGAAAATATTTTCAGCAGAATGGAAATAGAAATTGGAATGAGGTTCTCTGTATCAAGGAAGATTCTGCTATCTTAGCATTGTTGTCTGAAATTGGGACAAAAAAGTTAAATTTACTTCAAACAGCAAATTAAAAAAATTCTACTGAAGAAGCTTTGTAATGTCTTCTTTGCAGTGAGTCTGATACTAAGTCACATCTGAATAGCTTGCAATATGACAGGATTTCAAGAATTGTCGTCCTAGTCTTTGTGATGCCCTTGTTCTTCTACAGTATCACTGATCAAACTTTCTGTATGACAGTCATGTGTTTCCTGTGATGAAGGCATTTGTCAAATTGGAAATCACGATACGTTCTGAGAGACGTAACCTAGAGAAGGAGCTGAATATATGTGAAAACAGGAGGAGGAAGAGCTCCAAAATAAATGGCACTAGTATGCACAGAAAAACATAATTTGATGCCAAATGGATTTAGGGTAAAATTTATATTCAAATTTAATTTTAAAGAGATTTTCAGTAGACAATGGTGTTGACAATACAATTGAAAGAATTGTGCAAAAATTAAAACAGCTCTTTTTTTCTTTTTCTTTTTATGGCTGTGGCAAATGTCTAGGAAGTCTGCAGCAAAGAGATGCTGGTTTGGGTTTGTTTTTGTTTTCTGGTTTATCCTTTCAGTGGTCCATTTTAATATTAGAAGTGATTTCCAAAATGTCCTCCTTTGACTTCTTTTCTCAGCTAAGAGAAGTTCTCCCACCAACAATCAGAGCGTGACTTCTGAATCCCCTAATGTGGACAGTGGACATACCGAGGTAAGTTCTGTGCTAAGGTTAGACAAGATTGAGTAAGGAGCTGAGGGAGGGGGGGAAATTATTATTGAAACAGCACTTGCAGTTACCACCCAAAAGTATTCCATCTCCAGAAATTACAGTTCTTCATGTTCTACCAAAGGCTCCCAACCTTGTCTGCAGTAGAACCAAAGGGTATTGAGTATAGTTGTCAGTATCTCCTTGGCCTTATCCTATATCTTATAGGATGGAAGCCTGATCTTACGTATTTTCTTGGGCAACAGCCCTGTCTTACCCTTTGCCTGTACAATGCCTGGGCTTGATCAGTTGCTCCATGGTATTACCATGGTATTATGGTATAAATAATAGTCATGTCTAAGCACAAATTGCCATAAGAAAACTAATATGTGAGAGGTAAATATGTTTATATACCTATTTCATTTTATGAAAACTATCCAAAGGGACTACAGGTGGTCTGCGAGACAAGCCAGCCAGATTCTGTACCTCCAAAGGCCACTGTTTCAGCATGTCATCGTGGAAATTCCTTGGATGGAAGTGTATCTTCCCAAACCTCTCAGGAGAGAGGTACCACACATCCCAGGTACAAACCCCTTCATCAAAAATTTAGGCTGGTGTGACTCAATGGTGGAGGTCACAGAAGTCCTTCATCTTGAATCTGCTGTTGTCCATACACACCAAGGGTGCTAGATGTTTATCTCAAACTCTTAATTCAACAAATCTCAGTTCTGGGTGATGAACAAGGTGGTGATACGTGGTATGCAATGCCACTTTCATTGGAGAATTCTCTAGCTGGCCTGTTGGGACAGTTTCTTTGGTCTTTTCTAATATGTTATTTGCTTATAATTAAAGACACTAACAAATAACCTGCAGGTTCAACCCTCCTCAGGCAGCCAGTATCTTTTCTGGCTTCTTTCTGATCAATTTTTCTTCTTCTTTCAGTAATGCCATAAAGTAAATGAAGCTGATGAGTGTTTTCAGGGGGTGGAGAGGGAGGGAAGCCTTGCTGTATTTTTAGGTCTCTATGTATTTAGGAGTGTCACTTAAACTCCTCCTGAAAACTTTGGTCCTGTTGCTTACCTCTTCTGGGAAATGTCATATACAAAACACTGTGGTGTTTTAAGAAATTGCTTCATTACAGAAACAGAAGAAATGTGGGATGGAGTGGGTTTCTGGATATAATCTAGGAACAGCTCTGATTTCTCAAAAAGGGGTTTTGATGCACCCTTTCACTGGTGGAAAGGACAAAGCTATTCCCTAGGATTCTGATCCCATCAGGAGGCTTCCCTCAGGATTTTGTATCAAGCCTGCTGTCAGTTCTGGGTCTTTATTTAATTTGTATTAATGTGAGCCGGTAAAACTGAAGTTGGGGACAGAGCTGCCTTTCTATGTGTGAACACTACTGCTCAGAGAGTGCACAGCCATAAAAAAATAAGCAGCCTTTTAAGAAGACAGCATCAGGTGATCAGTTTGTCAAGCTGGGTCTGGTGGTTGCTATGGAGATGAAGCTTCAGACAGGCTTTGAAGAGAGCATCATTATGTCTCCTCATTTGCAGGACTCATTGATCAGTTAAAACTGTACAGGGAGCTTTGGTTGCCACGCAACAGACAACGGGGGGGGAACAAATGTTGTTTACTCTACTTCCCAGCAGCCGCAGTATTCCTTTGTCCTTGGGCCGGGGTTGAAGGAAGGCTGCCTTTCCACTCTCCCTGCAGCCACAGGGAACCAAGAGCTGATTATACGAACACTAGGTTTCCTTCTAAATGAAGCACAGAGTTTAATTTCTGGCTCCTCAGACACTTCTTGTGCAAATGGCTTGTTCCTCTGATCCTGGCAAATTATCCCTGCTCCACTCAGTGAAATTCTCCATTTACAGATGGTACAGTTTAACACTGGAGCAAATAAAGCCACAGCCCTTTATTCAGCTCCTGTCTTGAACGCAGTGCCTGGGACTTTGCAGGAAGGACTTTAATGACAAATATTTCATAAGGAGAACATGCCTTGCTCCAAGCTGTGCCGTGCCTTGGGTTTGCCTGTGCCGCGTACAGGGGAGCATGAAAGACTGTTCAGACTCAGACACCGATCTGGGTCCTGCAAAGTGACCGGGGAGTAACGCGTCATCCTCTACAATTGCTACTGAGGTGATGGGCTTTATTGTCTTTGCTGGGATGCTTTGAGTATCCCAGCTATCCTTATGTTTTTTTACAGGCTGCATCTATGTGACACAATCTCGACTGCAACAAAAGCAGCCTTCACATCAGGTTTATGGGGAAAACTTTATAGCGTATTTCCATTTATCATTATTTTCTCCTTCCTAATTCAGTTTTTCAGGTTTTTATAACAGCTTATTCTGAAGTCATCAAACTTGTAACATTTTTACCTTGAATACAGCGCTAGGGGAGAAGCTTTGAATCTATAGGTTGCATATAGTGACGTATGCTGACACAGATGGGCTAGTCTGCAGTCACCAAGCTCCTTCATCATTGGCCTGTGGGGCTGGCAGCAAACCAGCCCCTGCAGGTTCAAGTTCTAGATGCAGGCATTGCTCCAAGCCCAGCCTTGCCACCTGCCCCCCGTTTCCAAGCATGTAATATGGAGCATGGTTCACATGATTCCAAGTGGTGTCAATGTTCACTGCACACTTCTTTCTCCTTTGCCAGTCCTATATCTGCCTTGGATACACAGGACAGATCTGTGGCACTGGGCAGCGATCCAGCAAAGCACTTTAAGCATGATCTTCACTTTAAGCACTTAGGGGTTCCACTGGCCAGTATTGCTGCTTGTTCCCTAACGCTTTGCTGGACTGTGGCCTTGAATGCCTCTGTTCAGAATCTGGTGGTAGCCAGCTGGAGATGGGATGTCCTACCAATGCTGTTTTCATGTTGTTTAGCAGAATTGATAATATAAATGGGTTTTTTTAAAAAATAAATATTTGACGTTGGGTGACAACAAATATTTTTGTTTGGTGATTCCCAAATGCCTGAGAATACAATTCATGGAAGTGCTGTTGATTTTTACAGAATCCAAAAATCACAAAAGTACTCAGTTCATGGAGGTGTGTTTCTAAGACACTGAATGGAAACATTCAAATGGTGTAATTCTGCAGACAAAAAATATAGATCTCCAGAGTTCCTGCCCCACCCCCAGCATTTCACACGTTATTTTGCCATGTGATTCTCATTCCTTTCACTGCTTCTTTTCTGACAGATTGTCTCCTAAGAGCTAATGAATGTACAGAGGGTAGATCAGATCGGTTGTACTAGGCTGGGAGAGAAGCGGTGTAAAAAACAAATAACAAAAAAGTCGTGGGCATTTTATTGCAATAAGATTGGCTCTGAAAACAGATATGATTCCTTTGAAATCGGAAATCTCTGGAGTTACATTTCTGAGGCTTACTACAGATATCTTGCTTTTGCGTGCACCAAGTTCTACAATACTTAGGAAATTCTATACTAAAACCCATCAGGACATGACACCACCCGAAAGGCAAGAAAATCATAATGAAAGCTAAAAATGGTCCTTTTCTCTATTACACCTTGGGAAAGAGTGTCCATAACAGTAACTTTTACTTGTATAAGAATCCATTTAATTGGCTTAAAGGGTTAACTAAATTAGCTGCCCTACCTGCTCCTTCTTAAGTAAGGTCTGATGTGTACAAATGTAAACCATTCCTAAATATATATTACTAGTATCTGAACAGCAGATGCTCAAGGATTGTCTGTTTCCAGCTGAACAAATTATTCAGTTAGTGTAGGTGCTGGAGTCTTATCTTCAGACCACAGTTTAAGAAAGCAACCCTATCCAAGAAAACACTTAACAAAGCATGTACTTGAGTCCTCTAGGGACCTGAAAGCTAAATATCCACTTACATGTCTTCAGTAATGCTTTTCTCAGTCAGGGCCTTAGTCCCAAAGGGTCAGTGTCAAATGTCCTTGCAAGCTCAAGCAGGAACAGCTGTGTGCACATCCTGATGATTTCTGCAGATGGCAGGAGAATGAGAATGGCTTACAGCTCTTGATGAGTGGCTAAATTTTAGGCCTCTTTAGTAGAGCTATCGGGTGTTTTGGGCTGAACCAGCGTGTGTGCTAGGACAGAATTGGTTTCCAGCTATCAAAGAAAACTTTATAGCATCAAGAGTGACACCTTAAGAACAGTTGAACATACAAACTTGACAGATCATCATTGAGTGGTTCTTTATTCAGAGAACTGAGTATCTAAGAAGGGCTAAGGAGCATGATGACTAACATTTCTACTCCTGCTTTTTGGAACAGGGTGTCCTTGGTGATCCCACCATGCCAGAAGTCTCGCTATGCCACATACTTTGATGTGGCAGTGCTTCGCTGCCTGCTGCAGCCACATTGGTCTGAGGAGGGCACGCAGTGGTCACTAATGTACTACCTGCAGAGGCTGAGGCACATGCTACAGGAAAAGCCAGAGAAAGCACCTGAGCCAGAGATCCCCCCTTTACCAAGACCTCGCAGCAGCTCCATGGTGGCTGCTGCACCCTCTCTGGTGAATACCCACAAAACTCAGGTAAGCAGTTGCCATCAGTAAGAAAATAGCAACTGTTGTGGTGATACTGGGAAGTGATGGCTGGACAACTAATGAAAAACACAGCTTTGGCATTGGTTAAACTGCCTGGAGGTCTGATACATGCATCAGTTCAGAAAGAGACTCTGAGAACGATGAGGGTTTTGGAAGCAGAATCTGATGCAAAGTCAGAGCTGGTGACTGCTGAAAGCTTGAGGGTTGATTTGGGATAATTAATCTAGTGTGAACTGTGATAACATTATTTTTTAATGTGAGAATATACTAATGTCATTGTCAGATGAAATCATACTGCTTTTGTGTTACGGTGTAATGCTCAAGACTCACTGAGCTTAGGACAAGGGGTAATGGCTTCAAACTGGAAGAGGGTAGATTTAGATTACATCTCAGAAAGAAATTTTTCACTCTGAGGGTGGTGAGGCACTGGAACAGGTTGCCCAGGGTAGCTGTGGAGGCCCCATCCCTGGAAGTGTTGGATGGGGCTTTGAGCAATCTGGTCTAGTGGGAGGTGTCCTTGCCCATGGCAGGGGGGTTGGAACTAGATGATCTTTAAGGTCCCTTCCAACCTAAACCATTCTATGATTCTATGAGCTTCTTTGTTGTAACCCCTGAAAAGACAGAAAAGGAATTGCGCTTGGTACAGCACTACACGCTCCAGGCAAACACTTGGGTTAAAATATTGGAGTAGACTTTGCAAACAGTGGCAAAAGCCCTCCATGTTGTTACCTCTTCTCCTGCTGTTATTCTTATTGCATAACTTTTACCTTTATATTTGCCAATAAAACCTCAGTAGACAAACTGTCCTAATAGGTGTCAAGGTTTGCTCCCTGTTTTGCTGGAAAAGGAACTCCAGATTCCTGACTGTGGTGCAGTAAAGATCTTTGTGTTAGAGCTTAAATGTGCCTGGAAAGCTGCCTGGCAGAAAAGGACCTGGGGGTGTTGGTCGACAGTTGGCTGAATATGAGCTAGCAGTGTGCCCAGGTGACCAAGAAGGCCAACAGCACACTGGCTTGTATCAGGAATATTGTGGTGAGCAGGACTAGGGAAGGGATCATCCCCCTGTACTCAGCACTGGTGAGGCCCCACCTCGAATACTGTGTTCAGTTTTGGGCCCCTCACTGCAAGAAAGACATTGAGGTGCTGAAGTGTGTCCAGAGAAGGGCAACGAAGCTGGTGAAGGGCCTAGAGCTGAAGTCTTATGAGGAGCAGCTGAGGGAACTGGGGTTGTTTAGCTTGGAGAAAAGGAGGCTCAGGGAAGACCTTATCGCTCTCTACAACCACTTGAAAACAGGTTGTAGAGAGGTGGGGGTTGATCTCTTCTCCCAAGTAACAAGCTATAGGACAAGAGGAAATGGCCTCAAGTTGCGCCAGGGGAGGTTTAGATTGGATATTAGGAAAAATTTCTTTATTGAAAGGGTTGTCAAACATTGGAACAGGCTGCCCAGGGAAGTGGTGGAATCGCCATCTCTGGAGGTTTTTAAAAGACAGGTAGACATGGTGCTGAGGGACATGGTTTAGTGGTGGTTTTGGCAGTGTTGGGTTGATGGTTGGACTCGATCTTAAATGTCTCTTCCAACCTAGGTAATTCTATGATTCTGTGTTTTTTCTTTTGGGTAGCTCACTGTTGTTCCTGGGATAAAAAGGGTATGCTGCTGCAGTTTCAGTTAATCTCCTTGATTTGTGCTACTTTTAGGTTTTGCACTCTTTTCCTGTCATATGGGCTTTTAACAGCAAATTCTAATTTACTAAGTTGATGGAAATGTCTAACAAAATTTAATGCAGATTCTATTTTTGCAATCCAGTTTTATGACACACCTCAAGTAAAAGGCTCTATCTTCTGTTAATGTTGCTGTCAAATGGCTTTTTTGAGTCAGAACTCTTGGAATTTTTTGTGGTTATTTTCTTAAAATCCTTGCTTTCTGTATTGTTGGGCTCTGGCAGTCTTTGACCTGTCATTTTATAAGGGAGAAAGGTGAAATATCTTTTCTCCTGTACAGCCCAGATGCTGATAAGCCAGAAGACAAACATAAACAATGTAAATATTAGTACTGTTATTTTTAAATTTTATAGACATTCTTATGATTTTTCTGAGGGCTGGTGGTTACTTGTGGTGTTAAGGGCTCAGCAGCAGCAGTATTGTTTAAACTGTGTTATACTTTAGTGTCATTTCTATAAAATGTTGCCTGTTTCATCCCTGTAAAAGCTTAACATATCTCCATAAAGGCCAGGTGATATGAATTACTCTTCAGTCTTATCTACCTTTGCATGGGGATTTTATAGGGTTGTTGTGCATGTACAGAAAATCCTCCTTAATATCATCTCCTGAAGGGAGAATTGGAAGATACTGCTGTTGATGTGGTTCACTGTTTCCATGCATATACTGTCCTTCTGTCTTTGCTCATAACAACCCGGTTATTTTGCACATTACCAAGTTTAGCGACGAGTGCAACAGGGAGTGCAGTTAGTGGTTCTCAGCACAGTGGCAGCATGAATGGAGTTATCCTCCATAGGCACTGTTTGCACTAGTATTGTGTTGGTTCTTCTGTATACAGTCAAACACTCTCTCCTTTCACACACTTGGCTATTTCTTGCTTTTGCAGGCTGTTGCTCTTGCAGAAGATTCCTTTCCTCAATTGCTCTTCGCTAACATTTTTCTGTTAAATCCATTTGGCAATTCCACTGGGTACTTTCTAGCTGTTAGTGTAAGGACTCTGTCCAGGGCATTCTTCCCTCTAGGGCTAGGCTTGATTGCTTTTGGTAACCTCTGTGTCAGTCCTGTGTATTTTTACTGTACTTCATCAAATCGGAATCCTGTTTAAAAAAGGTTTCCAATTTGTTACACAGAACAGCTGTGATGGAGGAGGTGAAACGGTCTTCCATGCAGCAAAAGTTTCAGCTCATGCCCCGCTTCTTTACAACTCTGGGGACTGAAATCTTTGCAATGCACAAAGACATCTAGGTTCAGTTTCATTCCAGCCAACTGTAGGGACTTAGCTGCTGTTCTTATATTCAGACTCTCATCACTCAAGGCTGTCTGCCAGTCGGAGGAGAGAATACCACCTCCAGAGGGCTAAGATTTGTCCTTTCTTTCTATCAGCACAAGGGGTTGTATGCTGAGAATTCACCAGCTCATCTAACACAGGGATGTGGTTAAAGCCCGCTTTTTTGGTCTAGATCTTAAATTCCTAACACAATGTCATAATTTCAGGTTGATCAATAAGTTCTCAAAGATATCGGCGCTCTGTGTTTCAGCGGGATAGATTTAAAGTGGCAGGCAGAAACTGATTAAAGAAAAGAACAGCTGCCTGCAAATCACATCAGGGACCAATAGATTCTTCTGGTAAATCCACATTCTTTCTATTGTTCTGCAGTTTATCAGGGTAACTCCCTGCATCTCCCTAAGCCTCAGCAAACTCTCACACTTCTTGTTGGTTTCTGTGTGCCTGAAATCACATTTCAAATAAAGGCTAGGGCTGAAGGAGTTGGGATCGAGAGAACATGGAAAACATCCTCCATGTATTGCCTAGTAAACCGAACAGCAAAGTAGAAAATGATGCAGTGCAGCATGCCAGCACTCCTTGTTGCATAGGAAAAGGGGTACAGGATGGAGTGTGAATAAAATCAATACTAGCTTCCTCTAGAAAATTACTTAAGTCTAAACCTTTTTCAGACCTGGCAACAAGTGATAAAGGAAACCTGCATTGCACCTGTATGCAGTGAATTCAGCACAAGGACAGGTGTAGGAAATGAAACCTTCAGAGGCTCACAAACCTCTATAGTCCTGCACTAACATTGCAGGGGCAAAGAGCCAAAGCTTAAATTAAGCATAAGACCAAGGCAGCTGCAGTGCTTGCTGCAATGCTAATACAAAGCCAAGAGTCTCAAGTGTAATGTCTTGAGAGTTGAGAGAAGTACTAATGAGCTGGTGGCCATACAGTCATGCACAAGGAAGGCAATAGAAAACAGAAACAACAAAATCTAGAGTAGCAGCCACAAAACTATTTTGCTTTCTTATCCCCCTTGTGCATGTCATAATTACCACATAGCCTACTGCACAGAATAGCCGCAGTTTTAATCAGTCTCCAACAGGAGTGCTAGCTTGATTCATTAAAATACATCTTATACCACACCGTACATTTAAGGTGATTCTGTGGTTTGGTTTTTTAGTGTTGTTTGTTTGATATCTATGCTAAGCAGATTTCGGAACTGGGACTGTGTCTTTCTGTAAGTTTGTGTGGCTTGTATCACAGTAGGCCCTGATCCTCTTTCTGTTTATTTGGTGATTGTAAGCCACCTAATAAAACACTGATTTGGTAACTAACGGACAAAGATCATGAATCTAAAATAAATTCATATGTTTTCCAGCCAGAAGAGGCCAGAGAGCTGTAAAAGCTAAGAACCAAGCCATATGAAATACTTGCTTGCCTCACTGTTGAAAGCACCTAGGGTCGAATCCTGATTTGCTGTCTGTTGGGTTTTACAGACGACCCCTCTCCTGAATTTCTAGTCATATATGCAAAATGGTTTAAAAACGTGCCTTGACTGAATGTGACTGAAAACAGCTATGAAGAGGAATCTTTCTGTTGTGTGTCTCCTTCATTCTTGTGCTGATAAAATTAATAGGAAGGATTCAAGGGTAGTCTTTGATTAGTCTGAAAAGTCTCTGAAGAAAGTGTGGTCCCCAGTAGCCCAGTACTGAAACATGGCACCTGGTGCTTAAGACTTCAGCTGCAAAGACTGTCACTGGCTTCTGCAGGACCTTCATATGCATAAAACTGCATACTTTTGTGCTGCAGAGCTCACTAGCTCTGCAATACACAATCTGGCTAGCCAGAATCTAAACCTCCGATACCATAGGAGTCTCTTCATCTGTCGTTGTCATATAGCTATCTCTGGATTGAAAGCAAAAAGGTATTTTAACATGGCCCAGTTGTTTAGCACAAGCTTTCTGATGGGGGAGTGAGGATAAAGAGCATCTCCATTGGAAACAAGCTGATATTTAGGCAGAAGAAAATTATCCTGAGGGAATTTGGTCAGGTCAGCTGCACAAACATCTCATGAAAAGTGGCATCGGATCTTTAATGAGAACAGATGGCCAGGAGCTGAGCTTATGCCACCTTTTGTGGCAAAGCCTTTCTTTACAGTAGGCAGTACTATGGCTCAGTGCAGAAGGGGAGCAGAGTGCCCTCTACTGAACTGTCAGTAAATTAGTCTCAAGGTTTTCACTGTCGTGGGACATTCTGTGCTATGGCCATAGGGGCTTTCACAAATACGAACTATGATGAGAACTATGATGGACAGATCTTGGAGCACTGTTATGACAAGTGAAGGATGCTTACTGACATAGAAGTCTTAGGTTTCTTTAGTGAGTAAATAAAATTTCTACAAATCAAGTCTCTTGAAGGGACAGTGCTGCTTATTGCAGTTCAGTTCCGAAATACACGTTTAAGGCCAGATGTTACTAAGGGCATATTCTCCTAGACCTTAAATAAAATGCTTCAAAAAGACTAGCCATTGTGATTGCTCATAAATGTAAACCAAGACCTCAAGAAGATCATCAGCTACCCAGAGTCATACCTGGGATCAGAATCAGAGTAGAACAGAACCTGAGTCTTCCATGCTACTAGACTACACTGACAGCAACGCTCGAGGCTTTCTGTGGCAGCACAACGTGCTGTACTTTTTTCTGTGGTGATAGAAATGTTAGACAAGGTCAATAATTATGTGAGTTTCTAAATTTTGTTTGTTCGTTCATTTGTTTTTCTTTAAATGTGTGAATAGTGTTTCATGTAATGAATTGGAGGTCCCTTTCCTCTACAGCACTCCTATGACAGCTCTTGGAAGTAGCTTCTCTGTTTCTCCTTGTGCTTACTGTCTTCTTTTGGGAACTGCAGGATCTTACAATGAAGTGTAATGAGGAAGAAAAATCACTAAGCACGGAGGCATTTTCCAAGGTTTCACTGACCAACTTGCGTAGACCAGCAGTTCCAGATCTCTCCACAGACCTGGGGATGAACATCTTCAAAAAAGTGAGTGGAAGAAAATTGTACTTTAATTTTCCTGTGATTCAGCACCTCAATGTCCTGCTAAGTAGCAGCTGAAAGTCTGCTTGGGCTATACATTCATGCCATATGTGAGATTGACATCTCTCTTCATTGGAAGTGGCTTTTATAGTGCACATTCCAAACACAATACCAAAATCTTTATACAAATAACTGTCCTGCTGAAACTGTATGAGGGAAGGGTACTCAAACAGTGCTGATTTTTAAGTGCTGATGCTCACTGTACTTGCAGCTAATTCAGTGAGCTTTTCTGATGTTTTCACCTCATGAAGAGGTAAAATCCAGGTACCATCCAAGATACTTAGCAGAGTTTTGTGAATTCTACTAATATAGCTCATGGTCTGAGAATGTAATAAAATTATACAAGACTGAGTTTCTTTAAATACTCCTATGGTCCCAGAGTGCAGATAGTTGCTATCAGGGTAAATGGCCAAGTTAAAAAGCTCAGAGTGGAAGGTTACACTTGGGCCACACATCTGTGTAATCTTTTTCCCCCTAATGGTAGTTTGCTGTGCTTCAAAGCCTCTACCAGCTCTCGTATTTGCTCCTCTTCCTCTTGCAGTTTAAGAGCCGCAAAGAGGACAGGGAGCGTGAGCGCAAAGGGTCAATTCCTTTCCACCATGCTGGGAAGAAGCGGCAACGAAGGATGGGGGTGCCCTTCCTCCTCCATGAGGATCATTTGGATGTCTCGCCCACTCGCAGCACTTTCTCCTTCGGCAGTTTCTCTGGAATTGGAGAGGACCGGCGTGGCATTGACAGAGGAGGATGGCAAACCACCATATTAGGTGAGATATTGTTATCTCTGCCCCAGGTTCTGTGTCATTCCTGTCCTGAACATTCAGAGAACAACAGAGGCTCTTTATTTCTTCATCCATCCTATTGCCACCTTATGTCCTTGGCTCTGTTTGCAGCATTACACACCTGTTTGTAGAAGCGGCAACTGTGCTGACAGCAGACCTTGAATGACTTATGCTTTAGTTCACTTTTTCTCTGAAAACTACCATCTTCACTGGAATAATAGCTACTGTAGCAACCTGTAGTCATGTCTGTACCACTTCAATACACTTTCCCTGAGTGGTAGCAAGCATTGCACAACTGCAGCTTAAAATTGATGCAAGGAATGGTTGCATACTCTTCTTTTAATGAGGAATCTCAGGAAAGGCAGCAATATGGTCATTAGGAGTATGGCAAAAAATAATTACAGTCTTCCTCAAGTAGACACAAAATAAATAGGGTATTGTCTCAGATAGTGAGGCTTACACTGTCTTCATATTGAAAAGATACAGTGTTTAAATCTAAATATTGCCTCCTTCAAGCTTCCAAGTTTACTGAACAGCATCTAGGCATTGTTTCTGTTTCACAAACTTACTCCTAATGTCATAGATTTTGATCCTGGCACCCTTTCTTGGAGATGATAGGCAGCAAAATGATTGCCTAAGGCCATGCCAGATTTCTTCTCATTTTCACTGGCTTAGATGACATCGTTTGGTAAGCTCTCCATTGTAAACATGTCCCTCTTTGGGACACAGGACAATGAGCTTAGCCAGTGAATTCTTAAAGAGTCACATGTGTTTTATCAATGGTTAATACACAAACACCTCCAGATTCATACAAGAATAGCAAACAGTATCCAAGTTGTCTTTTCCATATCTTCAGTAGCTTGAGAAGCTTGTTAAATTTTGATCTCAGGGGCTCCAGATTCTTTTCCTGGCTTAACCTACAGTTCTTTCATTCTGGTATCCTGGCAAAATCATATATTTCAGACTTAATGGTCAAGACATCCTTTGCTTTAGCACTCCCCATCCTAATATGCCTGTTTATTTTGGACAAGGGGAGAAGAAACCAAATTCCTGTAACTCATCCCAAAGGGACTCTTTCAGTGCTGACCAGTCTTACTCTCCTGAAGCTGCTGGAGGGTGACAATGTGGGTGTCAGCTAAATCAGTATTTGCTGAGGGGAAGAGCCTTGCAGAGAGTTTGTACATTCTGTCTTTGTGTCAATGAATCCCCGCGAGATACCCCACTATGTTTGGGTCTGCTTCACAGGGTCCTGGAAGGCCTTGACTTCTGCTGACTCCAATCCTTCAATTTCTAACCTCAGTTACTGCCTTTTGTCTCCAGGCACCTCTCCGATGATTAAACGAAGTATCCATTTCTTGTCTTGACCCTAGGAAAGTTTACCAGGCGGGGGAGCTCTGACACAGCAACGGAGATGGAGAGCCTGAGCGCTAGGCATTCACACTCCCACCACACGCTGGTCTCGGATCTGCCGGACCACTCCAACAGCCATGGAGAGAACACAGTCAAAGAAGGTAAATTTAACACATCAGGAAAGAAATGTTTCACTGAGATATCAACGCCAAGAAGTTGAGGAAGCGTCGCTGTTTCCATGTATGAGTATATGACTAATTGTTTTTCCCTTTTTCTTTTCCCCCGCCTCTCGAGGATTTTTTTTGTTCTGTGTAGAAAAATGCTCCAAACCTTTCACGTTTATGTGGTGCAGTTTGTCAAAAAAATGGCAGCCATCGGCAGGGAGAAGGCAGAGTTTGGGGGTTTTTCGCCTTACCGCAGAAGTTTGGGCAGAAATTTGGTATTGCTAACCTTAGTGGCTTCATGGGAAATCATGTGGTATTTAATGCCCCTTCGCAGTTCCCAGCTTCTGGATTGTGCTCAGAATCACATTTTTTTCTTAATTCCCCTGGTTTCAAATAAAAGCTTGGCTTTTAAATTTACTTGAAATCTCTCTGGGGCCCGTCTGTCTTGGAGTCCTCTGCAGAAATAGCAATGCCAGTGTGACTACGATGGGAGAGCCTCTGGTGGGATAAAGTCTGCTCCAGAAGGAAGAGTCTTTCTATTGGCAGGGCAACGCCACTTTTATCAAACCATGTTAGCCAAAAAGAAGGCGGCTCTCTTCTGTCAGCACCAGAGCACTTTGCTGGCACTGCTCCTACTGCCTAAACACAGTGAATTTGTTTTCTCCCTCATGCGTAGTGCTGCTGGCAAAACCTGGTCATAGAGATCGGGCCTTACATGTGGCAAGTGCAACCTTAAACCCTGATGAGGGAACGGGATATCACACACCTCATGGAGCAGGGCACAGTCTGTCTCTGCACAAGCTGTCAGGCAGCATACCTAGGAAGCCACAGATCCACTCATGTGATATGTGCTGTAGCCTTGGAGCTCTCAAAGATCCATGCTCTTTTAGCGCAGCAAATCTGAATAGTCTGAGGGAGGATGGATTTACGACAGCTCTGATCCAGCATGGGCACATTTTCTTCATCTCTGTTCTGTGTCTCCTGGGCAGAGCTCAAGCCTGTCTTCCTGACCTGCATTCGTTCTATAGAACAGTAATCCCACTCGCTACACCAGCTTCCCAGCCAAATATTTTTTAAAAGGTAGCCATATGCAATGCTTGTTTTTCTAGTTGTACCCCTGGTACAATTGTGCAGCAACTATAAGAATAATAGGACCAATCATACTGTTCCTAGTGGTAGTCCATGACTTCGAACAAACCATTCTGTAGTTAGAGAATAAGAGAATAAGTACAAATATTACATATTTCTTTTGTTTTATATGACCAACTATATCCAAGCATACTGGTCATTCATAATTTCCCATCTGTTGTCTACTTTCCCCACCCAGGAGACATTTGCTGATGAACTCATTTCTTCTGGCTGACACACTTAAAAGCAGAGATGAAAAATTAGTTATGTCCTAGGTGGCTGGTCAAGAGGAGTCATGGGCACACAGGCACATGCTGCAGGCATGCACGGATGTAAATGAATTCTTTGGTCTTCCTTCCCTGCCTCTGTGAGTCCTGTCCAGCAGTCAGCCCTATTGGTGACAATGAAATAAAGACACAACACAGGAAAAGTTACTTTATGTAGGATTTGGATATGGATTTTTGTTACCCATTTCAAAACAAACTAAGCAAAACCTTAGTGAAACAAAAAATAGCTACCCTTGGATAAACATCAAACTTAGTAGCTCAGGAACAAAATTTGCTAATTCCATCTTTATTGTTATCTTCACCATACAAATTTCAGCGAATGCCACTAAAAAGTCACACTTGCTAGCAAAACAAGATTACTTAATCTTGTGATTACAGGCAGCTAGTTCGTGCCTTGATCATTGACCAAATTGTAGCCTAGTTCAAGGTACTGTTATCAGCTTTAGAACATTTCTTCTAATAAATAGTGCTAGTTCAGTGTTGGCAGGGTTGCACAGGCTGTGAAATGTAGTCATCACTCTGGGATGTTGTTATTTGCGTAATATAACCAGTCCATTGCTGAGTCAGGGCTTGAAGATTCTTATTAGATGTATGTTATTTTATTCATTAGAACACATTAAATAGCCTTAGGTAGAGGTTCTTTGTTATTCCATAGCCCTGTTACTGTACTGTCTGGCAGAAGGTGTCCAATCAACACTGTGGGATGCGTAGGGTCTTTCTACAATACAGGGTGTATAAACCTACTTACAAAGCACTAAGTGTGGGAAATTACTAACATCGTGGCCTGGAGTTCAGCATGAATTGTAAAATCGTGGTGAATCCTTGATAAAAATTGGCCTGCGTAGATGACATGCTGTCACTACCTGAGCTAAGTGTCGTGATTTGGGCTGGATTGGCCACCCAGGCGGAATGATAGATGATCTCCCCTACCTCCCTTCAAAGAGAAGCAGGACAGAGAGAGAGAGACTTATGAGTTTAGAAGGACTAAACTACTTTAATGAAATATTAATAATAAAATTAAAAGGAAATAATGAAATATATACAGAACCATATCAAGCTCCCAGGATGATGATCACGTCACTGGCTGGCCCTGGGGAAGTCCCAGACTGGACTCAGTGATGGATGGAAACTGGATTCCAGATCTGGATTCAGAATCAGGATCAAAGGCAGACGAACAGACAGAGTCCTCCTTGGACACCAGCCATTGAAGAAAGAGGGCTGACCGCTTTGATCCCTCAGCTTTTATACTGAGCACGAGGCAGATGGGATGGAATACTCTGTTGGTCAGTTTTGGGTCACCTGTCCTGTCCGCTCCTTCCCGCAAGTGTGACCCCTCTACGCTTTTCTGCTTCTGACCCTCCAATGGGGCAAGTAACAAAGTTGGCTGGCCTTGGTTGTTATAGCAATAAGGATAAGCAAGAGCCTCTCTGCGTACCATTCCTTGGCGTCAGCTACAAACGTAGGTCTTACCACTCTGAGAACGAACAGTTTCTGCACAATATGCTGTTAATTTCAGTAGTTAGAAGAGGCCTAGCTAAAAAGTAGTTACTGAACAAAATCGGTTCTGTTTTACCTCAAACCAGTACAGCTAACCAATTTAAAGTTAAGCTTGAATATGTCATGAGGTCCCTTCTCTGACCACTGTGAACTTAGACACCACATTGCCTTTCTCATCAGTCAGCTTTGCATTTTGGAGATAGTTTAGACTGTCACAGGTACTGTTAGTAACACACCGCTCCACTTTTTTCAACTGGTGTGATGAAATATTTCAAATTGATGTGACTTAGAAAGCTGTTCAAAATTGGTGCTGCTGTTACCCTACCTTCACTCCTGCATCCAGCTGCAGAGTCCTTCCTCTTTCCCTTGCATGAGCAGTGTTGTTTTTAAGACCAGGTACTGGACCAATACAGGGAGAAAAGCTAGCCAAAATCTAATCCCCCTTTTGGATTAGATTTAGGCTGGCTGAGGTCCCTGATCTACTTACCTGCTCAGTTGACTGAAATCAACTTAAGCTGCCATGGAACTGTACTGCTAGAACAAGCTTGGGGTTGTTCTAATTTACACTGGCTTAAAGGAAGAAATGAATCTATGCTTTCATCCCCATACCCATGATAGGAATTAGGAACCTGTCTTGTCTTTCAGTATTACAAGCTGCATTAAGAGCTGCGCCCTTCATGCAAACAAGGACAGCCTCAGTTTGTGTTTCCATAGCTCTAGAGATGGAAATTTACAAGTAGCCATTTTCCTCCCTGCAGTGCGGTCCCAGATCTCCACCATCACTGTGGCCACCTTCAACACTACCTTGGCCTCATTCAATGTGGGCTACGCCGATTTCTTCAGTGAGCACATGAGGAAGCTTTGCAACCAGGTGCCTATCCCTGAGATGCCCCATGAGCCGCTTGCATGTGCCAACCTCCCACGAAGCCTGACAGACTCCTGCATCAATTACAGTTGCTTGGAGGATACGGATCACATTGATGGAACCAACAACTTTGTCCACAAGAACGGCATGCTGGATCTCTCGGTAATTGGCAAGGAATGAGGAAAGCCAGGTCCCTCTTCTGTCAATATAGCTGTACCATTGAGATCAGGGTTTTGATGGGCTTTTCCTCCGCCTCTTTATATGACTTCTCTCAGCAGTACATAAAGGTCAGTCAGATACATTTGTGCATACCATAAAAGTCTCCTCTGAGAGACTGCAACTCCTATTACTCCTTGCAAGGAGCGCATGTGCATGTGGAATGCACACATCAAATCTTAAGCGATATTATTTAATGGCTGTGTTCCTGGGGCATGCACCAATTTCCCTATAAAATAGTGTAAAACTGAATAGCGCCTTTCTTCTAATAGCACCTTTAAACTCACCTTTTCTGCATTCCTCTTAATGACTTGACAGCTCCTGGTGCACTGAAACAGTGTTCTCAGGTTCACAGATGTCATCTCATGGTTTCCTTTTCTGCCTGACTGCACCCAGCCTGTGGTCTCTTGTCTTACACCTAGATTGTAGGCTCTTGGGGTTGAGGGTGTTGTGTACTTCATTCTGAATTTATACTGTGCCTGCTATAATGAGTCTCTGGTCTGTGACTAGAATTTCCAGGCACTAAATAGTACTAGGAGTAAAAATAAGTCTGAATTTAAGTATGATGTTTGAATCTCCCAGGTGGTCCTGAAGGCTGTTTACTTGGTCCTGAACCATGACATCAGTTCCCGGATTTGCGATGTGGCACTGAACATTGTGGAGTGCTTACTTCAGCTTGGTGTGGTGCCCTGTGTAGAGAAGGTTCGGAGGAAGAGTGAGAACAAAGAAAATGAGGCCCCTGAAAAGAGACCAAGTGAAGGATCATTCCAACTCAAAGGGGCTGCTTCTGGTGGTTCAGCTTGTGGATTTGGGCCTCTCCCTATTAGTGGAGCTGGAGATGGAGGAGAAGAAGGAGGTGGTGGAAGTGGTGGAGGAGGTGGAGGTGGAAGTGATGGAGGTGGTGGAGGAGGGCCATATGAGAAAAATGACAAGAAACAAGAAAAGGTTTGTCTTGCTTCCCTTTATACAATTCCTGAATGTAGTGTAAGATCTGTTAAGATTGATTACACATGTGAGTGCAACTGCCCTTCTGTTTTCCCTCCTTTTTTTGCATGACAATCACAGATTAGTTTATTTTGCTCTGGTGTTCACTTGGGGTCCCACTGAAGAAACACGAGAATTCAAGCACTGTAACTACTGCAGCAAAGCAGCTGCCAAAAGCTGAGTTTGTGAGCCTTGCATGGACATTTTCAATATCTTGTTAAAGTGCCTGGAACCCTCAGTCACAACGGTGGGTTTTTTTTTCAGGTTTATTATTCATAGCTTATAGGGAAAAACAGAATCCAATGTGCGAGCAGAGTTTGTTTTCTTTGATAGCCAGGAATCAGAAATTTTTCAGTATCATTGTGAGAGTTGGCCAAGAGATGGTGTTCCTGACCTCTAAAGTTGCAATTCATAGTACCATAATACCTAAGACATTTTAAAAAGATGCTTGTTTTTCTGCTCAAGGAAGACAGCTCTCTGTTTTTCAGGGGAATTTTCTGAAGTGAGTGCTGAATGGTGTAGGGGGCTTTGCATTTACAGCATGACTTTTTGAGGGGAGCTGAAAGGGAGAGGCCTGGTCCCTAAACTTGAAAAATAATTGGAGTAAACGTTTCAAGAACAACTCAGTAACAGAGTGTCTGAGAGGAGAAATGGACAGCAATCTTTTAAAAGTAAAACACTAACAAAATGCCAATGGTTGTGCCAGGGTTTCACACCGTCTTTCTCTCTGTGACTCTCAGGATGAAGGCCCATCTGTCAGCACCCATAGGCTGGCACTCACAATGCTTATCAAAATTGTGAAGTCCCTGGGTTGTGCCTATGGTTGTGGAGAAGGACACCGAGGGCTCTCTGGAGATCGCCTGAGACACCAGGTATTCCGGGAGAATGTAAGAGAACTAAAGCTCATTAAAGCATCCCCCTTGTACTTTCGACATCAGCTGCTGAGATTGCTGTCTGCCCCCTTTGTAGCTTTCTCTGTATTGGCAGTAAATGTGTTGCTCTTTGCCCCAACTCACAGACTGTTGCAGCCCAGCCATAGCAGATTTTCAGCTATCGTGTTACCTTCCAGCCCCTGGGGCTTGCTATGAGCGCACTTGGGTCTCGGAGGGCTTCTGAGCACCCCAATGGATAGGTTGTCTGGGAAGGGACAAATACATGGGAGCAAATTCCCTGTGTGAGCTGGTCTAACTAACTTTTCACATTGATGGTACTCCAACAGAGTACGCTATTTACAAGAGGTGCAGCTGTCTTGGGTTACATATCTGAATCCCAAAGTCTAAGGTGTAGTTATGTTCACCTGTCCTAATGGTGATAGTGACTGGTTGCTGCTGGGCTGCTCCATCAGCTCCTAGTAGTTGGAGTGCACTGTGCTTGCAGGCATGTTAGTGTGCTGCAAGGAAGTAGAAGACATGCCTTGTTGAAGGGCAGAGTGGATGGTCACTGTTGATTCCTTACATTTTTGGTTCTGCCCAAGTTGAAGTGATGGAAAGTGCCCAGGATGTAGCCCAGACATCTGGCTTAATCCAGAAGAGTTTAACACCCTGAGATCAGTCCAATGCCTGTCAAATGGGAGCCTTTCAAAGGCTTTCTCCAGCATGTGCCTCCTCCTTGCCTTATGTGCTTGCAGCAAGGAGCATTTTTGATGACTGTAATGAGAATTTACACTGTGCCCATCCATGGTGTGGGTGGGATCCAGGTGCTTCTCCATGGCTTTGGTTAGCCTGAGCCGTGCCAACAGAGCTATAATTTGGTTCTGGGATCTGAGCTAGATGGCTCAGAGACAGATTGGCTGCCTCTGTATCATGCAGCATTCTTCTGTTAGCTAGAGGGTACTGAGGAGACTGCAGCAGTTGTTACGTTAGTCCTGGACACAGTGGGACAAGATGGGTTAAGAGAGTCCCAGTGGCAACAGTAGAAAGGTTCTGCACAGAGCACTGTTTGAACATATACCATATTCATCAAATGTCAGTTAGGCTTTTATGTTGTGTTGGAGCTGAACCAGCAAAACATTTAGGCCTATGCATAAAGGAATAGCTCTCTTGGAGCCAAGGTTCTTATCAGACTCATTGAATTGAGGTCTTTATGGGAAGAGATTTTCCTACACATCTAAGTCTGCTGCATTTCCTGTGCGTTTGTCTGGCCAAACTGCTTTGCATGCACCATTTGTGTTGACTGCATGGACAATCACATGTCTGAGTTTACTGGAAAGTTAAGCACCCTATTGTAGGTAGGAGGAGAGTTCATGTTTCCCATAGAGCTGATATTTCAGATTCTCTAAGTCCAGCCTGCATGGGGACCCAGTAGGGTGGATACTTTTGTGATAAGAAGTTAACAATTAATAGCTTTTAAATAAAAAGCTAATGTTTTGTATGATATAAATTGGTCACTGGTTACAGGTGCATCAAATGGGTTGGGTCTGAGCCAGCGGCTGAAAATCAGATGCCTGAGGCTAAGAACCTGTTTCACCAAGGCAATAAGCCTTGACTGAGGTGGTACATTCCTACTTCATTCATATTCAGTGAGATTTTACCCTGGGGTTAGGAAGAGGAGGAGAGGTATTGAGACATGGCTGGCAGTGAATTCACCACCGCCTCCAAACAGTGACACTCATACTGGTGCCTTGTTGGTGCCTTCAGCACTGCCTCCTTGTGCTGAACTTCTTTGCTAAAGAGGCGAACCTGTCTTCTGTTACAGGACCAGAACCTTCTGGCTCCTAGGGGAGGTTACTTTAGACAGCACAGCAGAGCACTGTCTAAGCAAGAGTAAAAAAATACCCTGCTCTTATTAGCAAAACTCAAACATGTACTTTGATGTGATGTGATTTGATGGATATCGTTGCAGGCTCAGAACTGCCTCACAAAGCTGTACAAACTGGATAAGATGCAGTTCCGGCAGACCATGAGAGATTATGTGAACAGGGATTCTCTTAATAATGTGGTGGATTTCCTGCATGCTTTACTGGGATTCTGCATGGAGCCAGTCACTGACAGTAAGTATAGCCGGCATCAGAAACTCTCACTTGAATATTCCTAAATTGTACCATTTAAAAAAGAAAAAAAAATGTGAATTGCTATCCTCAGAACATACAGACCATATCCTCAGTCAGTGCGGGTCAGGGGAGTTGGATCTCTTCTAATTTGACCATCCAGTGATCTCACCTCATGATCTTGCATGATCAGTGCACCTGAAATCTCTTTTGATTCATCCTACCCGTTGTTCATAGCTCTTCAAAGAAAATATTTTCACTCAACTATGCCTCAGGCAGGAAGTTTTCTGCTTCATGACATGACCAGGCGCCAGCTGGAATGGCCTGTTTAATCCAGGGTTTATTCTGAATGGAGATATAATTGAGCATTAAAACCCTCTGTGGTGCCTCAGGTGAGGCAGTAAATAGCAAGAACAAATTGAATAAACAGGAACATGAACAAACAGATGTGCATGCCTGCAGTTACAAATGTGTCGATGTGTGTCTATGTATATGTATATATGTTTTCTTTTTTTTTTAAGTTAGGAAAATTATTCCAGGTTGTTGAGGTTTAACCCCAGCCAGCAGCTAGGACCACGCAGCCACCCACTCACTCCCCCTTGCTGGGATAGGGGAGAGAATCAGAAGAATCACAGTGAGAAAGCTTGTGGGTTGAGATAAAGACAGTTTAATAAGTAAAGCAAAAGCCACACATGCAACCAAATCAAAACAAGGAATTTGTTCACCACTTCCCATCGGCAGGCAGGTGTTCAGCCATCTCCAGGAAAGCAGGGCTCCATCACCCATAACAGTTACTTGGGAAGACAAATGCCGTAACTCTGAACGTCCCCCCCCTTCCTTCTTCTTCCCTCAGCTTTATACACTGAGCCTGACGTCATATGGCATGGAATATCCCTTGGGTCAGTTGGGGTCAGCTGTCCTGGTTGTGTCTCCTCCCAATTTCTTATGCATTCCCAGCCTGCTTGCTGGCAGGGAGGCGTGAGGAGCAGAGGGGCCTTCACTGCTTAGGAACAACCAAAAACACCAGGGCGCTACCAACACTATTCTCATCCCAAATCCAAGACATGGCACTACACCAGCTGCTAGCAAGAAAGTCCGCCCCATCCCAGCTGAAACAATGACACAGGTGCTATTAGAATGACCAATCATTTATGCTTGATCACTGCATGCAAGAACAGTTAGCAATGATTGTTCACAAAGTAGGAATAGCTACTCTGAAGCACTCAGGGAGTCTGACTAGTCTGTTGGCCTACCTCTGATGTCAGGCATTCCAGAGAAAGCATCAAAAAATTATATAGCAGACTTTTGTGAAGAAGATGCCCATAGGAAGTTTCCTCAAGTATTCATCAATTATTGACTGGCTCATGCTTTGAAGCATGGCAGCTCATGCAGCTTTTGAAAGTCTTTTCTCTCACCTCATGAAAATGGGATGTTTCTTGTTATTCATATAAATGTGTAATTCTTTTTTGACTCTTTCTGAGAGCTTGGTCTCCTTGTGCACCTTGCAAGAACAGCATTCCTGTAGTTCAGAAGATTTTCTTTTCATGAGTATTGTCACTTTTCAGCTTAATCAAACATCTTTTGTCCTTTAGAACAGTTTAGAAAAAGCTGGAGGTATTCAAATTTTATGCCTTACTCTGTGCATCTCTAAATAAGAGATGTGGATAAAAGGAAGCCAGAGTGGTCCTGAATCTTTTCAATCATTTTTCGTACTACAACTATTTCTGGGAAGATTTCAGCCTTCTCATTTATTTTACCCTTCTCCTCTGCTTTATTTTTGTGGGGTGAGATTGCAAGAACTGAGCATAGGATATTTGGTGGGGACTTGCCCTTGTCTCATGTATCTGAATCCCTTTACATGTGCCTTTAAGCCATCTCTTTAAAAACCATTCCTAACAAGGCGGCTTGCTTGTACTTGAATTTCACAGACAAGGCTGGATTTGGGAATAACTTCACCACAGTGGACAACAAGTCTACAGCCCAGAGTGTAGAAGGTATTATTGTGAGTGCCATGTTCAAATCGTTGATCACTCGCTGTGCTTCCACTACACATGAGCTGCACAGCCCGGAAAACCTGGTAAGCACTTGATTTCATGTTAACAAGGTTACTTTTTCACTTGGATGTCACCAGTGAGGCTTTACAGTGAAGAATTCAGTGTAGCCAAATCCCATGAGCTATGCAGTCATAGTTGAAAGATGACATAAATTTGATGTCTTCCTTTCATGCCTGCCTTGCAAACTGGGGACTTAGCCAGCATAAAAGTTCTACATTCTGAATTGCATTTTCCTCTCTGTTCAAGCAGCATCTGTGTGGATTTTTTTCCAAATGGATTAGTAGCATAGTCGGGAGCAAGGGGTTAATGATCAAGACCACAGCCAGCATAAATCAACTTTCAGCAAAGTAAAAGCCAGTTTACTCGGTCAAGTACATGGCCCACCAGTGGCAGAGTATGTGAGTTACTGAATAGCAATTTGGTAGGTCTTCCCAAGGTTTAGACAAACGTTCAATTTACCACACTTGGAGGAAAGTAAGGTGCTGCTGGTTGCTGCCTGTGTGCTATCTCCCTAGAGCAGGCAGAATGGATGACATGAGCTCTCTTCTTCCAAACTGGTGCAAAATCTAGCAGCTAATCTCAAACCACCTCTTTTATTATCAGAAATTAGGATTTTTCAGGGAAGCAACCAAAGAGCACTCTTGTGCTCCATCCTTACGGCAGACTATAGAGGCATTAAAGTCCAGCTAAAGGGACAGTAATCCTCTGTGAAGGGAAGGGAAACAGAGAAGGAAAACACAGTAACATCTTAAACCAGCAGAGTAGTCTGCCTGTGTCCAAGTCCTCTTGTTTTTATAGATATTCCTCCTTTGGAATGTTTCTCAGTGGAGATTAAGTGGTGGGATGCAGAAAAACGTGTGACGTTGTTGGACCTAGATTAGGATCACCAAGTGTAAATTTTCATTATAAATTGTACGTCTTTCCGGACCCTATTTTAGCCAGTGTGTAAGATGAAACTTATCTTTAGGCGTAGCACCATTATGTGTGTCTATATGGAGAACATAGTACACAGAGTATATATGAGGATTTCCTGTTGTTGCGTCACTCTTTAAAGTCAATCTTGCGTTCAATATCTTACGAAAATGAGCCTTAATCAGTATACAGATCCAATTATTTGTTTGTTTGGATTTTTTTTGTTGAAAGCAGGCTGTGCAGTTCCTAGCTGGGAATTTTCAGAGTAATCCAAGATCTTTTAGAAAAGTCCACAGATCAAAAATCAGGTCCTGTAAAACTGTCCCCTCCATCCCCTTGCCCTTAGATATAGAGGTGATTTGTCACATCACAGATGTGTATGAATGTTCAGAACTAAAAAGAGCCTTGAGTGTAGGAGTAGGCTGGCGAACGAGTGAGTCATTCCTCTCTCTTCCCATGATGTAAAGCTCTAAAATAATTAAGAAAAATCCCAAGACGCCCACTGGTTTTGAAACAAAACATGCAATTCTTTTCACTCTATTTTCCCCTCCACCCCTTCATTTAGCTTTTTCTTGCCTTTTAAGATTACGGGCTAGATGAATAGGATAAAACAGGTTTTAAGTCATCTTTGCAGCTCCCTTATCTTGCAGCTGTTTTAGCCTCTGATACCTGTACATCTGCTTTAGCCCATTGCAGAGCATGTTCTGTATCAATAATGCTCTTCATTGTCTGCTTCTTCTGAGTGCAGTAAGCGGAGTTTCCAGCTTTTGATCCTAGCCAGAAAACACATGGAGAGTACATGGAGAGTACATCAGACAACAGCTGGAGGAAGTAACGGCCTGCTGAAGTACCTTAGAAACTATTGATTCTCACCATTTCTTCACAAACTGCAGACTGAGTTCTTTCATTTTCATGATGTCTTGCTACCCAGGGCTTGTACTGTGATATCCGACAGCTGGTCCAGTTTATCAAGGAGGCTCATGGGAATGTCTTTCGGAGAGTGGCACTCAGTGCCCTCTTAGACAGCGCTGAAAAGTTAATACCAGGAAAAAAAACAGAGGAAACGGAGCAAGAGCCAAAACCTTCTGGGAGCAAAAGGTGGGTGTCTAAGAGGGAGAAGGCAAATGACTGACTTGCATATGGCTGTATGACTACATGCACTGAACACAAATGTAGAAAGTCCAAGGGCTTGTGTGTTTTATCTTGACAGCATATGTTAGTTCCTGATGTACAGAATTGTACTGTGGCAGCAGTGTCCTTTAAAATTTAATGAACTGAAACAGTAATAGATTTGCCGCAAAAAGTGCTAACACTCTCATACAAGAGGCCTAAGACAACAGTAATAGGAGGAGGAAAGGTTAAGAGAAGTGAGAAGCATAGTGTCAGTCCCAAAACACTGTGGGCACATAGCTTTTAATGTGCATCACATCCTTAGTGTTGTTTATCTGACAGGAAAACCCTGGTATGCAAAACAAGTCCCAGAAGAAATCTAATCCTGACATACTTCTTTATCAAAAATAAATTTTCTCTGGTGTTTTGAGGCTTGTCATATTAAAATATTGGGAAGAAGGCTTAAACAGGTTGAAAAACTCCTACAAACCTTGGCTTTGCTTCTAAGAGGTGATGCCTTTTTCATGAATGATATATATAGAGGCAGTAAGTTGCTA
The DNA here is from genome assembly GCA_008921705.1 of Burhinus oedicnemus. Taxonomy (NCBI): domain Eukaryota; kingdom Metazoa; phylum Chordata; class Aves; order Charadriiformes; family Burhinidae; genus Burhinus; species Burhinus oedicnemus. The sequence continues at coordinate 263,628 of VFFE01006450.1, read as the reverse complement.
AAGAGAGGGTACATCTCTAAAGCTGTTTTGTTGCTCAGCAGTGCTGGTTTCCATGTCATGTAGCTATGTGATGGCCATAAGACCATCCATTCGCTTTAGCTGATGATTTATATTGTTTGTATAGATCCGAGGTGGGAAGTGTTGTCATTGACAAAGGCCAGGCATCAGCTGCCCCTGATGAATGCCGCAGTTACATCTCAAGCCGCCCAATGCAAACTCCAGAACAGTAAGTAACTATTGAATTGTTTCATGCATTATTTATTGCCAGCAGCTTCCTTCTGGGAGTAGTACAAATGGGCAGAACAGCAAGGACTTACCTCTTTGGACGGTACAAAAAATGCGTTGAGTGTCTGTTCAGGAGCTCTTGATCACATCCAGGTAATGCCTATTTTCAGTGCTGCCAACTGGACCCACCCTGATTTTGATGGGGAACCACCAGAGATTTTCAAATGACAATGCAGTACATTTGTCAATATCACATTCTACCATAGCCATGAATAGAGTGTTAATTTCTCAGAGATGTCACCAGAGCTGTTCTCCATGCTTTGTATTTTTGGGGGATGATTCTATTAATTTTCAACTTTCAAGTTGTCGCTAAGGGTCATTAATCATTTACTGCCTCCCAAGAGTCAGCCCGTTTCTGACCTATCTTGGGCATGTAGTCTCCAAAAATTGTTGTGTTTCCCTTATCAGCACAGGTAGTCTACCAGTTTTCTTAATGAGCAAATCAACCTGCTGTTGGGCACTGCCTGTTTGAAGTCTCTGTTTTTCAAAGAATTCTGCCATTTAATATTGAAGTAAATTTAATCAATACTCTTAAGAATTTTAGAAAATTTTATAAATGGCCACTGGTCCCTAAGTAACTTTGGACAAGTCGTTTAACTTCTCTATGCCTCTGAATACCCTGAATAATCTTGTTAAAGTGCTTTGAGATGCACTGTATGAAGACATTGCTTGCCCAGGGGCCCGGAGCTCTATATTATGTATTCTCCTGCATTAACTGAGCCTGCAAAGTCTCACTGTTGCTGAGACTGCAAGGATAAAACAAAACCCTTTACTACTGTGCAGAATTGCAGCAAGCTGTTCTGCTCTGAGCCCTACCACAGCCAAGGGAGATCTCAAGAGTATAGCAAAATATACTGTCCCCGTTCCAATACGTTAATTAGAACTGTGAGTCCAGCAGGTTTGCAAATGGCTACCATGATGTCCAAAAATTCTCCAGTACACATGCTTGTAGAAAGCACCAGTGTAGTGTTATCAATATGGGTCATTTTGACCTAAAGAAGATGATTTGTTTTTCATGTGTAGGAACTAAAAATTAGAATGACCGGTTCAGTAGACAAGCTCCTCAGTGTAGAAAAGATGGTTATTTTGTGCCTTGAACAATATTGAGCATGTTGTCAAACTTGATTATGTCCCACTGAGAAGAGTATGTGGAATTCAAATATGAAACAACCTCAAAGAATAGGGAGGTCAGGAGGGGGCTGTAGGAGGGGGGGGCCTCATCCCTCTGAGCATCCAAACTTCAGTCAAATGCAGTTCACGCTCTGCATCCCTTTTTTTCCAGTGATGAGCAAATCCAAGGGGCCGTTCTGGGACGCAAGGACTTCTGGCGAAAGATGTTCAAGTCACAAAGTGCAGCAAGCGATACCAGTAGTCAGTCTGAGCAGGACACATCTGAGTGCACTACTGCTCACTCTGGGACCACCACAGACAGGCGCTCCCGCTCTCGTTCCCGACGAATCTCCCTTCGAAAGAAACTCAAACTCCCCATAGGTAAATGTATGTCTCTTCCTATTCTATATACATATTGCATGTGCAGAGAAACACAGGGAGATACATCTGTCTTAAGAAATATTGCAACACAGCTCCTTATTGTCCAAGTATATTGTGTATTCTCCCAAGGGAAGCTGGGAAATGCTGCTCTCTCCATTTTACAGATGGGGAAGTGAGGCAAAGGGAACTGTAAGCAATTTGCCAAAGGTAACAGAGAATATCTGTGGCAAAATAGAATCCTGAATCCATGTTTCCAAAGTAGTAGGCTAGTACCTTAATCTCACAGATGTTGTTCCTCTCTGTAGAAGAGAAATATTCCAAATAGCATTTGACAGACAAAGAATATATCCTTTACAAGTCCCAAGCCCCAGCCTTGCACGGTAGTTAATGCATGTAACATGAAAAGGTTCCTTCCCCTTTCCTCCCATTTTCCTGTACCCTGGCATGGCCAGTTTGGAGAAATATGCTGCAATTGCTAATAAATAGGTTCTGCTTGGAAGCATTTTCAGAATTGTCCTGAGTGGCTTATTCTGCAACAGGGAACTGGCTGAAGCGCTCCTCCCTCTCTGGCCTGGCTGATGGGGTGGAAGATCTCCTAGATATCAGCTCTGTTGACCGTCTGTCTTTCATCAGGCAGAGTTCCAAGGTAAATGTCAGGCGGGATTGCAGAGAGCTTGGAAGGACAGGATCTGGCTGGTTTTAGCTGTCCAAGGCAACATTCTACTCAACGTGGACATTGCAGCCAATGAGACTCAGTCACAGAAGTCTTCAGAGTAGAGTGCCATGGAAATTTGATACCGAACTTTTGTGGCTCATGGTGAAGACTAGATTAAACCTGCACTGTACTGGTCAGTCTGCCTTTGTCCACTGAGAGAGAAATGCAGGCTCTGTCAACACACGTAAAGTTTAACTGTTGGTCACACATCTCCTTCCTTCTTTGTGCCTTTACAGCCTCTTGCGAAAGACCAATCCTTTAAGCAGAAAGCTTAAAAGATGAAGTGCTTCAGCGTACGTAAATCTGTGCAGACCCACTTGTGTTGCTATGGTGATCCACTGTGTTACAGCCCTTCTGTAGCTGCTTTATGTCTAAGCAAGGAAGACCAAGAGATAGTGGTACGGCGCAGCCTGACCCGGTCCTCTGTCTTTGCACAGGTGAAGTTTACCAGCGCGGTGAAGCTGTCAGAAGGAGGGGGGCCAGGAGGTGGCCTGGATAATGGGCGAGATGAAGAGGAGAATTTCTTCAAGCGTCTTGGTAAATGGCGCACCTGCCGAAGACACCCATCCAAGCTTCATCACACAGAAGAAAAAGATGGTTAGAAATCAGGGTTCTCGTCTCCTTTTTTCTTTCTTTTTATCTTTTTTTTTAAAATCTCTTTCTTTCTGTATTTTACCCCTTTCCCTTTTTTACTGGTTTCTCCATAGTTTTTGTACCCATTCTAGCCTTCTCCAACTTTTCAGTCTTTGTAACTGTTTTCTTTCCCTTCCTTCTTTCTTTTGTTTTGATTTAGAAAAAAACTCTAGTAAAGTCGATTTTTTAAAAAATCAAGACTATCCAAATAAATTACGCAAATACAACATTTGGGCTTTTCAAATCAAATTGAATTTGATCGTCACACTTGAAAAATTAATGCTTGCTTCAAAGCACTCTTATTCAGTTCAAAATTAGGTGTGTAAATCTTTCATTGCCTAATATAACAATGGGTGTTCCATCAGGTTTTTTGTTTGTTTTGGTTGTTTTTTTTTTTCCAATTTGTGACCATTTGACAGTTTTAGCAAAGATCAGCACTGATGAAATGGAAAACCCTGCACAAACCTTGTTATAATTATCTCTTTTCTTCTGTGTTTGCATGTCTAGTGTCTGCATACCATTCGTTAGGGATGCTGTGCCTTTATCTTAGCACACAACATAGTAATAACAACACTACTTTTCCTTTCCACGAAAGTATATTTAATTGCAATGCATTTTCAAAACCAGCAATGTTTGAAAAGTGTCTTTATGAATAATACAAGGTCATGATATATTCTGTTTTAAAATGTCATGTGGTCATTCACATGCTCATGTCCTCAGCTCAGAGCTCATCCTTGTTTTCAAGGAGACAACCTTGTATCTTGAAGTTCTGTTACTCTTTTTTCAAGAAAACCCAACCTGACTCCCAAAAACACACAAAAAGGAGTAGATTTTCTTTTCCACTATCATTTCTGTAGCTTCACAGTGTGTTACATTCTCTGGCATTATGGTATTTATTTTCTGACATTAAATTTTGACACTGCATTGTATGTATTTCACCATCATCTGTCCCAGACCTGCAGTGTAATGCATGTAAGGCATTGTTCAGGCAAGTGATACTAGCGAAGTATGAGCGTATCTCCCCAATATAAACTGGTCATCATTCTACTACTGCAGAAACACTGGTGGTGGCTTTCAACTAGCTCCTAGGTGAAAAGTATCATTCCTTCAGAACAAGAATGCATCAGCCCAGCAGCTTGTTGTAGGTTGGTAGCTGAAGGTGAATACCCCCACAATGGAATGAACTGCACTGTTTTCTTCATCCACTGTTTTGTGCTGAAGTAGGTGTGAAATACTTCCACCATATTTTCTCCCAGCTTTTCCTGGGAACAAACAATGGAGGGGCAGAGAGATTTTTATAGACTGCCACATACAGTGCTCATGTGAGATATCCTTCATATTTTCTAGTAGGAAATAATTTCTTTTTCATCTTGCTAACACTGATTTTATGCTACTGTGAGTTTGCTTCTGCCTAGGGTGCCTATATTCTTGATTTAATGACAGAGATTTAGTCTTGGTCCTGTGAGCATCAAAAGCCTTGTTCAGTATGTGTGGCACAACGTATATCTATACAAAACTCAGATGACACATTAATACTGGCTTTTTGAGCTTTGGAAGTGTCCATACTCCAGCCTTCTGTGAGTAACATCAGAATTTAGGTAATTAGTGAGGAGAACTTGAAATGTCTTTTACGTGCCTGTGATAGACGAAATGTACATGACACATGCTTGGTTCTGACATATGCATGTGTTAGAAATACCATAATAAAAGTGATGCAATGGGTTAAAGACAGAGACCCTTGCATACTAGTATGAGAAACAGGCAAATTGTCCAGTGATGTTGATAGGGAGGGTTGGGCTGTTGCCTGATCACTAACTGAAGCAAAGGGAGGGTATTTAAAGTTTATAAGGTAAAGTGTGACCGTTAATTAAGTTGTATCACCATGTTCACAAGGATCTCTGCTATGCAATGAAAGCCACATACCATTAGCAAAAATAGTAGAGTAGTTGTACATGACTGTGAGTGTATGTACTTTTATGTGCATAGTGAAATTGATGTGAGGCCTTTACAGGATGGGACAGTTTATAACACAGTAGAACAGCAACGTTACAGAAGGCCTTCCAATTTCCACTCCTGTATCTTCCATAAAGATCAGCAGGTTTTATGGGCTTATGGAGAAGAGAATAAAAGCCTGTTGAAGGTGGATGGGCATACTATTAAATGCCTCAAGGTCTGACCCTAAAGCATTGTTTTGGAACCTCTTTCTGCCTTCCCATTCTTGTCATTCATGACATTACTTTGCTCATGCTTTTTCCATGTGGTGTTTCTTCTTGTGTTTTTGGGTTTTTAAACATAGACCAAATTTAAAAGAAAACGGAGAGAGGAGAAATACGTTGCAGTAAAAAAACCAATAATAAGATGTAGAATAACTTGTCACATCATTTATGAATTGTACTCTTCATTGTGATATGTCATCTAGACCACTGGATGTGTATGTAAGCATACGTATGTGTGTGTGTGTGTATATCTGTATGTGTGCATATGTATACATATATATACACATAATTATATGCACATTCATGCATTACAAAATGTTTATTTTAATGACTTTTTTACCTATACTAAGAACACAGCATATATACAGAAGTAAGTTACAGTGTGTTTACATGAGACCCTTAACATTCCTTTGGGTACTTACTGAAGACATTGTGAGTGACCATAGAACTTGCCGGGGTGTTCAGGCATACAGCACAGGTGAACCACAGCACATGTTTGCTTCAAGGGTTGATCTCACATTCGCACAGGAAGCAACTGTGGGGGCGGGAGCTTGGGCATCCGCTGTCCTCCTATGTTAGGAGACGACCTCTGGTCACTGGGTGAGATTTTCTGCAGGGCTGAGCCACATTAGCACTAAGCCAGTGAGGGCTCCCCTGCTTAAAGCAAGGCTACTGCAGGATGGGTGTAGTGGAGGACAGTCATCAGCTGCTTCTGAAGGATTCTCTTGCAAAGCTTCAACAAAGTACAAGGCTGGGACTGCAAAGGACTGCAAAGGGCTGTAGTGATAGACTCTAGGTAGTACAACTGAGCCCAGATGGACAAAGCCTCTGCTGGATCTTTATAGTGGGGGGTAGGGAAGTGCTTTAGGCATGCTTTTCTGTATCAGAAAGTCAAGTTTCTGTTCTTTATCTCATACAGGCACAGCCCTAACAGGGCCCTGAATAGGAAACACTTGTTTGTACCTCAAATGAGTTAGTGTTACAACAGCCATAGCAGGAAGGCTCAGATAGCATGCTACAGGCTATAAGGAAACAGGAGTTGGAAGAAAAGGGTATTTGTGCCTGCTCATTTATGTAAGTGTTCTACCTGTTCTTTCTACTTTATTTGTTTGTTTGTTGCATTTTGAGGGAATATTTCCCAACATAGGAACATTTTTTTTACTGAAAAACTGTACAGCTTCACTGGAGAGAGAAAAGCCACAGATGTCATAAAGAAGTCTCTTGAAATTTGATTGATATACCTCTGTCTTCAGGGAAAAGTGAAGATCTACATTGTCATTTTCTGTTGTGACTATTGTTTGTGGTACATAAGTGTTTTCCAAGTAATTCTGGGGAGTGCAATCTCAAAGGGACTTTGAGTTTTCAGCCATTCTTCTTTCCTGAGGAAGGAGAAGTCACAAAGTCCTGTAGAGCTGATGTCTTTAAAATCCATGTTTAAAGCCGATCTTGAATCCTCCACTCTGTGTTCTCTTCTTCAGTGCTCTATCCTTCGGTATTCTGTAAACATTTGTACTTTCACATGTAAACAGGGAGAGTATTATGGATAAAGACAAAAAGCTCAGAAGCTGACTATTCTTATTTTGACTAGCCACCTTGACCTTGAAACGACTTTCCTGATTTCTCATCTGTATCCTTCTGCTACTATCTCAACTCTGGGTACCAACTGCATAATGATCTTCTGCATTCAGAAGTGTTCATTCCAATCAGCAAGGGGATTAGTTGATTTACCAAGTGAACTCTATACATGGAGTTTAAAATCATGCTTGAAAGAAGCCCTGGAGGGGGGTGCTAGCTTCATTTTCAAAAGGAACGCCTTAGGGAGCCTTCCACCCCAAAGAGTGTGAGACATTTCAAGGTAGAGAGGCTGGAATGATGATGATAGCTAGGAGTGGAGTCCAGTCTCACTTTGGGTGTTATGGTAATTGCAGGTGATGTATGCCTAAAAAAAAAAAGGACAGTACTTGATTTCCGCATAGAACTCTTCCAATATTTGCTACTGATTTTTCTGTCCTAGTAGACATATATTACTAAATTGATACATGAGGACTAAGGTTTATGCGTGCTCCACTTTCAGGTAAACTTAGAGGCAATAGAGAGGTAAAATCAGGGATTATTCAGGAAAAATGGACAGTAAGCATGATGTTCTGTGTTAAAGAGGTGGGGAGGAAGGGCCATATTCTGGTTCACCTATGTTGGGGTAGATCCTGGTCTGCCACACTGAGTACAGTGGAATTGTTTTGGGCAGACATCAGTGTGACCAAGACCAGAATCTGGCTTGCTGTACGCCTGTTTCACAGAAGTCATGAATATTGTAAAAATGCCCCTGTTATCTTCAAGATAGCGCATCAAAGTGAGGAACGGATTTAGACCAAAACTGTACTCATCAGGGGGGTTGTGCCACTCCTTTATTGGTGAGAGACTGTGTTCCCTTCTCCCTACCCCTCCCTGCATCCCGTCTGTACTCTCTACCTCTTTAGGTTGCCATAGCTTTGATGATCACTTGACCTCCAACCAAGAAGGAGGAAAATCCAAGAACGTTGTGAACCTGGGAGCAATCCGCCAAGGCATGAAGCGCTTTCAGTTTCTCCTGAACTGCTGTGAACCAGGCACTATCCCTGATGCCTCCATTTTGGCAGCAGCCCTAGATCTTGTAAGTCATTTGTTGGTGTATTTTTACCTGCTGAGTGAGAGCATGTGCATACGTGGTGGTCCGTTGTTGTTCACTAATGCTGTTCATGCCCACACAGAAAGCAGGTAAAGCATCACAGCAATGCCAACTGGTCGTGCTGTTATGAGGTGGAGTTTTAGCATCTGTGACTGGATGAGTATGCAGACAAAATGGAGTTTTTCACTACATGGCTCCCCATAACTATATTACTGACAGTGCAAAGCTTTTATTGTCAGACTTCAAATTTTGCTCACAGCCATTCTGCTTCTGCTCCTAGTGTCAATAACAACACAAAGAATAAGGATTGAAGACTGGATAACTACCTGGAGAGGATAGTAATTCCACTCAGGAGTTCTGACAGAGCTATGAATACATTAGGCAACACTGAACTTGTAGTCATCAGAGCAAGTCAGTGGAAAAAAGATTGAAATGTCAGAGTCTGCATGCTTTTAAATGCAGATATTGCTAATTTGCACATCCAAATCACAGAAGTGACACAATTAAGTCCCTTCTTCCTGACACTGAGTGTCTCTTCTATATCTCCCTCCTTTTCCTTGCAGCTGCTGTTTTTTTAACAGTCCCATTTCTAAAGCAGTGGCCTTCAGCCTGTGGTTCATGGGCCAGTGGGGCTCTGTGAGGTGCTTATGTGACAAGCACAAGAGTGTGACAAAGACAGCTATGTAAAGCCAGCAAATTATTAGTAACTTCTCTGCACAGTGCTCTTCTATTTCCTTCCATAAGTGTTTGGATGTCTGCAAACAGAAAAAGATTGAAAGCCACTGCTCTCAGAGCATCCGCATCCTCTCTGTCCCTTTGTCTTCCTGCTCCCTAGCTCTTGCCTCTTTGACTGCCATGACATTTGTGCTCATACTCAGTTTTTTTGCTTGCTGCTGGAGATGTCATGCTCATGGACTCTCCCATTCTGCTAGTGCTGTGCCCTGAGATGTGCTGCCTTGTTTGCTCCATAGTTCTAGGGATGATAGACTCTGTACACCATGCCCTTATACGTTCTTCTTGACCTTGCATCCTTAGCCCGCAGATTCAAGCAAGTCTGCATTAATATTGGCCCAAAGATGCTGTTGCTATCAGTTCACATCTAGCTCTACTGTTTGGACTGGTCCCTGTCCATCTTCCAGTAGACAGGTGTTTTCTTCACTAGTTCCTGCTCTTCCTGTTGGAGACTGTTGGCCCTCTGGCTGGAAGCTACAGAAGCAGTGGCTGATAGGGAAGCCTGTCTCATGCTCTCACAATCTGAAGTGATTTCTATCAGTCAGGGTTGCAGTGAGCTCAGAAGGTGGCTTGGGGAGATAGTCACTCCTGCTGGGTGTGCTGCACAAAGACAACTTCATTCTTCAAGGCTGCCAGGCTGCCACCCCATTGCAAGTTCTAAATTAATAGCAAATGGAAGGTGAGTGGGCAGGGAGGAGCTCATTCCTGTCAATTACGTCACTAAGATCCTTCTGGGGATGCGCTACTCTGTGTGCTAATAAATCAGACGATAAAACAGGGGGTTGGCAATTATGTCCCTATTGCCTGTAAATGTCTTATTTATTTTTTAAATTTGCCACATGCTTCAGCCACAGACCAACTTACTCTGTGCCCATGTATGAAGTCAACTGAAAACTACTGGTCAGAATAAACTGATTGAAGATGTCTGTTCTGACTTCCAGAGCTGGCTTTTACAAAATAGAGTTTGACTCTGTTTCCTTTCCACTGCATGATGCAGAAGGGTTTGGTATCAGAATTTCTAGAAGGTCTGCAGCTAAGATGAAAGAAGCCTTGTTCTAATTACAGACTTGGGAGACTCCTTACAAGTACCTGCTCAGCTGGCATCTTGTCTACAAAGTACATGGAAGTTGAGGAGTCACATGCACTGCAGGTTTCAAAAGATGGCAGCTTGTCATCTCACTGTATTGCTTAATGGCAATGTATGCTGTTATGGAAAATTCTCACATTTTATGTCAATAGAGCACACCCAACAGAAACCATTCTGGGTTTTTAATTCCCGTTTTCAGGCTTCTGAAATAAACTTTGAATCAGGTTTGATGCAAATGAAAAGCTTCTTAAGTCATTTTATCCAGCCTAGTTGCTATGGCAACTTTTAAAAATTGAAAGGCAAACAGCTCCAGTTTCAGTTCTTTCATAAACTTTTTCAGCATGCTTTTTCATGCAAATTTTTGAAATTCCATTCTTATACCAACTGCAAGATCTTTGATCAGCCTGGATGCTTATACGCATTTGCCACAGTGATTTAAAGGAAATAGAACAATGAAACAAAGGCTACATCCTTACGGAGGTAATGATTTATTTATATATTAAATTGAGTGTTGCCTTAGGTTTAGAAACTATGTAGTTAACATATTTTCCCAGAAGTAGCATCCATCCTTGACTGAATTTTGTAAAACTGCAAACAATTTGTGGCTTTGCAAACATTCAGTGGCAATTGATAATATGTTGCAGGTAGTTGCATCCTTATGTCATCAGCTTAAATCCAGACTTGGCAATAATAAAATTTATTTTCTTTCCCTTTTCAAGAAATTTTGGAGGTTGAAAAGCAAGTAATACCATATTTCGGTCTGTGGTCAAGTTTCTGCAGAGGATTCCAAAAAACCACTGTCTAGCATTGTATAAAGATGTTACCTAAAGTGTCCTAATTAGACTAGTGTAAATGACTTGGGTGGGCAAATACAAGCTTTCCTTTGACCAGTTTAGCAATGTGTGACATCTGTCACCATTACACTTCTCCAATAAGATGTGTGAGCTCTTATCCTTGTTGAAATGTCATAATGGCACTGCTTTATGGCAAGGTTGTGTTTGAGAGGACCTAGCAAGTGTTGGGAGGGCAGAAGCAAAGTCTGAACTGCAAGAATACCTGCCAGTATCCTGAGTCCCTGTCACCAAGGGTCTTAGGCTCTGTTGTTCCCATGTTGCTGTTTCCACAGGAGAAATATTTGTCCATAGGAGGGCATATGATCTGTAAGGAAATCAGACATTGCTCCAAACAGGTCTCCAGAATAGATGACTAAGAACAGAAACAAAGAGCTGTGTCATGGATTGTACTAGATCGTTTTTAGATATAATCAGAGAGATTTGAACTAGCATTTTTGAGGCAATTCTCCTAGACATTGGTTAATAATTTACTCACGACCTATCTTCACAAGCCTGCTAAGCTACTTCTCATGACAGACTTATCTTGTGGCTAGACAAAGCAGAGCTATCCAGTCAGCTATCCAGTTGACACTACTTGAATTTACTTTATTTATTTACTCTAAAAGTAGATTGTTGCTATTTTGCTTTTCTTTTTTTTTTTTTCCTTGAAGAGACCAGTGGAAATGAATTTTTGCTCTAAGTACCTTGCAGAATATAAGAAAGGGCACAAGAAAATTACCACTGGTTGATTAGTCTTATAAAATTCATTGTCCTTGAAAACAAAACTGGACCTAAATGCTCTACAGTATAAAACTCTGCAAAATCAGCTGTATTTGAACAGTAATGTGATGCTGTAAAATTACAAATCCATTCTGTATTTGCTCCGTCCCACTCAGGTCATTGCTTTTGGTGTTATTAGTACAAATCAGGGTATCTATTGAAAAGCTCCAATGGGAGTACTTGAAATTTTGTTAAGAAAATGGTGGATTCTTTTTCATGTCAATTTATATGGTACAAGAACAATTTTCAAAAGACAAAGTAATACAGTAGGTCTAATGTTAAAAGTGGACTTGTGAAGGGTTTCACAGGCATGGGCAGGCTTGTGAGAGTATTGCTGCTGTGTTAAGTTTTGACAGTGACCATGGTAACTTGTGTTCTTTTCAGCTATGCATCGCCTGCCTGATTCATTTCTCTCCATTTGTGATGTGTTTCTCTGTGGTGTGAATCCATCCCTGTCCATTCTGTCACATCTTCATCTTTCTCTTGCTGCTGCTTCAGGTTTCTCTGAGCCTCAGGTAAGCAGTCACAGGGAGCTTGTGCCCTGTGATGTTCAGAAAGTCCTCCTTCATGCAGGAGGTCTTTTCAGTGATTTTTAATTTGGAACTCCGGCTCCAGGACATACCCCTCCTCCCCTTCAGCCCCCATCCTACGTATCCTAGTTTAGTTATAGCAGTTGAGCGCTCCCATAATGTTTACAACACGTATCTTCACAAGATTCCTGTATACTTAGAAATTGTGACTACCAGTGGTGAACTAAAACCTAGACTAAGACTGGGGCTTCATCTTTTCATGTATATCTCCAGGTCTGGTTAAGGTTTTACTCTGTGAGAATAAATGAATATAATCCTCACCTATCCTGTGTTCCATATTGCATGTGAGCAACAGGGAATTTGTCATGGTTTTTCCAGGTGCTAGGTATTAGTTTTGTTTCTGGTTGTCAATGAGTCTCCTTCTTCAAGAGAATTGCTAGGAGATTGCTTTTTTCTTCCAACATTTAAATAAAATATGAGCAAAAAGTTGCAACAGGATATTGTGTCAGGAAGCAATTAACATATGTTTTCTTGTTAATGTAGACAAAACATAATCCTTTTTTTTTTTTTTTTTTTGCCAGTCCCCAAAAGGCATGACTTTTTTCAGTCCCATTGGTAGTAATTTCTGGCTAAGTTTAGCTGCAGTACAGAATTTCTTAAATCAACTCCCAAACTTTTGGAGCATTAGTCCAAAATTTCTTGCTTTCGACTTTTGATTAAAGCACTATTGGAGGCACCATTTAATGATGTTTCACAGACCAACTGCAGACTATCTTCCATGGTCTCAAGGCCCATCTGTTTTTCATGGACCACAGATGAGGAACCTTCCCTTATACATAGATACTAATTTGTTTAAATTGTCTCATTAAAGCTGTCAGCATCTAAATGTGTGGAATACACAGGTTTGTACTCTGTGAAATCCCCGTTATGGAACCTTTCAAAGCCAGCTTGTGAATTGTGAACATTGTTGTATTGTTAGCTTTATAACCTGCTGGCCGCAGGGGTTTTTGCTTGTGAAAATTGCAGGAAGAGAAGGGGGAAATTAAATGGAAATGAGGAGAACCATTTGCTTTTGGTCACTTTCCATGTCTGTAAAGATGCTATTTTTGCAGAGCTGTAGACTGCTGGGAAGAAAGCTCCTTCCTGAGTCTAAGCTACCCTTTAGGAAACAAATTACAGTGTCCATTTTTTGAACATATTTGAGAGTTTCAGAAGCACCCTTTATTGGTCTAACATGGATCCTGCTGGGCCATTTAATACAAACTGAAATAGACTCAATATAATTTCTCCCATTAAAGAAAAGTGCTCTTCCAAGCTGGGGACAGGAAGATTTTCCCCTGGAATATAGTCAAGGCCATCACTTTGAAACTCAGCTGCCTGATGTTAAATTTCAGTACTAAATTATCTGATGCTTGCTAAGGCCATTGAAGTTAGGTGAGTGAAATTTTATTGACTTATGCCAGTAATGGTTTTCACTCTTCATATCTGCTTTTCATAAGTGCAAAATAGCACTCTTCATAGTTTCAGCAAGCCTCCATTCATGCTTCCACCCCCAAGATGCGCAGGCAGAACATAACACGACAAATGCTAGGGTTCATGTGGCCAAGCTGTCATTTGCACTTGCAATATTTGCAGCCTTACTAGCGAAGGTGAAAAGAAAACTTGACTCATTCCTCCAGTAAAAGTGTCAGACGCACGCTTCTGGTTTTTGGCAGTTACATGGTTTCTGAAAGAAAGGATTACAGAGGGCTACTGAAACAACGTTGTTTATAAGTTTATAATGTGGCTCTTTCTGCCCCTCTAGTGGCTGGACTAAGCATTACTGTTCAGTGTTTGTAAGCCTTGGCTTTATTAGTTCAAGAGGTGTGATTCAAGGCAGAGATCCTGGTTTCAGATTCTGATGGAGCGTCTGTGTGGCTCCATGGCAAACTGTGAAGCAATTGATTAAAGCAAAAAATACGCTAATGTTTAGAGAGTTTTTCCAATGTATTTGTATTTAAGGTGATTTTCTGCAAACGTTTCAGGAAGCTCCTGTAGTGGCGAGAGCAGCCCTGTTCCTCGAGTGTGCACGCTTCGTTCACCGCTGTAATCGTGGCAACTGGCCTGAGTGGATGAAGGGCCACCATGTGAACATTACTAAGAAAGGCCTGTCCCGTGGACGTTCTCCTATCGTGGGCAACAAAAGGAACCAGAAACTGCAGTGGAATGCAGCTAAGCTCTTCTACCAGTGGGGAGATGTAAGTGTTTGCTTCTCTTCTACTTACATTACAAATATACCAAAATGTAAAGGTAATTGGATCCTATACAGAATTTCAGTCACATTAAAATGGAGACCCATAAGCCTCCCTTCCAACTTATACTTCACAGCCTGCCAGGATCAGCTTTTGTCATAACGGGAACAGACTTTGTTAGGATGTAACAGTGTCCCCTTCCTTCCCCTCCATCTGCTGTGTTCCCTCTGAGGATCCATTTGTCCACTCTCCTGTTTCCAGCATTTGTCATATGTGAATGCCTAAGGAAGAGTAAGAGCAGGGTGCGTGATACTACTTGCTTTTTTCTAGCCTCCAAATATTTTTAGACCAGGGCTGCTTGAGCTATATGTGGTGTGTTATATTTAGTAATGGATTTCTCTTTGATGTACTTGTTCAGCCTCTCTTTGCACCCATACAGACTGTTATCACTCATCATTCTTTGGCAAGCAACTCTACGGGGCTACTACATGTCATCTAAAGAACTGTCTCTGTTTTGAGCTTGGGTCGTTCAAGTTTTATTTGATCATGATCTCTTACAACACATGAACTAGGCAATTGCCCTGTCTGGCCCTGTCAGTGCTGCTTGCAATTTCTTTGGAAGCCCACCAGGGTATACCTGTTGAAGGTCTGATGCTTATTGCAAGTCATTTCACACAACTCAAAATAATGGGAGAATTTCTTTGACCTCTATGATACCTGCTACATATGTGTATCTGGAAGTGAGCTTTGTGCTTCTCACCTCTTTTCACAAAAAACCCAGAGATTTTTACAGTGAGCATCATGATCAAAAAAAAAAAAAAGAAGACATAAAATCAAAGGCTTGGGGGAACTTGAAAACTGTGTATTCTGCAGTCTTGGGGTACCTACATAATCCATGCCAAAAAGCCTTGCTGACCCATATTCATGTTAAACCAACACACGCTTCTCAGCGGAGCACCTTGTAGGGAACCTTGAGCTAGTGCTGACCATGTCAGTACATTCCCAGTGCAAAATACAGCCTAGGGAGAGAACCTAGCCGGGGTCTGAGCACCCAAGCTAATAAGCTTTGTCTCGTGGCAGATCTCCTCCTTCCATTTCTGAAGCTAATTCAGGGAATGCTACCTGGGCACCCTACTGTCTTAAACACAGGTGACTATCTTAATAACAGCATAGATACCAAAGTTCCTTGAAAAAGTACATAGTATGAATGTATTTGCTTCTATATTCTATGAGGACACCACCTTAGCCTAACCGCTTTGAGGAATCTTTCCAAGTGGAGAACATAGGATTACATAGTCGTTGTATTTTTGCATGCATTGCTGACAGTCGGGACTATCCATCTGTTTGTGTAGTCTATGCCTCTAGAGATTCCTTTTCTTCAGATTCTGACAAAATGGGAGCAAGCAAGTCAGTTACCATTAGAAGCCAGTTTAGATTCCCCATCAACTGCCATTTTTAGAAACTGAATTAGCCTGACCTGGAAAAAGTCCAGGAAAGTTTTCTTTTAGAAATGTTGAAGTATCACCACATGATGCAAGGTCACAAGAAAGGAGCCAGGGAAATCTGATGGTAACTTAGCATCATTCTCTTCCCCTTAACTTTAATGGCATCGTAAGGCATATCTGGATGCATTGTCCATGCTAGAAATAGTATGTGTTCGTTAGCTGCTTAGGAACATCCCAGAAGGGAAAAGCATTACTTTTACTTTACTGAAAAAGTAATGCTGCTATTTCTGTGTGTTAACCTGCCCATTGCACCGTGGCCAATATCAGCACGAAGGGTAGAATGACTGTGCACTCACATAGCTCCTAAGCAGCTCCAGTGTCAAGGAGGTGGGGTACCTCCCCCAGCCCATCTCTGTCTCCGTGCTACCGAATCCTTGTCAACACTACAGCACACCATCCTTCCTGCTTGGTGGCAGCAGGGCTGCTGCTCTGGAATGAAGATCCTTTGACAAAGAGAAAAGAATGTATTAGTCTCTGAATGCACTGAGGACTTGTCCTCTTTTTTTCTTGCAGTAAATAAGGCTGGAAATTTGTGCTAATTATGGATCCTTGCTTGACTGCCATTGCTTACTAATTGTGATATACAGTGCTATTGTTAAAGTTTAGTGAGACCAGGAATGAATGTAAAACTTTTTCCCCCACCCAACTCCTTTAATTCAGCCTCCCTAACAGTCATCAGAGGATAACAGTGGTAAAGTGGATAACAGTGGTAAATCCACATGAGGTGGGATTTGGACTGCCTGTAACAATGATAAGCTTATTGAATCATGCAATATCACTTGTTATGCTATCTTTTTAAGTAATATAATGTTAAATCTATTCTGATCAAGATAGTCTGTTACTTCCTTTGGCTTCTGTTCAGAGATATTTTCTTTTAAAGTGTGGCGTGCTCTCCATTTGCTAGGAAAACCAATGATAATTCATGCACAATAGGAATTCAGTGCACATTAGTTAGGATGCTGTGGGATTATGTATGATAACTTCAATATTAGGATGTACAACACAGCATAAATAACATGTGATAAATTACTGCTTTGTGGAGAGGCAAGCAGAACATTTCTTCCTTTAAATGCCTGAAACATGAAAGGGGGAGAAAAATGGTGGCAGATGTGGAGTGTGTGTAGCAATGTGCAGGCTCACAGATAACTGAGATTGGCAACTATTTGCATCAGTTTGCAAACCACAACAATACCACCTTATTCTTTTCATGTAGCAGAGTCTACCCTCTTCATTGTTGCTGGATTTCATGGGAACTGCTTAGTAGCAAGGAAGAAGAGCCATACTAATACCTGTTTGTGACTGTTTACCTATTTCTGCTTTGCTTCAGCCGAGACAGGAAAATTATGTAGTGCTGGCATGACCATAAGTGCTGACTTGTAGAAGATTCAGAAATCCCCTGTAGTATCTTTCTCTGAAACTATCCCAAAACCAAGGAGGCTAAATGGCAGGTACTGATGAAAACTCAGTAATTAAACACATATCCTCCCTTGCAAAGTGATGATATCACAGGATAAAGTTTTACATACCTGTCTGTGTTCTTGTCATTTATCTGCGGCAAAGAAATGAAGAAAATCCTTAAGAGCTCTGAAGTCTTAGCAGGAGAGCGTTCTTCTTTCTAACACACCCTCATCTGTAGCTTTGCTGACAGCACCATGAGGGCTGCTTACATGCTGCTAAAGATGCTGGCAAACAGCCACAAATAAACAATCAATGCCTTTCTGGAGAATTTAACAGTATTCAGTGGAAATCTGTCTGACTGTGTTGTCTACATGGGTCCCCTCTACACCATTACCCATGCACCTTCCCAGCTTTTATATGCATATTGTCAGTTCGTTTTTGGAAAATGCATCAGGCAGTCTCTCTTAAAGATGGAAGCAGGCTTTCCCATGGGTATTCAACAGTTTTGTGGGGGAAATGGGGACTGTTACTGGATTCCTAACTCACAGGATAGTTTCTTAAACTGACTTTAAGTTCTTAAACAGTTTCTTAAATATTGCCTGTATTCTCGGACTTAGCAAAAATCTGGCACATGCGTATCAAGGGGAGAAAGAAAAGTGGAAGAAATTCATACAAAGTAATGACCTAATCTTCTCCTGCCTATCATGTCCTGGGTTTGGGATTTTGTTTTGTTTTGGGGTTTTTTGTTTGTTATTTAACCAAATACTGCAAAAATTTTTCAGCCTGAAATTTGAGACTGTTTGCAAATTTTGGTTGAAAAAGAGGGGGAAGTAAGTTATGGTTTCAGTAGCAATTAATCTTCTATCATCCCTTTCTCTACTGCATTTTGCAGACAATAAAAGTAAAGCCAGGATATTCTGCTCTGGCTGGAACATCTCCACAGCCTGCATGGGGCAGAGCCCTTGACCCAGTGAGTTGAGCTGAAATTCTCACCTTCTTGTGCTTTCTCTTTCTCCCTGTCTGCAGGCAATCGGTGTCCGCCTCAATGAGCTGTGCCATGCTGAGAGTGAGAGCCCTGCTAACCTGCTGGGCCTCATTTATGATGAGGAGACCAAGAGGCGCCTGAGAAAGGAGGATGAGGAAGAAGACTTTTTAGATGACAGTAAGGAGACTCCCTTTACTACAAGAACCCCCGCTTGTAAGAACCTCTGCTTTAGGAGCACTTAATTTTTCTTCTTTTTTCATCCTCTTACCACCCAGCTGTATTTCCCAGTCCCTCACCTTCATCCCAGCTTCCTCTCCTGTTCTTTCCGTGCCTGGTTGTACAACATGACAGATGGGTAGCAGCACTGAGAGACTTTGAAGGAAAAAGGGGTGAAACCAGGCAGTGAGTTGCAATTCCTGTATACTGGAAACAGCACTTATAAGCAGGGTACTAATTTCTTGAGTCTTGCTGTCACTTGAGTGCTAGAAGTGGTTCAGACTCCCATTCTTCCCAGTTATTTCTGCCAAAATTTTTGTGTAAGATCAGCTGCTTTTCTGTTTCTTAACATTGCAGTCATCTCCTCACCTCATGTGAATTGGCACAGCTCTACCAAAGGCCTTTAAATCTTAACTTCAATATATTTGCCTGATTCTCAGGCAGAAATATAGCACAGTGGTATAAAAAGTATCATTAAAAACCTCTATAACAAGATGACTAAAAGACACACATTTGTGCATGTGTGTACATAAGGGGGGTTGGTGATCACTGATTCTCAAAGTCAATATAGGCATGCAAATTATAACACACCCTGTGAATCAAAATAAAGTCAAAACACATACTGGTGTAGGTGTAGGTGTAGGTGGTAACAAACATTATGTCCTCTCCAGACACCATTTGTATATACGTTTGTGCTGTAATGTACTGGTTCCTGTGTATGTGTACTGTTGTTCGCCATTGGATGTAGTGTGCTAGCACTGTTTATGTATCTTCTGGTTGGTTTTTTTTTCTGTGCTTCTGGGTTTGTTCTTATCACTGCATAAAGGCCTCCTCTGGACTACTGTGGAGTAAGTGGGATCAGTGAAATGGCATTCGTAGGAAATGATGTCAAGAGAAGGTATTGGCCCTAAGCTAGACCTTCACCTGTGCCACTATGTGGTGTGCCAGTGCTAGCAGCTACATGAATGTGGGTGGCTGTTCTGGAGATTTTACTGGCTCTTTGCACCCAAAATTTTCCCTCTCCTGCACCGTGAATGACTTTTGAAAGGTGAAGAACAACTGCATTCCCATGACCAAGTGACAGAACAGGTTTTCTTGTCCCTGTTCAGCGACTGATAAGGCACTCATAAGGGGATGCAGAGGTGGTTTAAAAGGGCGATCTAAGACAAGCAAACAGAGAGAACAGGTTGTGATCTAGAAAGCCATGTAAAAGCTCACCTACTCTCCTGAAAGCCAGAGTCTGAAAATAACGAATCTGCATTCTTGCTGAAGGCAGAGATCTTTCAAAAGCTGCCCTGTATGCTGTAGGAAGTAGACTGAGGAGCATAAAATATGCAGTTGGATATTCTGTTACACTGTACGTCTCATCTGTATTTCATAGTTCAGATTATTTTAGTCCCTACAAAATCCATAATTCATTACTAGTAACGTTTACAGAGGAATTAGCAAGCATCAAAGAATTAATCTGGTTTTATCTGATCCCTGCAGTGTCCTCTTACTTGTTTCGTTTGGACTGTTTCTTTGCAAAACGTAATTAGATCAAACATGGGGGAAAGCAAGTGAAAACACAAATCTCTCTGAAATGTGTGTAGATGGTAATGTCAGACATTGTTTAAAACTGGGTGTGGTTAGTTGTCACAACTAATTTTTTTATTTACTTTTTTGCTGTCTATTATCCTAAATAGTATTTTTTAAATTAATCAAACACTGAAGAATCCTTCATACTTTTCAAGATTTGAATGGCATTAGATATGTTACAAAGTGTAGGGCTTTTGAGGCTGGTTATTTAGACTCAAGACAATATTTTAAGTATTTCGGTAATCCCTCTTCTCTTTCCCCCTTTGTTTTAGGTTAAGCATTTGAATGTATAATTTGATTAAGCAGTTTGAATTTTTTTCTTGATTATCTCTAAATAGGACTTGGATTCTTTGCACAAATAAAGAAGCCTTTAATAATAGGCACAGTACTTCTTTGCTGGCTAGTCATAACTCCATGTATTTTGAGAAATTTTTCTGTATTTGAAAGTGGCTTTTTACTAGAACTGCAGAAGATTTGGCTGAATGCAAAACTGTGAAGGGGAAGAAGGGTATCTACTTCTTAACCTGTATTAATTTTAAGTAAGGTTTATACAAAATGCTATAAGATCATGTTAGTTTAGTAGGTACTTCGCCATACTATAATATATACTATTGTACACTGTAGTGTTATTTCAATATAATATAATATAATATAATATAATATAATATAATATAATATAATATAATATAATATAGTATAATATAGTATAGTATAGTATAGTATAGTATAGTATAGTATAATACAATACAATACAATACAATACAATATATAATATAATATAATATACACTATAGCACACTATAGCACACTATAGTGTGTTAGTGCTATTGCATGTGCTGGTAAACACAGATTGATATTTATTTGACTGTGCTCCTTTTAGTGTAGGAAAAGTAGCATAGATAGAAGTCTGGATTTTCCTCTTTTTTAGTGCAGCTTGCATTATGCACCATATGTGAAAATGTCCATCACCTCTTGGTTCCAGATTTTGTATAATCTTGCTCACCACAGAAATACTTTTTCCTAGGCACTGTGAATCCTACCAAATGTTGTTGTCCTTTTGCACTGAAAATGGCAGCCTGTCAGCTTCTCCTGGAGATAACCACCTTCCTTCGAGAGACCTTTCCCTACATGCCCAGGCCACGTACTGAGCCTCTTGTGGTAAGTGGACAATACACCTTGGTGAGAGCACCGTGCCCACAGAAGTCATTGGGCTCTGGGCCTGTCTGAGGAGAGGTAAGGTGGGGTAATAACCCAAGTGGCTCTCTGATGCAGGGAGAAAGGAGCCGTTGTCTGGTGAATAGAAGATGGACAGGGTACGCCAAATGGGTTGATTAAGAAGATAAGACTGTGGAGGCACAACATGTACTGCAAGTTCAAGAAAGTTTCAAAATAGAGAAGAGGGCAGCAGATGGATTAAGAAACTGAGTGTGGGGGACCTGAGAGGTGTGGGAGATGGACTGCAGGAGGAGACAGCTCACGTGCTACCTAGCTGATTAGGAGGGCCAGTTGGCAGAGAACTGAACAGGGCAGTAAGGAGAAAGTGAAGACAATGGTTTACAGAGGATTTTCTGGAGCTTAAAAGTTGCAGATTTTTTGGCTCAGGTTAGACAACAGAATTGAAGGGACTGGGGTAAGAAAGGAAAGAAACAGAGACAAAGAAGCAAGGAAAGAAATAAACCTCCATGAGTCTGAGAGAGGCACAGGCACAGGCACATCCTGGCATGAACAGTAAGTAAAATGACTGATTAGGTGACAACTAATTTTGTGAATAGCAGAACCCATGAAACCTGATTTCCAGTGGTTCAGTCTTGTGTGGATTCTCTTATGTCTAATAATGCAGTTTAACATTGATTTCAGCCTGTTTTTTCACAAAATACAAAGACATTCAGTTATCTTTTGTCAAATTGGGTTGAAGGTCATCATCAGCTTCAGAGGTGATTAACATGGAATGAGATGAGAACTGAATGGTAGACACACAGTTTTGTCTTTTAAGCCTAATTTCTTTAGGAAACCAGGATGAAAATTATAAAGAAAGAATGAGAAGTTTCCAAGTGAACATGAAGGATTTAGCTCTATTATTATATTTTTGTTAATGACAGACTGAGATCAAATTTTGCTGATGACAATTGGGCTTGACAGGCTGCTTTGGCTGGGCATTATTGTAATTAGGTTCTGAAATGGGTTTCAAAGGCTGTAGATGACCTACAATGAAGTGACTCAGCCCCCAGCTATGCAAGAAGGGCAATTCGAAAAAACAGGGATAAATTCAGCAGGAGTCTTCCTAAACATTTTGTTGATATTTTGACCACATAATAAATGACTCCATACAAAAGCAGGATAATACCAGGGTTTAGAATTCATGTCGGTAAAGTAGTTAGGCTTGGAACTAAGAATATGTCGGGTAATGAAGGTCAACAGAAATTTGTGCTTTTGTGCCAGATAGAAATGCAATTGATTACTAGCTTTTCAGATTTGTATATGGGAGAGAAGGAGGAGGAATTATTCTGTGATGCGTAGGCAGAAGAAACCTTAAGGTCACGTTACGCAAGAGCCTATTAGACAAAATGGCCATAGAGTGCTTCCTTTAACTTGGGGGTGGGGGGGAAGAACCAACAGCACTCCAGACTAAAATATTAGTCTTTGTATTTATGTAGTGATGCTTCGTTTCCAAGATGTCGTGGTTTAACCCCAGCCAGCAACTAGGACCATTCAGCCATTCACTCACTCTCCTCCCCGCCAGCAGAATAGGGAGAAGAGGGAGAAAAATTTTAAAAAAAACATCGTGGCTTGAGATAAAGACAGTTTAACAGAACAGTAACGGAAGAGAAAACAATAATAATGATAATAATGGTAAAAGGATATACAAAAAAGGTGATGCAATACCATTGCTCACCACCTGATGATCGATTGCCCAGCCTATCCCGAGCAGCAATCATGTATTCCTGCCCTGCAGCCAACCCCCATTTATATACTGAGCATGACATCTATGGTATGGAATATTCCTTTGGCCAGCTTGTCCTGTTTACGCTCCCTCTGAGTTTCTATGGGAAGCTGAAAAAGTCCTTGATTTAATATAAGCATTACTTAGCAACCACTGAAACAATATGTGTTATCAACATTATTCTCATACTAAATCCAAAACACAGCAGCTACTAGGAAGAAAACTAACTCTATCCCAGCTGAAACCAGGACACAAGAGAATCAGGTACATAATGTTATGGTTCATAAAGCTGAAATTCCAGTAGAGCAAATCTCAATTCCATTGGCATTTGCAGACATACCTGTTCCATAGACACAAGCACAGACTTTGAAGCACAGCTTTGAAGAACTGAAGCACTGGCAACTATACTAGTTGTGGTGAACCAGTTTAACTACCCACAGTCCATCCAGACTTGCCAGGCTGAGCACATAAGCACCCTTACCTATGTTTGAGTGAGGTAGGCAGTCCTGACTGAAGGTTCAGTCAAAGCCTTTTACTGAAGCTGGTGTAGTAAATACAAGCTTACTTTGTAAATGACTGGGAGCGATGAATACATTCTCTTGAAGCCTACTGCTGCCACAGTAGAGCCAGAGAAGTGGAACTTGTCATTTGCTCTGTTGGAAAGTCATTCGTTTTAGCTTAGCAGTTGCTGAAGATAGATAGAGTCAGACTAACTGTGCGCTGAGAGGATGTATTTCATTCTGTCAGTTAATTTGCGGGGGCAGTAATTTCCAGTGTAAGCATGTTGACAAACAGCTGGGAGGAGTAATGTGTTTAAACAGTCCAGGGAGGGGAACTCTGACCATGCCTTAGGAATATACCTGTACTGCTATTGTGACTCATTTTCTGCATGCTAATTTATGAAGCTGAGCTAATTCACACAGATTTGATCACAGATTTTTATCCTGAAATGCTTTAGCCTTTGTTTCATATCCTAAACTGTGTTAGATATGTTTTAAACTTCTTACATGGAAGTTTTCAACACTAGTGATACTACAGATTGTTACTTTAGGCACCCGCCTTTCTATAGCCCAGGTTTTGTTATTAAGCAAAGTAAAAATATTTCCCTTATGGCAATCAACTGTTAGCTTTTCTGACAATCATTTATGATAATTTTCCCTCGAGACGCAAAGCTGACTGCAAATGTTTTCAGACCTTCAACTGGTGCTAGATAGGCTAGTTAACCCATCTCATCACAGCTCAGTCTAGAACATATGTTTGAGAAACCCTTTTTTTTTTCAAACCAACTCTTATAGTAGCAGGCTTTGTCACTACCCAAGTAGCTCCCAGCAGCTTCTATAGGAGTTTTGTATGCAAATTCCCATATGAGATCTCTTGAGCCTACAGAATTTTATCGATAATAAATATTTTGAATAATTTCAGTGATGTTATCATTCACATTCATCAGCCATTCACTCACAGCAAAGAACTTTGTGTCATCTTAGATTTGAGGTAGTTACATTTTGGGTGGGGAGATCTCAAAGCTGATGACGTCCCCAGTCAAAAGGAACAAATGATGTTCTTAAAGAGCCCAGCATTTTAACTGTGTCTGCCAGTGTGGGAGTTCACAGTCTTTCTTTCACTTTTTCTAGCTGTGGTTAGAGAAAGTGGATGATAATCCATAGCTTGTGGAATCTTAGCTTTTGCTTTTTTGGCCCAAATTGGTAGCCAGTACGTGGCACAAATGGTACCACTTCTGTTAATAGGAGAAAATGATGGTGCAAACTAGCTTCTCTCTGGTGCAATACTGTTCTTTTTCCAGAATTTAAGTGCAGCCAATATTTTTATTACTCCCTTTTTTTCCACTGTGTCCTTTCAGCCCGATCTGCACACAGAAAGCTTGCTCTGGGCCATGCTGTCATGGCTGTCACACTGTCGGCTAGCTTTCTCTCAGCTTTTCTGCCTCTGATGAGTACAGTGGTAATGCATTCCCTAATCAACCACAGCGAGCCTTTTGGAGTAGAGACCTAATCATCCACCCAGAACCTTGGGCAACAGCCACCTTTTATTGCCACCTATCCATTAGGGACCATCTATATGTTTGCCCCCTCATGAGCCTGCAGACAGGGTGCCATTTCGCTCAGCGGTGTTAACCAGAAATGTGTGTTAACACCTGTTAACTCTTTCATCCTGACAGTGTTTACAGTGTGGCTCAACATGCTGCAAGCCCAAAGAGTAGTTGGTCTAGAAAGTGTCAGGGTAGATGGAGAACTGTGTGATAGAAATAAATTTCCAACTGAAGCAGTTCTTCCCGAAGCTTCTATGGTTGCAGTGAAAAGCACGGGGGCTCATGCTGCTTGCACATCTGTGTGGTCTACATTCTTCTACAGGATCTGGAGAGCTGCAGGCTGCGTCTGGACCCTGAGATGGACCGGCACAGGTATGAAAGAAAGATCAGCTTTGCTGGGGTTTTGGATGAAAACGAAGATTCAAAGGATTCCCTGCACAGCAGCAGCCACACCCTCAAATCTGAGGCTGGCTTCGAGGAGAAAAAAGGTTTGTCAGACAATAAGGCTTTTGTATTCTCAGGGCTTGTGAAGTGGCGCTTGATGTTATGTTTTCATTTGCATAGACTGTGTTAAAAAGCAGGCGGCCATGGAGTCACGTGGCTTTGAATCATTTCTGAGACGCTTCTGGCCTTCAGGGTTCAGTATAACAAATGTGAGAAGCAAAGAAGTTAAATTTTATGAAACACTGCTATGACCAAAACCTATTGAGAGCATTGCAAGATTTCTGAAAAAGGAGGATGCCTTGTTTGAAAGTCTCTCTCAGTGGGATGCTGAGAGAAGCATCACTATTTGATTCACTTTAAAAATAAAGATCAAAAGTGTTCTTGTTTGGTTTTTATTCTGATTACAATTTTTCATTTTGGGAAAACCAACGATAGGAGCAAAGATTGGGAAAATCTGTACTGGTCGGGAAGTCATGGCATCTCACAGAATTAGTAGTTGATCACTTGATCTCTTGAGTTCTTTGCTACCACATGAAAAACACACACCTATGTGGCTTTTGACGGCGAGCAGATTAATGTTACTGACATACTGTATACTGTACAAGCAAACCTCAAGCTCACTGTGTTTGCTGAGAACAGCAGATTGTTTCCATTTTTGAGCCATCTCATGCAAAACTCACATACTATCTGATGGTACAAGTGTTGCAATACAATATACAGTCATCATGCGTATTTGCAATTAGAGGCTAAACTGCCAGACAGTTACCTGTAAACGATTCTCCCTCTTAACAAGTTTTCTAGAACTGTTTAAATTCTGTCTCATAATAGCAATATAAAGGTGCAGATGTTTTAATGATAATTTTGATGATTGTTTAAAAAGTATAAATGTTTGATGATTTTTTGAAAAGAATGGAGTCTGTGGCTGGTTATTCTCTAGGAACTGCAATGTGTACTAATGATTCAGAGGAGCTTTTATTGACTTCAGCAGGCTTTGGATAAATTTTGCATTGTCTTCAGCTGTGACCCTGCCACAATTACTGGAGAAAATATTAGAATTGTTTCCAAGACTTACATGGTGTAAAACTGACTCCAAAATTGTGTCAGGTGGGACAGTTACTCCTGTGAAGACAGCTAGGTATCCACGTAAGAAAGGTGAGAGGAATAAATTCATGCTTAAGCTCATTTTTTGTACCCTTGGCATATTGGCAGCCCAAAGAAGCACAAAGCCTTATAGTCTGTCTGATAGTCTAAGATCAGTTGGGTAAGATGTCTCTAACTATTCAGATGAAGAAAAGCTTGGGTTTGGGGTTGGCTTTTTTTGAAAATAGTTATGACAATTACTTGAAACCACTTTTCAGCCTCTCAGGCAGCAGTCCCATCCACTGGGATGTTACGTGAGTGGGAGAATGCCTACAAGCATGCAGTCCTGCTGGAAAATGCAGGTGACCAGTTTCTAACTATCCTATTTTTCTTAGAGACAATGCTGACTTAGGTTTTTCTTCATGTGTTACTGTGCTATAGGCATAAAGCAGAACTGAGTTATTTTTGCAAAGACAGTATTAACTTTCTGTATCTTTGACTCTGTTAAACTACATTTTCCCTGCAGATTCAGTTGGGGTTTTTTTTCCCCTTTCTCCCTTTTCCCTAAGCTGTCATGTAGTATTCCTTTACTAAAGCTGCCTCTTTGCTACATTTTAGACATGGGAAAAGTGACTATGGTAGGAAGACTGAATCCTAATATACTAATATACTCTAGCAAAAATGTATTTGCAGTATTTTGGAAGCTAAATAAATACAAGGTAATGTTATATTTTAAAATTACAATACTTATGTTCTTTTCTCTGGCCACAGCATATTCTTCTGGGGATCCACCTGGGCCAAACATAACAGATGCCAAGGCATCTTTTGTAATCTACACTTTCCTAAATAAGAAAATGTTGTTGCGTGAATGTAACTAAATTTTTCTCACCTGCAGTGACAGGTTTCTTTATCTCAACCTCTTTGATGAGTACTAATCTGTTTCCTTTCATTTTTTCCGGAGTGTTAAAAACTTTGCTCTCATTGCTCACCCCAGGTGTGGCTTAACAGCTATCCAAAAGCTGCGAGTTTACTGTATAGAATCTGCGTCAGGTAGGTCTGAAATACAGACATTCAAGCTAGGTAGATGCAGGCTCTCAGAGGATCATGTATATTATTTGGGTGCTAAAATGGGATTCTGCAGACTTCATGAAATGCAGTTACAAGGGCTTCAATGGTTTGGTGTTCGGGGGAACTGAGCCACTGTATTGAGGCTGCTCTGAACAGGATTCAAGCAGTAGTGAACTCAGCATGGTCACTTGGAGGGAGATTCTCTGGTCACTCAACAGTGATTTGCCCAGCTGATTCATGAGGACTGAGGAGTAGCTCTCAAAACCTGTCCAACTGTCTTCGGCCAGGACATTAGCCACTGGAAACGGGAGTGGGAATTGGGTTCTGGAGGAATTAGGGGCATTCTCAGGAGTAAAGGTGTGTTTGATTTTTTCTGAAGCCAAAATACTTTTTTTCTATTAAAATATTTTGCTTACCCATGCTATCCAAAAAGCTGTATCCTGTTCATTCTCAACAACACACCAAAAGGTAACCTATCGCACATGGCCTTGCCTGATTAGATCTGCAGTAAAATGACTGAGTGTTGCAACATTTGGACTGACATACTGCCATGTACTGCCTTTGAACTAAGAGGAGAATGAAAGTGCAAACGGTTGGTGCTTTGAACATTGAACCATTTCATGTCTGTGCTCATCAAAAACGCAGAGTGTCGATGGATGTTGTTAATGCCTGAAAGCTGCTGATTTGTCTGAAGGAGAGGATCTACGTGCTCCCGTTTCCTCTAAAGCATTCTAATGATGAAGAGTAACATGCAGAGACACGGATTTATGCAAATCTTACTTCAAAGAAGTCTTGCGTGCTAACCTCATGAAGGAAACTACCTTTCTGCAGTCACACGTGCTGTATGAATAAATAATTGATCCTACTGCAGAGTTCAGTGAGGTTTACAGAACCCAGGCCCACAGGAAAATAGGTTTGTCCATGGTGCCTTGTTCATGCTTGGGATTCAGCCATCTATCCCTAGCAAGAGGTGATTCTGCACTAATGTAAACCCCAGGGGCTGGCAAAGAAAACTGCAATTTACATCCATTGGGCAGATCCTGTTTTCCTGGCAGGAACTGAATCAAATTGGTGTGAATCGTAGGTTTTCCTTGTCCACGTTTTGGGTTTCTGTTAGAGCAGCTGACTCTACTTGCTGGTGGTTGAACAAGGGCTAATTCCAAATACACACAAGCCCTGAGGTGACGTACCAGGTCTCCAGGAAATGAGGTGCTGAATACATTTCTGTAAAGCATCTTTACTGCCTGATTGACAGAGCTGCATTGGCGGTGGCTTTGGAGGGAGCCTCTGGCCCCACATTCCTTGGTAGAAGAAAAGACGCTGCAATACAGACTGGCAGCAAAGGGTCGGGAGGGAGGGGAGGGCCAGGATATCTTTCTTTTTTAAATGGGGAAAAATTAAGGGGAAAAAAGTCCTCTTTTATTCTTTTAATACAGTTCCCAGCAGGAAGATCAGGATAGGAGGCTCCCGCTTGCTCCAGATTAAAGGAACCCGCAGTTTCCGGGTGAAGAAGGGGGGTTCCCTTTCCAGCATTCGCCGGGCCGGCAGCCTAAAGAGCACCAAGTTATCACGGCAGGACTCAGAGTCTGAGAATGAGGAGCTGCAGCTGTCCCACAGCAGGGACACTGTCACTGATATAGGTAACTTAGACGAGTGGGTGGAAAGGGAGGGGACAATAGGCAGGACCTAAACTCTTGATGTGATTGCAGCAGAGCTAGAAATGACAGGAGACCCCCACCCCAGCAGGCTAGGAAAAACTTAGAGTCCCTCTTCAGGCACTGCCTGAACTAGGGCCTGAGAGGAACATGGTTCAGATCCTGGGTGCAGCATCAGCTCCACGCTCAGGTTGTCGATTCAGAGCTCCGTGTTAGAGCATGAACTCTTGGAATGCTGGTGCCTGCCAGCCAAACGCATGCTGTCTTTAGGGGAGCACATGCACGTGTGTATATGCGCATACACACACCCCTAAATCATATGATATAATGAATACGTGAGGTCATATGATATTTTATTGTTCATATTAACAGATAGGATATATATATGTACAGACATGCACTTCATATTCTCTGTAGCATATGATATCATAGGCATGTCATATGACATGTAATATATATATTCCTATATGTAGAACATAATGCGTACATGCTACATACTATATTTCTACATATTGGCATATACATGTATTTTTACAGTTTACAGATGCCTTCCTTAGTCTTCGAAAGATGGGTCCCCATGTATTTATCTTATGGAAACTAAATGTGCATCCTGCCACGAGAAATCTCCATCACAGTTGAACAAAAGGGGCTCCCTCTGATAGGGGTGTTAACCAAAAACTACAGTTTAGATACATTTGGAGCTGAAATAACCTCTCAAGCTTAATGGTCATTTTTATGTTGCCCAAAAGATGCTTCAATAGGTGAACATGGAGAGTGCGATTGCCTGTTCTGTAGACTCTGGCAAGTCACAATTCACTTAACGAGGAGAAAGAAAGGATTAACCAGAGTTCATCCCCAGCCATCTCTTAACAGCATTAATGTTAGTATTATAGGAGGTCCATAGGTTATGAAATGGCTAGAGGAAACACAGGGATCAGTGACGTTCCCCGAGAAACCTCTCCCTTGCCTGAGTTCTTTAGAACTAGTGTGCTAGAACCAGGATTTTTTTCCCCTTTCATCCCCATGACATTAGCAGTTTCCATGGGCAATTAGCAGTGACTTTGCCCATTGGCATTTCCAGTTGGATGCCACTTCTGGTTGGATTTTTGTTGACATTTTTAACCACAGAGCCCAGTCAATGCAGATCACCAAACCAACCATTTGCAGCACCTGAATGGTGCAAAGAATTTGTTTCTGATGTTTTTCATTTATCTTCTCCCCTTCCATTAAGAAAAAAGTGGGGAGGGAGCAGTGTTTGCTACTGACAAGACAGCCTGTGAGCCAAGTCTAAATGGTTCTTGTAATTGCCAAGCCAGCATGATACAAGGATTGGGGAGGGGTGTCCAAACGCAGTCTTTCCACTGTGGTGTATTCTGTGTACTCTGGTCTGTTCCCACAAGGCTGGCCTGGCTTACAAGTGCTGTCCCTAGTCTATAAGCACATAGGGAGCAATAAAAACAACCACCTTTTGGGTATTTTTCTTTTGAAGAAGGGAGCCCTTGGAGCGCGAGCGAACCTAGCATTGAGCCCGAGGTGCTGAGCAACACAGGCACGGAGGAGAACTATCATCGGAACATGTCGTGGCTGCATGTAAGTATGAGTCGCCAGCAGCGCTCTCAAGGATGGCATTTTCAGTAAAAGGAAAACCTTTGTGCTGGCAATAACCAGATCACAATTGCTGCTTTCTCCATGTAGCATCAAGAATCTCAAGTGTAAGTAAGTGGCAACCTTTGGAAATTGTCTGTTTGCCATTTCTAAAATGGACTAAAACCAGAAAGTTTTTGTCTTGCTCCCTCTGTCGTAGAATGGCTAGAGTTGGAAGGGACCTTACAGATCATCTAATTCCAACCCCTCTGCCCTGGGCAGGGACAGCTTGCACAAGACTGGGTTGCTCAAAACTCCATCCAACCTAGCCTTGAACACCTCCAGGGATGGGGCATCCACAACTTCTCTGAGCAGCCTGTTCCAGTGTCTCACCACTCTGTCCATTTCATATATTTATTTCGTATAGGAAAAGGGACTATTTCTCTCTAGGTGTGCAGGGACAGCCATGCTACCTCAGCTGAAAAATCCATTAGCTCAGTATCTTATCTCCAGCATGGCTAGTAGTGTGTAGTTCAGGAAATGTAACAGAATGGGCTGCAGTGCGAGCTGGGCTCCCAGTTTCTGGGAAATGGCATTTTAGAAGCTGCTTGAGCTGGTGGTTCTGTTGTGACCACTATGTTTGCTAACTACCAGAAGACTTTTCCTCAGGGAGGTTTTCCAACTCCTTTTGGAGCCAATTTATGTAATTTTCTCTCCATTAACTCTACGAAAATAAGCTTAATTGTGCACCTTGTTGGGAAGAAAAATACTTTTGGAACATTTTCTTTGATTCCATTAGATGCATTCTGTCACAATGTCTAACCCAACAGGGCCTTGTATAGTTTCGACTCTATCCAACAGTCAGGGAGTACAACAGTGCAAATGTGGTTTGGTCATCCAAGGCCTAAGACATCCCTTTTGGTGATCTCTGTACCCATGATTTAGACATGCCAAAAGTCTGTTGGGCACACCTACTCTGTTCAATCCACTGGTATCCAAGGACTGTACACCTCTACCTCTGTTGCCTCATGACACTCTGTGATAGCGCAGTATGGTCAGTGTGCATATGCTTTGCAGAAAAGTTGGATTGACTCCCTGTGCATAGATTGATTGTATCCTGCACATGTGTATGAGGACAGATGACTTTTGGCTTCTGAGTTGTCTTTGGGAAAGACAGCTGCCAATAAGGACTTGATATCCCCTCTTTCCCGCAAGTAATTCCCACAGCCTACTCTCCACTGCCCCATTCCTATGAGGTGTGGGCAAGAACAAGATTAATCTGTCAGAAGCAGTTCTTGATTTGAAAACAGTCTTTTTTGGAAGAGGGTTGCAGGGCGGGGAACTTGAATGTTATGTCTTCCAAGTTTCCTCAGTCCCTGAACTACCCTGCTTCTCTGTCAGGTTTGGAAATTCCAGTGTACTAAACTGAGTATGTTAGACATGACAATGTGTACTAGGCAATTAATTGCTAGAGGATAAAGGCATCTCCCTAGCTAGCAGCTTAGGATAAATCATGGTGCCTTTGCTTAATGTGGGAGGATGCATGGACTCATAAACACAAGGGATAAACTGAAGGGAACTTGAGATGTTTGTCTCACTTTACATGTGATTAGCCTGCATAGGAGAAAGGAAGATTTGAAAAATCACCTGTTCCAGTTAATGCCACGCAAGTACCAATATTGCATGAGAACTTTCTCTTTTTGTTTGTTGGAACGAAGGTGTGGGTGGATGGTCACTAAAACCACAGGCAAAACAAAAACCTGCTTTACTTAATGGTCATGAGAAAACCACTCAAAAGGTTCACTGGCTCCAGTTACTTCAATGCATGCACCAGCATTTCCTTTACCTGTCCTTTATGGCAACCTGGAGGGTGATGTCCTCACTCTATGTCAGTGTACTGTGACTACAAGTGATAACAGTGGACCAGAGGCTGGGTAGAGGCTGTACAATGCTGATGAGATTTATACTGTTTGCACATTGATACAACAGTAGTGGCTTGAGTTATTCCCAACTGACCCCAAAATAACATGAGGCCAGAACAGGCAGGCAAAGACAAGAATCCCACATATGCAACGCAGGTTTGTTTTAAACCAAGGTCCTGACCTTTTGGAAGCCTAAATATTTGAGAGTTGAGAGTGATGTGGCTTGCCTTACTTAAGAGAGCCAGCAGACTGCAGCTGCACAGACAACAAATGGGTGGAAAAGGTGGGAGAGACTCTTTCTAGTAGTACTGGGCATTTCTGCAGTAGGTTGTGGGATGAAGAGAAGGATTCATAAAAGCTAGTTCTGACCTACAGTGTGAATGACTTGGGGATGCCTCCGTGTTTTGCTCAGAATGCTACTAAAAGCGGCTGGGTTTGCGTGTAACATGAAGACCAAAGAGCTGCTGGACTGAGCTTTGCTCCTCCAGGAAGAAACCCTCTGAGTTACACCAAAGAGCAGTCACTGAAGAGTAGACTTACCCAAGGCTGTCTTTAATTAATTAGTTTAGGGACTAATAGCAGTGTTGCTGCAGCAAAGCAGGGCTCAGAATAGCTAAATGCCTAAATATTTACTCTGTTTCTTAGATGGGTTTTACAGCTCCTTGCTGCCATATGGCAACTACTAGAAATAGTGACTAAGCCAGCTAAGATAAAGCTAGGCTGGATGGCCTACCCAAGCACAATGAGGGAAGCATATGCAGAACAACTGGCACAGCTTATTCCTACTTGAGAGCATACTGAGATATTTCCTTTCCCATTCCTTGAGGGAAAATAACCCCTGAACCTGGTGGGTTTGGGGCTTTAATGCTGATTGAGTAGTTGACAATTTCCAGTCTAAGCCCTCATCTCAGAGTGGCGATACAACACCTTTTCTGCAAACTGAGAGAATACTGTTTTCCTCAGCCTTAATCTTGCCACCAGCCAAACATACACATCTACAGCAACTCTGTCTCTTTGTCTCCTTTGTTAACTCTAATGTTTCTTTAGTCATGCCTAGCTAGTTTGTAAATCACTTGAAAGTATGGAGCTCTGCACAGACACACATGCCTTTTTGAAAATCTGTGTTGAGCTTCATGCCTCCCCAGCTAGGCTGTGGAAAAGTTAGCTTGACTGTCCCCATCACTGGCTGCCCTATGCAGTTCTCTGTGTAACTCTCTTTTCTATAGGTAACTATGCTCTTTTTTTCTGTTGAAGGTTATGATCCTATTATGCAACCAGCAAAGTTTCATATGTACCCACATTGACTACTGTCACCCACACTGCTACCTCCATCACAGCCGGTCCTGTGCTCGCCTTGTCCGGGCCATCAAACTCCTCTACGGAGACACAGTGGACTCGCTGCGAGAAAACAGCACATTGAACAGTGTGGCAAGAGGCAAAAAGCAAAAGGAAGTGAGTAGATGGAAAAAGCAGAATGTTTTGGGGTGTGTCTGGGCAGGTCATAATTACCTTCAAGGACTGCATAATGTACTCAAACAGTTCTTTCATGACAAAATAAACACAGCCCTTCCTAAACACAGCTTTGCTGTAGAAAAAAACCAAAACCCTATTAAGTCATTTAGCATTATGGGAAGAATGTAATCTGTATTGATTGGGAAGAATCTTAGTTGCTGATAAGGTAGTTTAAAAGCTTATAACCTCACTTTAATTTTAATGCTCTTTTATGGCCTCTACTTACCAGCCCCTGGAGTCCAGTCTCTTTGTTCATGTTTCTTCTCATCTGTTAATAAGAATCACTCTTGAAATTCTTGTAAAATCTTGCATAATTTCTTTCTTTTAGGTCTGAGCTCTTAAAGCTGTTCCAAGAATTGTATACATTAGTCTTTTATGTTAGTCTCTTTAGTGACACACTTTTAATGATCAATTCAGCAGGATATTCAAACAAGATTGTGCCTTTTTAGCTAGATAAGTGGTGCCTTTAACTTCAGTGGAAATACATTTCTGCTTTCATTAAAGTGCCCACCCAGGCACCAACTGAGTCACGTCAACAGTTGGTTAATACTTTCATATTCCTGACCACAACAGACAGACTATCGTTATTCTGAATACCGGTAATGGTGGAGTCATTCAACTACTTAGCAGTAACATTTGAAAACAAAAGTGTTCATGAAACTCTCACCAAGATTTCAGTTGGGTAAAGAGGCTATCATCCCTGGAAGTGGAAAATGAAGGAGTAGGAGACAAGTTCATGACTTTTCTTCGTCAACCAACAGGTTGTTTGTTTTCTGTCAAGTTAGAAAATCGAAGGGTATTTGTATGGAACAAAGCACAGAGCAGATGAAACAACAGATAATGATTCTGCTTTCCTAGAAACTGTAACCCCTATATATTTCCTCTGACACAGAAAAGTAGTGTAATACTTAGTTATTTAGGAAGAGAGGCAGTCATTTCCTCTACAGAAGGCAGGCTTGAGATGAGCAGCTGGCAGTGTTCATGAAAGGTAGCAAAAGAACACTGTGCATTACTGTGTGTTGTTTCATCTCCAACTTTGAATTGCAAGGCAAAGTGATACACATTTCACCATCCATCAAACCATCAAAGCCTTTAAGCAACAGCAAGGAAAAAAGAGCTTGAGGGACAATAAGGTTTCCTACAAACACATGCACCGTGTTTGTACAGACCTCACTGCAGGACAATAGGTAACTTTTAAATTTTATGTGACAGGAGACTTTTCATCCCGGTTCCTTATGCTCTGGTATTCTTCAAGTGCTGTAATTCTCTGACTGCATGGGCACCATTTCCACATTTATCTGGGTTCCAGAGGAACTCTCATAGCTTACAGAATGAAAGGCTGGAGGTAGCTGCAATATGCAGGCCTGACTCAGGCTTCTGAGCTCTCTGATAAACGAGGACCCATGTGTTAATCAGCAGGCTACTAGCTTGCGGAGTTTGTGGCAACCTAGCATTCTGGGAAAAGTTCCTGGTATTGCGAATAACAAACTGTCACTGTCACTGGCAATCTGCTAGGGACAGCTCTCAGGCAGGCATGAGCTCAAGTCTTGAAATGTCTTGTCACTTATGCTTTCTGAAGAGAAGATAAATTCTGAGAGGAATCCATGTTGTACACACTGAACACCGCAGCTGGTAATTTTTTGGAGGGAAGCTGTAGACTTTTTACCTCTAACCTGCTTAAAGTACTGTTCTCCTGAAACACATGGGTGAAACCTGTGAAGATTACATAGCACATTCACATTCCTCATTTGGTTTACTGGCTTCTGCCTTAAGTTTTATTGGGAAAAACAGTGTTAAAAAGAGAAGAAAATTGGATGAGATAGATCATCTCACTGATACTAGGCCTGTTGCCAGAACAGGAGAAGGTTTTGTGCTACAACTCTGGCACTACACAGCTTTTAATGTATGGAAATTTCTCTTGTACATGATCTCCTCCCTTTCCACATTTTGGGAAATCTAAATGTGAACCCCACTTTTTTTTCCTTTCAGTGCTCAGACAAGTCATGCTTGAGAACTCCTTCTCTAAAAAAGAGAGTGATCGATATCAACTTGGAAGGGAAGAAGGACTCTGGAATGCTAAAATACATCAGGCACCAGGTACTGACTAAGCCATATGCTAGTTAAGGAGGCTGGTACATAGATGTCAGGTTAGACTGCAACAAGAAGGAAAATGTATATGGATCTCCAAGCCTGTGTGAAGAACTATTGTTCCTGCATATCAATCAATTCAGCCCTGCATGTTTTCCCCAGCTGACTAATGCTGAATTTAAGCCTCTTAAGATATCCCCATCAAAGAATCCTTTAAATATGTAGCTCCATTAAATCGCAGTCTGTACCTCTGGGTTGCCATAGCAACACATGCATCAAATCTGGGGATACAAAAGATTAAAATAAAAAAAATATTAAAAATCCACAAATGTGTTTAAATACAAGCTATCAGTTTACAGCAATAGTTTTCTTTGTTATCCTTTATCAGTGCTCCTGAAAAAGCAACAGGTTCTTCACAGGCCTATTCTTGGCAGTCTGTGAGATTTTCATGGACCTATATTGCTGTTTGTGCACCACCTTGAGAGAGTTTGGTTTTTCCTTTATCAGTGTTTTGGTGACATGAGTGACTAGCAACAGACTCAAGTCACTAGCTTGCAAACACTGCTCTTTCAGTGTAGGCTGAAAGCAATGTTCTTCTATAGAGCGTTATGTGAAATGGCTGAAACTAGAGGTTATCAGTGGGTAATCTGCAGACCAAAACTAGGGTAAAATTATTGAGTGTGCTGTTCACTGCGGATAGTTTGCACAGCTCAACTGTAAGGCACGGCTTGGGTTTTTGCAGGTAATGAGCCTTTCCCCTGCACCTTTGTCACTGTTGATCAAGGCAGCTCCTATCCTCACGGAAGAGATGTATGGGGACATCCAGCCAGCAGCATGGGAGCTCCTGCTCAGTGTGGATGAGCACATGGCTGGAGCAGCAGGTAAGAGAACAAAGCCACTTAGCCTGGCTGCACAACTCACACTAGATCACAGGGCCTTGCAAGACAGCTTTGTAGTGGAAGAGTCTCAATGACACCTAGGGTTTCTTGGCGGCTGTTTGTTTTTCATAGACCTTCATGTGTTTTTGTGCTCAGTACAGAAGTGGTGGTCAGAAGGATCACGAAGGCAATCTCATGGTCAGAAGGATCACGAAAGCAATCTCTCTCTGGTTGTGGTGGATGATTGGAGAGCATCAAAATTAGTATTTGTGTTTAGCTGGGTTTCTGGGCAGAGGAAACACAGTGATTTAATCTGTAGAGAGTTTACTGAAGTATTTTGTATGTTGCCTCATGGAAATTGTTAGTGTCAGTTGAGGGCTAATACAAAAACTGAGAAAGGGGATAAGAGTAGAACTGTCATAGCTCCTCTGTTGTGCTGAAAGGAAAATTCTCATTTTGCATGGACACAGCAGCATTGCTCTATAGGTAGTCTTATGGTGTGGTATTTATCTAAATTTTCCATTTCCGTTTAGTATTAAATTGTGCAGATGACACTGATGACACATAGTTGAGAGGCATCTTTAATACAGAAGATTAGAACATCATATACCTGTGAGAGTATTACCTTGAAAAAGAAATTCCAGACATGGGACGAAATTTATTACTACAAAGTGTAAGATTATGTCCTTGAAAACTAATAAGAAGAATCCTGGAAACCCTGCTAAAGCACATCGAAAATAAGGAGATGATTGGTGGCAGCCAACATGGCTTCTCTAAGGGAAATCGTGCCCGACAAATTTGGTGGCCTTCTACGACAGGGTTACAGTATTGGTGCATAAGGGGAGAGCAACTAATGTCATCTACCTGGACTTGCGCAAGGCCTTTGACACTGTCTTGCATGACATCCTGGTCTCTAAATCGGAGATACATGGATTTGATGGATGGACCACTCAGTGGATAAGGAACTGGCTGGATGGTCACACTCAAAGAGTTGCAGTCAATGGGTTGATGTCCAAGTGGCGTGCAGTGACAAGTGGTGTTCCTCAGGGGTTTGTATTGGGACTGGTACTATTTAAAATCTTTGTGGGTGACATGGATGTAGGGACTGAATGCACCCTCAGCAGGTGTGACGACAACACCAAGCTGTGTGGAGCAGTCAACACACTGGAGGGAAGGAATGCCATCCTGAGGGACCTGGACAGGCTTGAGAGGTGGGCCCGTGCCAACCTCATGAAGTTCAACCAGGCCAAGTGCAAGGTCCTGCATGGGGGTCGGGGCACTCCCGTGCACAAATACAGGCTGGGCAGAGAGTGGATTGAGGGCAGCCCTGAGGAGAAGGACTTGGGGGAGTTGGCTGATGAGAAGCTCAACCAGAGCTGGCAATGTGTGTTTGCAGCCCAGAAGGCCAACCGTATCCTGGGCTGCATCAAAAGAGGCATGGCCCGCAGGTCAAGGGAGGTGATTCTGGCCCTCTACTCTGCTCTCATGAGACTCCACCTGGCATACTGTGTCCAGCTCTGGAGCCCCCAGCATAAGAAGGACATGGACCTGTTGGAGCAGGTCCAGAGGAGGGCCATGAAGATGACCAGAGGGTTAGAGCACCTCTGCTATGAGGACAGGCTGAGAGAGTTGGGGTTGTTCAGCCTGGAGAAGAGAAGGCTCCGGGGAGACCTTATGGCAGCCTTCCAGTATCTGAAACGGGCCTACAAGAAATCTGGAGAGGGACTTTTTACAAGGGCATGTAGTGATAGGACAAAGGATAATGGCTTCAAACTAGAAGAGGGTAGATTTAGATTACATCTCAGGAAGAAATTTTTCACTGTGACGGTGGTGAGGCACTGGAACAGGTTGCCCAGGGAAGCTGTGGAGGCCCCATCCCTGGAAGTGTTCAAGGCCAGGTTGGATGGGGCTTTGAGCAATCTGGTCTAGTGGGGGGTGTCCTTGCCCACAGCACAGGGGGTTGGAACTAGATGATCTTTAAGGTCCCTTCCAAACTAAACCATTGTATGATTGTATGATTGTTCTGTTACGAGCTTGGATCTTCTTCCATGGAATTGATATATCTTTGGAGGAATTCAGAGTATATCAGTTAGCCAGAAGATGGCTGACTTACTGAGCAGATTTCAGCTGTGGAAACAATAAATACAGTAAGGATGTGTCAGAAGAGGTATTTCATTAGAGATTCAAACTATTAATGCTGTTGTAAAGCACATTGTACAATAGCCTAGAGCACAGCACATCCATGCACAATTCTGATCACTGAAGAAAGCGACATTTACATGGGAGAGGTACAATGACTCTTAGGACAGGAGGAAGAATGAAAAGCCTATACGATGAGGATATTTACTTAATGGATTCAGGTGAAGAGTGAGAGGTGATACTGTTGCTCTCCATAAACACAGCAGATCAGACAAGGAAGAAGAAATATTTAAGCCATGGTAGCATAAAGTTGAGTGTGAACTCCTTATGACTTCTTTCACCTTGAAAACAGAAGATTTCTAACCACCAGAAAAGAGA
Organism: Burhinus oedicnemus; assembly: GCA_008921705.1. Taxonomy (NCBI): domain Eukaryota; kingdom Metazoa; phylum Chordata; class Aves; order Charadriiformes; family Burhinidae; genus Burhinus; species Burhinus oedicnemus. The sequence goes on along the minus strand of VFFE01006450.1, from coordinate 224,012 downwards.
GCAAACGCACTCAGGTTTAAGAGTTTGTGAAAGGGATTAGATGATGTGACTCAGGAGGACACTTCTAGTCTTATTGTCCGGTCCAAATGCTCATAGCCATTGTGCGCTAATGCCAGATGTTCAGAAATCATGAGCCACAATCCTAGAAAATGTGAACATCCCTCACACACAATACAGAGACTGCTTAAACAAAGCATAAATTAAAGCAATCAAATTTGTAAGCCAGTCTCCCACAGCTTCCAAATTCTACCTTTCTCCTCCCTCAGCACCCAAGGAAATGGCTTAAAGATTGCCATCTTCCCCAGATTTGCGCACCTAAGGGAGCCATCACAGGTGTTCCTACACTGGAGATTAAATTACAGGCATTTTATCAAAAGCTACTAAGAATGCAAGAGTTTTGAAGTGCTCCTCAGCCATCTCTCCCCTTTTTGCCACACAGTCTAGCTTACCAGTCCTTCATTTTCTACAGCTGGCAGTGAATTCTGCTCTAAAGTCCATTGTTTGACTCCACATCTCATGTTCTTCTTCACTTCTGCTTCCCTCACTTTGCATCTGCTCCACCAATGCACATTGCACTTACTCAGATCACAGGTTTTCTCTGTGCTCTCCCTGTCACCTTTGCCTTTCCCAGGCTAAATGTGCAGACAGGAAGAGAAAGGAGCGAAATAAAGAAGAGAAACAAGCTGCCTTAAACTGTGCTCAAGTGCACTTCAAGTCCCTTTCTGGGGGAATAATTTTGGATATTCTTTTTCTCTTATGAAAAACTTACCATGGGTCACAGGAAAGGCAACAAAGCTTTGCTGCTCTTCCTGAAAAGAAGCAGCCTTTGAGATACATCTTTCTCCTTCTCTCCTTCCTGAAGGGAGGATCAAAAACCATTTGAGGGTTTGTAGTACCTTTTTTAGTAGCAAGAATGATTTCAGACGCAGCATAAATTATTCATGAACTCCTGTGCTAGTGTACAACAGCACCATCTACTGACCGCTTCCAAGACTGTATTTCTTTTTTTGGTTACTTCAGTATGAGCTCACACTTTTATATCAGTCCCACTGAGACGTGACATAGTTACATTGAAAAGACCAAAGAGTAGAAAGTTCTCTGAGCTGGTGAAACGGGAGAGTCCCTACAGATCTGGAGCTGGACTTTGGAGCAGGAACGGGAGCCTTCGCCATGCAAGGCAGGACCTGAGCAGTCAAAGAGCAGCCTTGTTTTTCTGCAGATGTTCAGACTGCCTCCCATCAGCACAGCTCTCACACCTGGCATCTTTGCCTTGTGTTGAGACAAACATGATGGCCAATGTCCTCTTTCTACTTTGGAGGAACAGCCACCAAATCTAGAGATATTGTCTCCAGTGATCTGTGGTGATCTACTGGTCAAAGAAGCCATGAACTCTCTGACACCCACTGAACTCCCACAGCAACACTGTTCCCCCTCCCTTTGTTTCCTTCTCAGTGCTTCTCAGATACCGATCTAAATTAATTGGCCTCCATCAGTCTGGAGTTGGACTACGTCTGTTTATATCCAAATATGCTCCAATGAAACAACCACGGGCCAGCTCAACTTCTATTTTTCTGTTTTCCATTGTGATCTGGTCCTTTGTCTCTAAATTCATAGCAACTGTATTTTCTCTTGGAGCCAGATTGTGATCATTGCATGGTGCCCATTTAACTAAGAACCTTTTTTTTTTGTTTTATCCATGAAAATAGACAGGTGAGACCTCTACTAGGTCACTGCCTCCTGCTCTGAGGGGAAGGCTGAGCTTCTGTTAAACCTGCCTCTACTAATCATCACAGAAATCACTTGGAAGTGGAATCTTTGAAAGCCAAACTGAATTAGTCCAGTTACATCAAGAGGTGCTTCTTATTTTAAACCAGTCATGACTGAGATTTTAGTGAGAAGAGCAAAGCTGTGTTTTATTTTAAGAGCAGGTTTTCCAGAACCTATTACAAGCATTGCACGAAATGCTGTGTGGCTCCAAAAGGTAGAATCACGTGCGGTCGGTTTCATGAAGCAGTACAATTTTTGCTAGGTCTGGTAGACTGCTGATCTCACTTCTGGAGCTAAGATTAGGTTTCTTTTGGTGGGGGTTTGTACAGCTGTAATTTTTCTCTGCCAAATAAACACGTTATTAAGGAAACCAGATGATCAGATGTTCTCTTCCTGCAGCTGCCATGTTCCTGCTGTGTGCTGTGAAAGTGCCAGAGGCCGTTTCTGACATGCTGATGTCCGAATTTCATCACCCAGAGACAGTGCAAAGACTGAATGCCATTCTCAAATTTCACACGCTCTGGAGGTTTAGGTATCAAGTCTGGCCAAGGATGGAAGAGGGAGCACAGCAGATCTTTAAGGTAGATAGGACACATGGAACACAAAGTTGCCATTTACAGCTTGCCTCGTGGGATAGATGTGTAAGGACACGTTGCCATGAAATTGCCTGAAAATCTGTTTAGAGAAAAAAATGATCGTGTAAGTCACACTAGCGGGGGAGGTGATGTGTAGAACTCCTGTGTAAAATGGGGACAGTGTAACAGGGACACAGGTCAGGAAAAACATCACAGAAAGAAAGAAATATGTGTCATACATGGTGTTACAGTGTAGTGAGCTACGGAGTTGGGAAGAATTTGCAGAGGTCGTTTATGTCTTGGGTACTTGTGCTTATGTTTAATTAGCAGTACTGACATTAATAATAGTCTGCTGTAACACAATGTCTTTCATGTTTTTGCTTAGATCCCTCCTCCAAGTATAAACTTCACTCTGCCTTCTCCTGTCCTGGGGATGCCATCTGTGCCAATGTTTGACCCCCCCTGGGTCCCTCAATGCAGTGGGAGTGTGCAAGATCCTATAAATGAAGATCAGTCGGTAAGCAGAGACATTGTGAAAGTAAGCACTGTTTTTATTTTATAGCGGCATGGAGGAAGGTAAAGCCAAAAGATCTGGGCTAAACTCTGAGTTTTCCTGTGTTCCTCAGCTGGGAAAGATCTAGTACACTGCCTGTGCAGGGCACACAGAACTTTCCACATGGGCATAAGGCTTTTCTGTTTGTTCACTGAGGTACTGTACTGCATACCATACCCCTGTAAGAGACAGTAACTCAGATCTTAGGAGCACACAGCTGTTCTCTCTCCAAGATAAGGTCAGTTCACTTGAACTGTCTGACAGACCATTTTCTCTGCACTGGTTCATGTGGTGTCTCTTGGGAGAAGTCTGCACCAAGGCTTATTGTAGACATAGTTCCAAGAGGAGTCTCCTGGTGAATGTCTGTTCAGCTAGCACTAGTTTGTTTTGTATTTAGAAACAGTAGCTGAATGTTGCTAAGCTCTCTGGCAGAAAACACAGGATGTGTGCATCTTAACTAACAGCTTCAGGCTGTGTTTCTTCTTTTCTTCCTGACAGAAGTCATTTTCAGCCAGAGCTGTGTCGCGTTCCCATCAGCGAGCAGAGCACATCCTGAAGAACTTGCAGCAGGAGGAAGAGAAGAAGCGCCTGGGCCGGGAAGCCAGTCTCATCACTGCCATCCCCATCACTCAGGAGGCTTGCTACGAGCCAACCTGCACACCAAGCTCAGAGCAGGAAGAAGAAGGTGTGCCCCAGGGCCAGGAACTGCATTCCAGGAACCTGAGAGCACCTGCCACCAACATAGAGCACTGCATAGGGGTGTGATGTCCAGGAACGTTGATTGCTAGTGTTAGAAAAGTCACAACCACATCCATTTGTTGAAGAGTCCAAGTCACTGAGAAAAAGCGTGATTAAAAATTAGTGCAAGAAAAGCACAAAACCTTGGACATATTGAGTGCTCACTGTATTACCTGAACCTCCTTACCCCTCTCCCCCCAACTTCAGTGGAATTTGGCAGCATTTAACATCTCAAAGCTCCCAGTATCCTGCAGCATTTAACACAATGAGAATATGTGACACTAGGAATAAAATTTGTCCTTCCTAACTTTAACCCTTTAATAATTAAAGGGTGGGAGGAATCACCCTTTGGCAGTATCTGTCTTAAGACACATAGCTTAGGATAGGCTGATTTGCCCCTGGAGTTTTCTGCCTTTATGGTGATTAGTGGGGGAGCCTAGATGACCAGCTCAACCTCAGTACCAAACTTTCAGATGGCCAAAGTTACATGACATGAATCATTAAAAGCTCAGTCTTTGGGTAAGGATTTTCATTGGTCCAGGCTAACAGAGCACAAAGATTTCATTAAAGGCATTCCAAGATTTGTGTCATTAGGTGAGTACACTGATGTTCAGATCTAAATATACATTGGGAAATCTGTGAGCAGAAGCCCCAGTTCTTTGGAAAAACTAAGCAGCAGCAACCATGATGGTTAACAAGATGTAGATGAGAAGATGTATAGAGCCAACTCAGTTACAATGTGACTCACCAAAGCACTGAACCCTCTTATGGAACAATGCTCTGCTGGTTCCCAAAGCATGAGCAAATTACCTATCTGACTGATCTTTATAGATTTTAAATTGTGCCTTTTGAGTGTTACCTGACTTGAATTTTCAGTGTTCCAATTTGGTTGTAAGTGCTGTCCTTCAGAAAGTTCCCTAAAGTCTGTCAGTTGAATCTGGATTGACATTTCCCATTTTCTTTGTCAGTAGAAGAAGTTGCCAACCTGGCCTCCCGCCGTCTCTCTGTGAGTCCTTCCTGCACATCCAGTACGTCTCATAGGAACTATTCTTTCCGCCGTGGCTCTGTCTGGTCAGTGCGGTCAGCAGTCAGTGCAGAAGGTGGGTTAACTTCATTTTGGAGTATCCTTTCCTAGGATTTCATCCAGTGGAAGCCTTTCCTGTTGACCCATAAAGCTGGTGGCATTTCCTTTTGCTGAATATATTCCCAAGCTTGAGCCACTTTATTACAAATTACTGCCCTGGATTATTTTATTCACTCCTGCTGTCACAATGCCTTCCCTCACTTATGTTTCATTTACAGAGTAGTGCCATGGAGAGCACTCTGGCTGAAAAACGGTAATGAAATGGGATTTCATAAAAAAGAAAATGGGTTCCCTACAAGAACAGAAATGTAAATTGAAAAAATATGTATTTACAATGAAAATTCTTGATCAAGAAGTTGGCTGGAGGCTCAGTTTCTCCTTGGAGATAGCAGTAAACCTGCCATGTTTCCACAGTGATCAGACAGCCTATAATTTCATTTTGTTTGTACAGCACCTAACATAAATGTTTATTTAACCTACCTGGATAATACCACATCTTATTCACTAACACTCACCTTCTACTCTTCTTACTGTTCCAGATGAAGAACACACTACGGAGCACACTCCAAACCATCATGTGCCACAACCACCTCAAGCTGTGTTTCCAGCATGCATTTGTGCAGCAGTGCTCCCCATTGTCCATTTGATGGAAGATGGAGAAGTCCGGGAGGATGGAGTAGCTGGTACTGACCTAGATTAAACTTGAAGGAATTCTTGCTCAAGGGTGGCAGAACCTTCCAGCACTTTGAACAATGGCTTACATTTGTTAGGTGCCATAACTAAAGTGGAAAAGAGGTGTAACACAACCTTGTATTTGCTCACAGTTCATGCTTCCTAGAAGTATTGTGTGCTATGTATTGTTATCAGTATATATGTTTGTTAAAAAGTTAATGAATAATCTATTAAATCCTCACAAAACGTTTGAAAGTAGATTCACAACAGAAATGTGACTTTGTAGGGTTTTTCCCTTTTTTCTCCATGATTTTTATTTGGTTTTAAGGTTGGGTTTTTTTTCTCTTTTGGAGCCCTAAAAAAGCCCCCAATTCAAGAAAGGTATTGAGAAGCTGAAAAGGGTCTAGTCAGGGAATACCAGGATGGCAAGAGGCCTAAAACAGATATTCTGTAAGGAGTGATTGCAGAAGCTGGGCTTGTTTGGTGTGATGAAAAGGAAACAAAGAGTTAAAGGAACTCTAACTTAGAGGTTACACCTTGGGAAGTTCAGGTTAGAAATTTGGAAGGAACTTCATAACCAGGACCCTAGTGCAATTTCCATGGATTCTTCATCCACAGCAGTTATCAATCCTTGGCTAGTTAAAGCCATAGTTGACATAATCTGGTGTTGGTGACAGTCCTGCTCCAAGCAGGGCTTGAAATAGAAACCTACAGAGCTCTATTCCTACCAACATTTCTTTGATCCTATGACAAATGGAAAGCCACCTATACACAGCTTGAAAATTTTGGTTATGGTCTGTGATGTATTTGTAAAGTAATAACGCATTTTTCTGTATTTGTTTCTCTAAAACGTTTCTAGATGGTAGACTGTTCCCCTTCCTTCCTCTCTCATCACTCATCATGTCAGCTGACTGCACATTTAATTTTCTGTTACATTTTGTATTCAGTTTTGGGTGGATGTAGTCAGCCACATAAATAACGTATGTGTCATTTTGTGATCAGGAGCCGAGTACTGAAAACAAAATAATGAATAATTCTCTGTTGTTAATATTCACAGGATTGCAATTAATTGCACTTTGGGGAGTTGATCATCAACAAAATTCCCTGCTGGCTGTCTAATACTGTACACCAATACCAGATAAAATCATTCAATGAATCACCACGAAATCCAACTTCTATGCATGAACAAAAAAGTACATGAATTTATGTTTTTTAATTGCCAGATATGTCCATCTGGAGATGTGAATCCAATTAGTTATTTCTTTATCCTTCCTCTGACTACAGTGGCGAAGTGCTTCCTGTCACGTCACCAGTAGTTAGGGAAGGTTCAAATATTAGACTTGTCATTATTGCTTGAGATGACTGCACTGGTGACCAGGAATCCTAGAGCCTCAAAGAGGCACTGTGTATTTCAGTACAAAACATGACAATTGTGGTAGAAGGTTAAGAACATTTGCATCTAAGTGTACTAGTTCAAGGCTTTTTCAAGGGAGATGGTTCTGACCTTGTTTTCTTTCTCTTTTACAGTAAGCGCTGTTGCTCAGCAGGTCCTGTGGAACTGCTTGATTGAAGACCCCTCTACAGTTCTCCGCCATTTCCTTGAGAAGCTCACAATCAGCAACCGACAGGTAAACTCTTCCTCTCCTCATTGAGTGTATGTATTGCTTAGAGCAGGGAAGCACAGCTGCAAGCAGAATCACTCTATGGGCATCACTGAAGAAGAATATTTGCTATTACAATGTAGCTCAAAGTCTCTTAGGCCATATCATCAGTTGGCTTCAATCTTTGTCCACTAATGCTAATGGGACATAGCTGATTTACCACCAATAAGGATATGACTTGCTCTAAGTCAAGATTTGAACAGCTGCTTAGTAAACACAACCCTTTCTACATAACGTTGGCAATATTGCCTCGACCCATGCCACTCTGTTCAGCTTGCTCTGAAGGATGGGGATGGCCTTGTCTCCCCCTGGCTTATTAGACTGCTTCCTAGTGCCATGGCTAAGCTTTATGGAAGAAAGGCATACCAGTTCTGACTGGATGAAAGGCAGTGAGACTCTCCATACCACTTACTCAACTGCACACTTGGTGTACGATATTAGTAATATCACTGTCCTCATCTTCCAAGCCACCACCTAAGAACTGACTACAAAATTAATATTAAACTTTGAGAAAGGCCAGGAAAGGCTGCTTTTCAGTTCTTTGAGTAATCAGGTCTCAGTGGCCTCAGTATTCCTGAGAATTCTCAGCCATAGTCCCCAAAACTTAAGTTCAGAGGGTCACTTCTGTTTGTTAAGTATCTTTGAGAAGGAAGCTATACACTGTCCAGCCTCAGAGACCTCTGAGCTATCACAGTCTGCAGTTTTACCATCTCTTCATAGGCCTACTATAACCATGAGTACAGAACACAGAGAACAGGTGTATTTCCTTGGAAGCTTTCAGTAGATGTATCATTGGCATGGGTTGTCCTATGCGTATTCATGCACATAACACTAGCTCAAATCTGCTGTGGGTTAAGAGGATGTGGGCCACAGAAGAAATTTATGATATAGTCTGTCTGTCCTTAGCTGACAGTGAGATTCCTTGCCCTCTACAGCCCCTTCCCACCATAAGAAATTTATTAGTCTACATTTAAAGCAGGCAGCCTCTAAAGGAAGGAAAGTTAGATTCTGCCTGCACCTCCTACCCAGCAGCCACAGCTATTGAGTTGAGCTGAACTAGATTTCACAGATCATCTAGGCAGTCATTTGTTGTGATAAGCAACACAGGAATTATCCAAGGGAGAGAAGTGCAGAATCAGGACACTACAGTCAGTACAAATTGCAATAGGAGGTATTGGCCTCTCAGATAAAAAAGAAAGACATTGACCTGGGTGCTGTGCCTGGGGCCTTACTTTGGGAAATGCAGGAGCAGTCACAAGCATGTAGTTCTACTTCATGCACTGAGAGATAGAGGTGAAAAAGAGTATGGAAAAGTCAGAAGAAACAAAGCCAGAGAGGACAAAAGGGAGAAACACATTCTCTATTTTGTGATGGAAAGAAAAAACATTTGCTTTTCTTCCAGGATGAGCTGATGTATATGTTAAGGAAGCTTTTGTTGAACATTGGAGACTTCCCTGCCCAGACATCTCATATCCTCTTTAACTACTTGGTGAGTAGTTTGTGGGTCCACTGTGCAGCCCAGAATCTCACCCGTGCCTCCACGTGTCCTAAAAAGTTAATATGTCACAATCTGCACGGAAATAAATGCTCTTAACTTTTCCTATATAGCTCATACCTGCCTCTTGCTGTGAGTGCAATTCACCAGGCTTACACCAGCCTTTCAGTCCTTCTTGGGAGAGGAAAGAAACCTTTAACATTTTATTAAACCCCTAAGCAACTAAGCAACCTGTCATGGATTTCTGAACTGAACCACGGACAATGAGTTGTAGACCAACAGAAGGATCCCAGTGCCAGAAACCTTTAATTATTTTACTTAATTTTCATTCAGAAAGTGCTTTGCTCTTGGACAGTCCTATTGGAGTAAATCTAGCAGCTTCTTTCAAGATCACGGAAAATGCATTTGCTGTAGTTATGAGATGAAAAAACAGACTATATGTATGTTACTCCAGGAGCCCTCTGTTGTTTGTGAGTTGTCTATGTGGCAGCACATCAGAGCAGAAGGCAGAGGAAGTCTCTTACTGCAGAGGTTCTCCCTTTTCCTCGTCTACAGTGGCTTTTAAGGCTGGGCTGCAGTAGTACTTTTTGCCCCCACCCATCATCTTCTTTAGAAAAAGGAAAAATAGTACAAGCAGATTGTTCTGTAGTATGTATAAGCTTTCAGGATATAAGTTCAATGAGTTCCTCCTTCTGAGTGAAGAAAGGTAGAAGAACAATATTCTTGTTCTGTGTTTACATAATGCTCCGCACAATTAAGAGTGTGTATAACCTGATACTCCTTTTACTTATTACCTGCAGGTAGGACTGATCATGTATTTTGTACGCACTCCATGCGAATGGGGCATGGATGCCATTTCTGCCACACTCACCTTCCTTTGGGAAGTGGTGGGTTACGTAGAAGGACTATTCTTCAAGGATCTCAAACAGACTATGAAGAAGGAACAATGTGAAGTGAAGCTGCTGGTGACTGCCTCGATGCCAGGTATAACAAATCAGTCTTTAAATCTCCTTCACTTCCAAGTTCATGACGTCCTGTACCTAAAAGGAGATCCATCAGAACTGGATCAGAAAAAGACCTGTTTCAAATAGCTGCATATTCTAAGTCAGTTTTCCTTGAGTTGAGGATTCAGTCAGTAAATTCCGCCTCTAATGCCCTGAGATTCAGAAAGTCACTTTAAGAGCTCTAAAAGAAGCAAACAGAAAGTGAATTAGAACAGTCTTTTCAACTCAGAGCTTTGTGCCAGTTGGGCTGTGAAAGGCTGGCAGGATGATCATTGTAAGACTGTACCATTCAGACTGAGTTTGATTTGATGGAACCTCTCATTTAAGTCTTGAGAGAGCCCAAGAAGAGCATGCTGGGAGCCTAGGATGTCATGAGTCAGACAAGAGATATCTTGCTGAAGAACAGGTTTGACCTTTTAGGTTTGTTATCTCCTCAGAGCGACGGTTCCTGCTGAAGTCATCTCACTCCTTTAGGAACAGATCAATTTCTCATTAACTGTGGAAGTGTGAGACTATGCTAACACAACATAATGGATTCCAGACAGGACTGGCATTGTCTGGCTGCCCAGGAATGAATTTTAACTATCGCTTTTCCTCCATGGGCAGTCTTTTGGCATTAATTAAAGAGGCAAGGGAGAATGCAACTGCTTTTCTTTCTTTTAGGCACAAAAACCCTTGTTGTGCATGGACAGAATGAGTGTGACATCCCAACTCAGTTACCAGTCCATGAGGACACACAGTTTGAGGCTCTTCTGAAGGTAGGAGTGAGTTTTTGAACTGGACAAACTGCTTAATAGTACATTTACCTGCCATGCTTGTATGCCAGCAATACATTCTGCCTGATTGTCCTGTTTCAATGTGGGCGAAGTTTTGCTGACAGGCACTTCTGTCTCCATATGAGGAGAGCTTGGTTGCAAGAAACAGGCTCCCATATTAAAATATATTAGAAATGCCCTGACCCCACAGACAGCCAAAACCCCAAATATGCAACTACATTTGAAGACACCGCAGCTTGTTGGGTATTTGCTGTATACCATCCTTTGGATAATACATAAATCATTTAAGTGTTTGGTTGTATCAACACTAAAGACTAAATAGAACGATCAAGATCAGAGTGGAAATGATGGTTCAGTAGCCATGATGATTTCTTGGGATCTAGGACATATGAGGTCGGTTCCCCCTTCTGCCAAAGATTTCCTGGATGGACTTAACAGAGCCACATAGGAAACAGATTTATAAAAGCCTTCAGTTTGTCCAACTATGTTAAATTTTAATGGGAATCACTCATCTCAGTGCTTTGCAGGATCTCAACTTTAGTGTCTCTGTACATCACCTATCACTAAAGCTTGATAAATACATAGTATGGAAATGGAAGCTGCAATAACCATGTGGCTTATATAGCCAGACAGATATGTGCGATATGAAGACACTGAAATAAGTAACTTGAGTCTTCAGGACTGTGATATCAGCATGCCTTGATCATCACAAACATATTAATGTACTTTATGATTAAAAAAAGAAATTAAGAATTAATACTAGCAGAGTGTACCAGCCTGAGTCATGCATGTTTGTGCCTTTATACATTATTAGCTGGGTGTTCTTCTTTTTGATGTTGTGGTCTTTGTACGAGACAGCTAATAAGTAACAGGATGTTTTTCTTTCTTCCTCTTCAGGAGTGTTTGGAGTTTTTTAACATACCTGAAACGCAGTCTTCTCATTACTTTTTAATGGATAAGCGATGGAATCTTATTCATTACAACAAGGTAAGGCAAAGGTCAGCTCCAGATGGCTTTGCTCTTTCCATCTTTTTCCTTTTTAAACATTGGCGTTATCTAAAGGAGAACAAGCAGCCCATAAACAGACAGAATTCTGCCCTGCAGGCACCACATCTTGGATGTTTAGTTGTGTGTGGTGAAGATTGGAGTTTGACAGAAGACGCAGAAGTGGAGTCCCTTGCTCTTAAGCCATTAATGTCTAGCTTTCTTAGAAAAGAGCAAATTTATCTTCTGTTTATGCTCTTCTATGATGCCTGACACTGTCTGAAAGCCCCTACCCAAAACCTTCAGAAAGAGCTAACGGTCTTTTTATTTAGTTCTGTTGAGTGATGCTGTTACAACTGCATTTGTTTAAAATAAACTTGTTTCCTTTCCTGGCAGACTTACGTCCGTGACATTTATCCTTTCCGGAGGTCAGTTTCTCCCCAGCTCAACCTGGTGCAGATGCATCCAGAAAAGGGTCAAGAGCTCATTCAGAAGCAGGTATCTTACTGTCACAAACACCTCTACTCAGAAAAAAAACTACTGTAAATAAACTTTTATTTTTCCTTTAAAGGCCTTCACTCATGCTGCATGCAGATAGAGAGCTTTGCTGGAGATGTAGCAATTGTCATGAAATCTGCCCTGGTGCCATTGGACAGGTGTATGGTGTTCTAAGAAGAGTCAAAGAATGCAATGTGAATTCCCTTCTGATCTCTCCAGCCAGCTTCTTTTAGGCAGATCATTTTGCATTTGCATACACTTAGCCAGAAGATCTTCAGTTGCCTCAGCTTCAAAAGTTGTTTATTCCTTTCTTTAACATGACCTCTGGCTCTTTAGGAACCCATTTAAGACCTTTTCTTCTCAAGCTTGTCTGGCTGTGGAGCAGGAATTACGTGTTCTGCCTTCCTCTCTGTCCTCTCACTGGAAAGAACGTCACTGGTTTCTCTCCTTGTCCTGCTCTCAGATGCTAGTCTTACCATAGCTACTCCCAGAGGCACAGCAGTAGCAACTGTTTCGTCAGGGGAATATCTGCCCTCAAAAGAGCACTGTCCTCCCTATCTTCCAGCCTCATGACCTGATAATCTGTCCAATCCTGCTAATGTTCTGCAGCTCCCAGGAGCTCTCCCTTAGGAACTAACCGCTAACTGAAGTGGCATGGTAGTGCCTTTAACATGCTGCAAACCCCTACAAGTATCATTTCTTTAGACAGTAAGACAATGGTATTGAGCTCACTCTACCTGTAGAAGCCACAGGCTCTATTTTCCACAAAAGCAAATTTGTCTCAGTAGCACAGGGTTGAGTGTTTAGGGAAAAGTTGCTCTAGCTCTATCTGCAAAGGATGATAATAAGCGGGAAATAAAAAGGAGGGGGAATGTGGTTAAACTGTATGAGTTTGATATTAACAGTTGTATTATTCCAGCCCAAAAGCAGCTACTGTAGTTGTGTCCTTGGCAATGTGAGTGCATGGACAGGAAAATATTTATCATCAATGGTTATAAAAAGCAGCTATAAAGCTGCTTAACAGGAACTAGCAGCTAAAATAATGGAGAATATAGTTAATGCTCTCTCATATGTATATGGTACAGAATAGGGGAATATTTCATGTGCTGCATCTGTCAGTAGAAAGTCTCTAAAAATCTGAAATTACTTGGGATCATTTTGATTGCTTCTCTGGCAGAAATTATTCTCATGGTGGTCCTTGGAGATGTGTCCCATATAACAACTAAATGAGTCTGATATGCTCTACATGACCTCAGAAGATTAAAATGGCCTGTCCAGTTTTGCCAGGGCATTATTTTACAGTCCACATTTTCCTATTTAGAGTACTTAGAGGCCAAAATATTTCTAAGGTAAAACTTAAATCAAGGATCTACCAGCCTCTCTGTAGTCATGCTAGAAGTTGTTGGACAACATCCAGCTTCAGCAAAGAAAAGAGCACTGTAGAGTCTACCCATAGAGCAGCAAGCCATGGAAAAGTACTTTCTTTACTATTGATTGATTGAGCACCCAATTCTAAGCTAAGCGCACTTCAGAGCAAGGTCATAGCAACTGCAGGACATGGGAAACTGAGCTTTGTCACGTGTTAAGCCACATGCTTCAAGTTTTGGCTTCATCCCAGTAGCTGAGCTGCCTTGAAACTGCTTCCAAAACCCGTTACTTCTGCTACTGAGCATCGCTCTGCCTTATGGTTACTTTTAGCATCAAAATAAAATAGCTAGCCTGACTAGTCTGACCAGTCAGAAGTTCAAAGAAGGCTGGTAGAATGAAATTCAGTTTCCCAGTTGGTCTAAACCAGAAGCGATAATCTGAAGTCAGCAGGACTTTGCTTGTTTACAGTAACTCAGAATCTGGTCTGCTTTGTTTTATTGACTACTTTTCTTTTGCAACTACACATACCTTTTCTATAGCCAGGCTTGAGCCAGCCTCAACCCAGAAGGTAGATAACCATTCCAACCTCATGTTGACTATAGTCTAAGACCTTGCAGAGAGTAACTGCAACTGTATGGCTTTCAGTTTGGAGTTGGTTTGCCTCTAACTATCTCGGGGGTCCCACTGGCAAAGCTTCTACAAAAGACTGCATGGCACAGTTGCAAAGTGTTTGACAGCCACTCAGGGTCCTCCACAAGAGTGAAAGAGAAAGTGTTGTTAAAAACTCTTTTACAAATCGGGTCCATCTTTGCTGAGCTGGGCTGAAGAACAGTGGTCACACAAATTCTAGCAAAAGTGTGCAGCACTAGCCCTGTGAATTTCAACGGGTTCCTCTGGGACACAACTGCACCATCCCTCCCATCAGAGAAAGCCATGGAAGCTAACCTAGAAAACTGCATATATGTTGTAAAGAACTTGATCAGGCTGATTCTGATCCCTGCCTCTTTTTCTCTCAGGTGTTCACCCGCAAGTTAGAAGAGGTGGGGCGGGTGTTGTTCCTCATATCGCTGACACAGAAAATCCCTACTGCGCACAAGCAGTCCCATGTATCTATGCTCCAGGAAGACCTCCTCCGCTTGCCTTCATTTCCCCGAAGTGCCATTGATGCTGAGTTCTCACTCTTCAGTGATCCACAAGGTATGGCCTTTTGATAGCTTTCTCTGGTGGTTGTAGAGGACCCAGGTTTCCGTGAGGCGTTTCATTTGCCTTAGAAACATGCAGGCTTCATTTGCCTTAGAAACATACAGACTTGCAGCATTACTGAAAGCTGATAAATCTCTTCCTAGGGAAAATGATACATAGCTGTTGGTTTGTAAGCACAACAGCAGAGAGGCTTTTGCTGTTAGAGGTCTCCAGACAAAGCTACTTTCTTTGGACTCAAATGAGAATAAGTTATAAATTTGTATTAAAATTATGCATGAAACAACAGCTGGAATACTGTGCATAACTGCACCTAAAAAAGATTGCTCAGAGTCCTTTGCCATCCACTTTGAGGAAGCAATGGACTTTCAATTAAGACTGGGCAAATTCTGCAGCAGGGATATAGAAACAACCCTCTTTTTAGAAATTTTCCTCTGAAAGTCAAGTAGGGTTTCCAGCCTGACTTAGAGATTAAACAGGCCACTGTTGCAGGATGGTAAGCGCTGGCAAGTTCTGTAATAGGCCTTAAAGGCACTTGCTTTCAGAAGCATTATTGTAACTCTGCATCAATGTCCTGTAATGTGTGGGACACCTGAAGAATAAAAATTCAGCATATATGCACACAGCCAGTCAGGTTGTGTGGGGCAGATCATGCATGTACAAGCTCAGATCTGCTTTTGCTTTTTAAGGGGAGAATTTCCAACCAGTGGGGAGCAGATTTAATGAGCTGTGTGATATTCATCTTCATCCTTCATCTTCACGTGTGTTGCTTTCAGTCAAGGTTTCCTCAAGCCCTCTGGGCACTTCCAGAAGTACAGGATGGGTGAAATAATTTTTAAAAGGCAGAAGGATGGTCAGTGTTGTGGGATGTTTCTTTGGAGAGGCCTTTGGCCTCTGGGAATGTTGTGAGGCTGGCTGTGCTGGACAGAGTTGATTGCTGTTGCCTCTTCTTCCCCGCAGCTGGGAAAGAGCTCTTTGGTCTGGACACTCTTCAGAAAAGCTTGTGGATTAAGCTGCTGGAGGAGATGTTCCTTGGTATGCCGAGCGAATTCCCCTGGGGGGATGAGATCATGCTGTTCTTGAACGTCTTCAACGGTGCCCTGATCCTGCACCCTGAGGACAGTGCCTTGTTGAGGCAGTACGCTGCCACAGTCATCAACACAGCTGTGCACTTTAATCACCTCTTCTCCCTCAGCGGGTACCAGTGGGTCCTCCCCAGCATGTTGCAGGTAAGACATTTCCATGAACAATACAAGGGAAGACATCCAAGCGAACACTTTGTCATAGAACTGACTGTTACTGGAGAAACTTTAAACTGCTGAGTCCTGGTGAAGTCACAGATTTGGGGGGCCCCAGGAAGACAAACAACAGATCAGGGTGAGATGGTCCCAATCAGCATTCCTGAGACTACATTCCCTTTTATTCTTGAGTAAACGACTACATTTTCTTTTCTTCTTCATGTTAAGTAAATGAATGTCTGTTTCCCTTTCTACGTACTTCCACACAAAAATGTGAAGTTCCCAGAAAATTTTTGGAACTTGGATCTCCCTCGGTGTTTTTGCCTCCAAGGATGGCTGAAATGTGGGGAATAGTTGAAATATTTGGATTTGTTACTTGCCGATTGAAACTAAATTATATTCACTTCTTTAAGTATGATAATTGTATTACCTGCAATTTAAATAGCAACAGAAAACAACACTAAGTGTTTATGAAAAACTATATGTTGTCTTTTTATGTGAATGATGACAAATATTGCAAGTGTTAGAGGTAGAGTTTCTCTTCACTTGCAGGTGTACAAGTATGCTTTTTCCCCTGTTGATATTTGAGAAAAATCAGACACTGAGAATAGAAAACCCCTGATATAGTTGTTTTACAGACAAAAATATTATTTCTGCAGGGCTCGAAGACAATATCTAAATAGAGATTTAGTATTATAATGCAAATACAGTAAAAACTGTTCTTTCTGTAAAAGAAGCAATGACCATGACATCCCTATGTATGTTCATTTTAATATAGTTAACAGAGCATAATAATTAGGACCAGTGATGAATTTAGGTATCTAAACAAACTCTTTAGTAACTGAAAACTCTAATATTATGCATTACATGGTTAGGTAAATATATATTGGGTCCAAGTCTGCAGTGCATGGGTTTATTCATTAGAAACAAGATGTTTTGAAATAAAATAACTTAATAACTTAATTTGAAGTACTTGGCAGTAACCATTCAGTCCTGTGAAGGACTCTCCCTTGATTTTCACTTTTCATACTGAGCGAAATTAGTTTTTTAATTCTTCCCCCCCCCCCCCGCTGTTATTGACAGCTACAGAATTAATAAAATACCACTCTTGGGAGCAAAAAAGCAATTGCAAAAGAAAACCTTTTTTAGAAACCTTCAAGAGCCCTGTGCTGTAATGTGAATTTTGCACTACCATAAAATCTCAGCATTACCTGTTGCCAGCAAATAGCAAGAAAATCCTGCCCACCCCAACCCCAAACCTCCCACAGACTTGTACCAGCAGAGAAGTGCAGACAGGCAATTGGAATGGACAGAAGAAGGAAGCACAGTGAAGTTGTTCCTAGCAATTTATACTGTTTACATAACTGAGAAAAAAATCCCACATCTTTGGCAACACATTGGCTGCATGGTTCAGTGGCCAGCCCTGAAGGAAATGCCACTCTAAAAACCTTAAAATATCTTCAAAGTGGGTGGAACTGTCAGTTTGTTGGAGGACAGGCTAGGAGTTCAAACTATCTTGACAAACTGGAGATGTAGTCTGAAAAAAGAAAAAAAAGCCAGATTATGTTGATCAGGTTGGACAAGCGTAGGTCCTTACTTATGAATAATCAGCCACATAAATATGGAAGGGAAAGTAGCTGATTCAGTAGGACTTCTGCAGGACAGAATATTGGAGTTGTTATAGATCTGAAGCTAAACGTGAATCAACAGTGTCCTTCTCATGAAGGACACAAAAGAAAAAGAAAATATCTCAAATGCCATGCTGGGATGACTATAAAGATCTGTATCTTATGAAAGAAATGTGGAAGAATTCTGCTGCTCCAATCAGCAGCACTACTGACTTGAAGTGCTGGCTCTGTCCAGCTGTGGGCACTGCACAAAAAACCATCAGTTAATTGCAGACCGGAACAGGGATGTGCATCTAGAAAGTGTGTCACATGAGAAAGGACTAAAAGAGCTGGGATTTGATTAACTGAAAAAGATCGAAATTGAGGAAGAAAGCACTAACTGGCTTCAAACAAATAAAGTGCTTCTAGGAAGGAGAGTGAAGGAACCTACCTCTGATATATTGGACAAAAAATAATGACAAAGAATGTTCAAGAGTGACATGCAAACCTTTTTTCTAAGGATAGTTTGTCCCTGAAATGCATTGCCAGGGAGGGCGGACAAGTCTCCATCTTTTAAAAACGTTAGGCAAACATATCAGGGATAACAAGGCTGTAGTTGATTCAGTCTGGGGTCAGGAGATGAAGAGCCCTTCCACTGCAGTAGTGCTCACATGGTCTTTTTCATTTGCTTAGGTATATGCTGACTATGAAAGCAACCCACAGTTACGCCAAGCGATTGAGTTTGCGTGCCGGCAGTTCTATGTTCTGCATCGCAAGCCCTTTATTCTGCAGCTGTTTGCAAGTGTGGCCCCTCTCCTGGAGTTCCCTGTGAGTAAAAGCTATTCTCTAGTCTCAGCGTGGGGAAGCCACCCCCCACCAGAGATCATAAAGAGAAAACAGCTGGAGCAGCAGCACAGTTCTTAGGGAACATGTGCTTATTGCACGCGGTGCTGCACAGGACCATTTCCTGAACTTACTTCTGCATGCTTCTGTTAATCAGTTGATTGAACAGGATGCTGAGATAATGGGCCACTGGTATCCAGGCTAGTAAATGTGGTCTCACTTTAAATTTCTGTGTGCAAATAGGATATAAAAGGAAAATAATGATTTGTAACTCTTTAAATGCAAATCCTTTCTTAGAATCCAGCAATAGGAACTAAAAGCTTAATGCCAAGTTTTCATACATGTGAACTAAAAGACTGGATTAGTCATGTTTTGAAATATCCACTGATTTCTTTTTAACATTTTAGTGAGCTAAAACAAGTTACTGGAATTTTAATTTGAAGTGGGACTGCCGAATCTAACTGCATTGACACTGTAAGCACACATATCTTTCTCCTTCCCAGGGCAGGAAAGATCTGCTGTTTCTGGGAAGTAAAGCTATGTGCAGTTTTCAGATCATGCTTCCACTGTAGCATCAATGTGTTGAGTCAGGCAAGGCTTATTGTTTGACAGCAGTAAGCTCTTGAACTCCATGTGGGCCCTTTGTCAAAAAAAAAATGTTGCCCACACCTCCAGATAAAGATTCCTGGGATGCACACAGGCCCTCAGAAAATGAACCACAAATGTCTGTTGTTGAAACAGGATGCTACAAACAACGGAACCAGCAAAGGAGTGTCAGCTCAGTGCCTGTTTGACCTGCTGCAGTCTTTAGAGGGAGATACTCCAGACATTTTGGACATCTTAGAGCTAGTGAAAGCAGAAAAGCCTCTCAAGTCATTAGGTAACAGCAAAGCACCCTTTATTCAATAATTCTGTTGTTTATTTAATATTTATTTAATAATTGTTGTTTATTGATTCAACATGCATTTGATGCAGCATGATTTGTTCAGGGCCCCTTTCTTCTCTCAGAATGCAGTCATATCTCTTTCTTACGCCTCATGAGGCTTTTAAGTTTGGCTTTATCACCACCGGCCTTTCAGTATTTTCTGCAGGTGAGGAATTATTAATTTATTTTATTCAAAAGCTACTTTTTCTGTATTAACCCTGCTAGTCTGAGACTAGCCCCTGGCATTTTGAATTTTATCATGTGTGGGTGAAGAATAAAAATGCCTAATAAACTGTATCATGCTGATAAGATCAGCGTCATCCTCTCCTCTGCTCCATGTGGGCAGGAAACAAAAGCATCTTCTCCCGTGGGCAGACTATGACTAGTAAATGATGGATGCCATTCAGACATTCAACAGTGCTGAGTTCTAGGGGGGTTGTTGATTTATCACAAAATAGAATATATATAGCTGTATGATGTATCCAGGACACTGTATCTCTTGAAAGTTAGCCATGCAATGCAGTATTTAAGAATTTGGCTGCTTTATGTGTTGCCAGGAAGTAATTCTTGCTGATTTTTATAAGGATCTTTAACTTATTTTCCAAATTTGGACTTCCCTTAAATAATACTGATTTTGACGGACTGTGAAACCCATCTAGCTTTAGAGGTAAAGCTTTGTTATATACTGGGATTTTATGATGCTGTACAATTATATCACAAGTTATAACATAAAACAGTACAGAAACGGAAGATATATTTTCCTCTTTGTGGATTGCAGTAAACATATATATAAAAGCATTGGGTTTTCTGTGGAGGGTTATTCAAAGGCATCTGCAAAAATTCCCAAGTGTGTGTTGACGATGAGACTGTAGATGAGTATGTTGTGTTCCTGATGTTTTCCATATGAAGATCAGAATTATCTAAAACATCTGACTTCCAAGTTCCATTGTTCAAAGTGATTTACATGCTTTGGGAACTTAACTTCCACTCAGGCTCCTGTATACCAAAGTCACTTCCGAAAACAGGACTATAGTGGTATTACAAATATTATTCTTTGGATAATTCAGTTTCTTGGTGCCCGGCACTAACTATCCCCAAAGTTATATTTGTAGTATGAGACTTAAATGCTTTTGAAAACTTTTTCTTAAATCACTAGCAAACCAGACTACTTTTGTGCTGGCGCCTATGTGGCTACCAGTAGAGAAGGGGCTTTATTTTTTAGAACTAAAACAATCTTCTGCTGTCAGTGGTGTACCAGCATCATTTTTAGTGCAGTGCAAACATCTAGGAAAAAGCAGAGGGACCATAAAAATTGTCATTACGGTGACATGTGTCCTTGTCATGTACGAGCTTAAGATTTTGCTTGTGATGGGAGATGTTTGAAACGAGACTCCAGCAGCAGCTGTAGGCCTTATGTTCAGCAGTGATTTGACCTACTGAGAACTGTTTCTCACCTACTGAGTTCTTGGACGGCAGGGTGCAAGTGGGAGTGCGGCATATGTTTCCTTTTTATAGACAGATTTTTGTCAAAAACCATGAGCCTATTGGGGATTGTTACCATGAGAAGCAAGCAATTGAAAAGGGGAAAAAGGAAGGAGTGTTCTAGCTCCTTTCATATTCAGTATGTTTGTGTGATAGTCTTCTCATATTGCTTTACTCCCTCAGACTTCTGCTATGGGAATGAAGACTTGACCTTTTCAATCAGTGAAGCCATCAAGCTATGTGTGACAGTGGTGGCCTATGCTCCTGAATCATTCAGAAGGTGCTAATCTGTTTTCTTGGTTTGTACAGACTCAGAAAAGGCATAAAAGTGGCATATGGCACATGAAAGCAAGGCAGACAAATGGAGGCAGAGGATATAGAAATTCCAAGCATGGGGTTTCTCTGTGAGGCCAAGCCTCTACCTGTTGATACCTCTCCTAGGGCACCAGTTCCAAACCCTGCCAGCCGCCGGCCACAACACTAAGCTGGATGGCAGTCAGAGCAGCAAGATGTAAGCTGTACTTCCAGGTGGGGATCGCACTGGGTCCTGCAGGCTTCTGTTGTCAGAGCCAATGGAGAGGGAACTGGAGGGGGGAGAAACAAGCAGCTGCAAAGAACAGGAAGGTACAGAGAGAGGGGAGGTAAACTGGTAAAACAAAAAAGATAGTTTCTAAGAGGGAATTAGAGAAGAAAGGAGTCTTTGGAAGGGAAAATGAATGGCTGCAAATGGATGACATTCAGAAGATACCCACAAGTCTGGGTTGGTTTTATTATTATTGTTTCATGCATCAGCTAATTTGCCCCTTGATGTCCCTGATCCAAGAGTTTCTTTGGCCCAGGACTGCTTATCTAGTGAGAAGCAATGAAATCACAAGGCCAGTGAGACATCCATGGGTCTTCAGATAAAAACTTAAGCCTCCGCCTGATATGAGTTTCAGGATTGACAAAATAAAACAGACCAAGTATTGGTTATTTTTCCAGCCTCCAGATGCTGATGGTCTTGGAAGCGCTGGTTCCCTGTTACTTGCAGAAGCTGAAGCGACAAACCTCTCAAGTGGAGACTGTGACAGCAGCTCGTGAGGAGATTGCTGCTATGGCTGCCCTTGCCACCTCTTTGCAGGCCCTCTTGTACAGTGTAGAAGTTCTCACCAGGTAACCCACATGGCTCAAAGGTCTGAGCCTCCATTTGCTTATCAGTTTGGGGAGAGGGAATGCACAGGAGGTCACCATATGCAACTTAGCTTGAAAAATGGTTGAGTTTTAGACATGGTAAAATCAGTGCCAAACTTCACCAGATCACACGCAGAATTTCAGTGCACTTGTTAGATTTAGTCTTTAGTGTGCTATTCACCTTCCCTTTGCCAGGCCTATGACAGCCCCACAGATGAGTCGATGTGACCAAGGCCATAAAGGAACCACAACAGCAAACCACACCATGTCAGCAGGTGTGAACACCAGGTAAGTCAGTGTGCTTCTCTTTCTTTCTTTCTTTCTCATTTTTCTGACCAGCTTTTTTGGGGGGGGAGCAAGGTAACATCTCATTGCTCAGAGTGCTTGGAGCACTTCCTCAGCAGTCTGAGGAAGTGCCCTAGGTACTGTGAGAGGAAAGTCAGATGAAAAGAGCATATCCCCCAGGACTGAATTTCTGACAGTAACCAAAATCCCCAAGACTAGAATTTGTAGTGTAAAACTATGTGATTAAATAGAAGACCAGGATATCAAAATGGAGGATACCCATCCTAAATGTCTTTTTATTTGTTTCCCTTTTTGCACTCTAGAAGTATACTGACAAAGCAACTATGTCCTTCAGTTGTCTGCTTTGTCTCCTTCTGGGTCCGTTGTCAAAGGAATGACTGGGCAGAGCACACTTGGATAGGAGAAGGGTCAGATCCTTCCAGCCTTGTTCTGAGAGACTGAACAGCAGTACACTTCCCTTAGTTTTCTTTTCTTCCTTTTCCTGCTTCCTTGTCCTTTTCCTATGGTTTCTTTCTATCACCTTTACCTCCACATTGGTCTGCAGCTACAGATAGCAAAGGAATGGATGGCAGAGACTTTGAGAGAAATGTCCTCCTTAAAGAAAACCACAAAAACCCCACAACACATGGAATAAGGAAACAAGGAAGGAGATGGCACCAGCAGACTGTAATACTGCTCCTTGGCCATACTGGCCATTCAAATTAGGCTGCTGCAAATTAGACAAGGCCACTGGACAATTTACTCAGTTATAGAGCAAGGGCTCTGGAAATCTTGTTACAAAATCCACCCACAAGCATTTGGGATCATGAAGGTTTTCTATGCAGTACTGATTAGTCTTCTGGGCAGCCCTGCCTTCTGCTGGCCAGGCTATGCCTTACTGTGCTTAAAATCTGAATGCTTGTGCTGACTTGGAAAGGGAATTCTCCCCTAGCAAACGCTGGAATAGCTGTTCTTCCAGAGCAGAGTATTTCCTCTGGATTTCTGTTTTGTCTGTAACAGCTGATAGTAAGTCCATACACAGCCAATATCTAGTACAATACCATGGGCTGTACAGGACTGTAAATCGGGAACACTCCTCTGGCAAGAGAAGCTTTCCAAGTTATGCCCTGCCTTCTTTTGTGTTGAAGTGAGATAGAAATCACTCTCTACGTGGATCATCAAAGGGCTATTTTTGTCAATTTATAGATGTGTAGTGCATGCATCTTGGTTGGTAACTCCTGGAATGAGTCTGTTATTCTTTAAGACCGATTCAGGCACAGATCTGAGAAGCAGATAAACCCCTTCATGCTCAAGTCTGAAGCAGATCTATGCCATTTACTTTCATTGCAAGATTGTCCAGTCTAAGGAAAATAAGGTGTAATGCAAAGTAGTGCTTTATTATTTGTCTGCTGATTTTGGAGACCAGTTAATATGTATCTGCTGACAGGCAATGTAGAGACTCCTGATGCTGTGTGACTCAAAAATCTTGGTTTACATTTCCAGATCTTTCTGATTATCAAACATTCAGTCTCTGACCCAAAATATTTTTGCACTGCTTCAGGTTTCCTGCCCTTGTTTCTTCTGTTTCTGTTGTGTTATCATTGCAACAGACATCTGCTAGAAACAGCAGGAGTCTTCTGATGGTAAAATGATCACTGTTCCAGCCTTGGACATGTTAGCCTAGTGGTGCTAGGTTTTTTCGTGCTTCCTCAACAACAAGTGGCAAGAGGAAATGACAACAAACCAAAAAACCATTCTGAGGTATTCCTTCCACTAGGTGAGCTCTGGCTTCATGAAACAGACCAAGCACTGGGGTTAAAATGAGTAAGAGAAATTGCTTGAAAGATGGCTGTGATTTTTAAGCCTGAATTTTTGCTTTCATAACAAGGGCAATAACTACAGGAATCTGTTGTTTGCTGCCAGTTTGGAAGTAAAAGCTATTCAACGTGGTCACTAACTATGCATAGCCGTTGTTCCAGTGATACAAGATACCATCCTGCCCATGGCGAGTATAGGCAGGGGTAGAACAGTGTCACCTTCTTTCAGAAAGGCACAGTTTAGGCATTACTAAGTTGCTGTTTACAACTGCACTGTTTCTGTTTTCCCAGGTACCCAGAACAGGGAGCCAAACTACACTTTATCAGGTATAGTAAAAGCTTCACCTAGTCTCCCTTAACATGTGATGAACTGTTCTCCAGCAGTTTCCAGGTTCACTGGGTCGCACCCACCATAGCTGTGACAGGCAACTTTTTTCAGGGGAGGGTAGCAAAGGATAGTTCATATAGAAATTATTCACATTTTTAACAAGTCTTTGCAGATTATGATTTCCTTTTTTTTTTTTTTATTGCAGATGCAACTATCTTTCTTTTCAATTGCAGGGGAAAGCACCTGTTGCAAAAACAAGCTGGAGAGGTTGTTATAATCTAACCATACTGTTCCACTGCATAAAACGCTTCCTTCTTTTCACATTTTATATCCTCCAGGGAGAACCTTCACTTACTGGAGGAGGGCCAGGGTCTTCCTCGAGAGGAACTGGATGAACGAATTGCCAGAGAGGAGTTCAGGAGACCACGGGAGTCATTGCTGAATATCTGCACAGAGTTTTACAAGCACTGTGGTCCAAGGCTGAAGATTTTGCAGAACATGGCTGGTGAGCCCCGAGTGACTTCTCTGGAGCTGCTGGATGTGAAGTCCCACATGAGGTATTCCACAAGCATTCTGCTTTTACTTGTTCATTTCAGGGGGATTAATTTCTTTTAGCTCTTAATTTTTCATAATAGAAGACAGAATCACTTTTTGGTAGTGTAGCTGCACGTTGCTGTCTGAAACATGCAGAGCTTGGTTTGGACGTACCTTAGATTGTACGTGATGCTGCTTGTGTGTAAGGAAGGTTTCACATCCATCTCCAGTGGATGAAATAGCTCCACGGAAGCCCATCTGATACATCAGAGTAAGTTGCAGCGAGGAGCAGAGCAGATAAGGCTGTCTGTGCAGGGCAAGGGGTGGTGAAACTGCCTAGCTGGCTGAATACGACCTTCATCCTCTCCTGTGACACTGTGCACCAGAGCCAGCTGCTAACAAGCAAGAAGGGCAGAGCAACAACTGCACTGTATTGCATAAATACCTGAAATACAGGGGCAGACGGGGCAGGAGGCATTTACAGGACCACCACCTCGGTGCATGATACAGCAGGTGCACAAGCCTTTTATTAAGATGCAGCACTGAACCCTGCTTGCTGGCTGGATGCTCACTGCAAACCATTTCATGTGCTGCTGACCTAGAAGAAGCTGAGGGTAGGGCCTTCTAAACACTTTGGACCTTATTCTCTTCTCGGTGTTTGCTCTTCATGGAAAACACAAAATAGCTCAAGTTGCTACTGAGAAGTTTGTCCAGATGTAAAAGACAAGAAAAGCAGTGGGACAAAAGGGAATGGACCTGATTCTGTTGTCAGTCTTTCATTCATTTTCAGGGGAAACTCCTTTCTCACCTAGTATTATCTCAGGAAACATAAACTCAAATGAAAACAGCACAGATACTCTCCAAGTTAGCCACAGTTAGCACTCTTCTCACTGGGATTAATATGGGAAAACTGGGATTAATATGAGGCAGTCCTAGTGCATGCCTTGGCAGGGGCAGGGGGGGAGGTCACAGGGAGAGAGCTGTCTGAATACTTTCATGAGACAGATAAATACTTCAAGATCATTCTTTGAATACAGAACAGCTAAATACCAAGAGGACTTTTTTTTATGGCCCAAGCCAAACAGGCTCAGTGGAGTATTACAGTAAATAGGAAAGATAGCAAAGATATGTATGTCTGGGACTGGACTCAAAAGTGAATCAGAACCACCTTAGCAGTAATTTATGTTGTGCCCTGAACCCCAAGAGGCCATTCTGGCTGCAAATTATTCCTCTGTTTGAGCGCTATACCTTTTTCCTCAGGAATGCCTTGTAAAGGAAGGTGAAGGGTGACAGATCCTAGCAATGCACAGAACCAGCTCTGTTCCTGCCCCTGGACCAAGGAAAACCCTCAAAAAGCTCTTCTTCCTTCTACATGCACCCTCTGAAAAAAAATGGCAAAGCTGCTTAGCTGACAGATTCTGTCACAGTTAGAGATCTTTGAAGTCAGGCTGTCTCTGTAGAACACAAAATTGTGTTTGACATTAACTTAGGTCTTATTTAACAAATGCTGCAAATTCCTTTGGGAATTGGGAGGTGGTTTTTTTGTTTGGTTTGTGTGTTTGCATATGAATTGAATGTTGGTGCTACCCCCTTCTGGAAAATGTTTAATAATTTAGAGGGTAATTTCAAACAAGAGATGTCTGTTTCCACAGATGCATGTCATTCTTACATAGTGCTTGGCTGCAAAAAATTGAAAACCCGATGGACATGGCTGCTTTTGCAGTGCCACCTTTATGTTTCTCCAAAGGACACAAGCCTCAGAAATCAATACATCTGTTTAGCTGCATTACAAAATCCATGACTTTTAGCAACACAAGTCTGAAATAAAAACTTTAATCTTATGTTAGAAACAAAGGTGAGATTCTCAGGACAGATTATGTCCTCGGTTAGACATGTTGGGGTTTTCTTAATGATTTCAATGGGAGTGAGGAACATGTGTCTGATGAATGAACTTTATTTAGTGCAGTAAAGTAAGGGGCTTGCTTCTTTTTATTATCCTAGTTTTACATTTGTGTGTAACATAAGAATGCTCTGAGTGTACTACCCAGAAGTATTTGCAGTTTAACAGTAATGTGGGAACTTCATTTCTACATGTTTTTATATTCCAGAGTAATTGAGTTTAATTGTTCTTAAACTATTTTATGTCCCTCTCTTAAAAGATGAGTTTAACAAACTTAAATCCATATGTACAGAAGGTGTTACTGGTGCGTTTCCTGGAAAGATACTTTCTTGTGAGAAGATTTCTGTGAAACAGTCACAGTACACTGTAGTAGCTAGCAAATGCTGCATTCTTTTTAAGGGAGAAGGTCTTTCATGGTCAAAGGTTATAGCAGTAAAAGTAAGGGTTTGATTTGCAGACGATAATGAGTTGTGCTCTGATTCTCTTATGTCTCCTGCAAAGTGCTGGAAATGACTGCTTTATAGTGTTTGGAACCTGAATTGCTTTATCATAGCCCTAAATAAAAGCAAACATCCTCATGATACTTGCATAAATTCATTTCATAAGTATCAGTAAAATGACTGACAGGATTTAACCACTGTAGGAAAAAAACCTTTTCTAAGTAGAGAGCAGATTTACCAGAAAGTGATGTGACAGCTGTGGTCTTGGGAGGCTGACAGATGCCATTTCAAAGACTTCAGAAAACAAGACAATATGTTAGTCACTTCAGGATTCATTTCACCCAGTTTTAGCCATTTAAAAGTTAAATGTTTAGTTTGCAAAAGTCATAAAGATCTTTCTGGACCCAATGAAAAGGGAGATGCACATCCAATGAGCTGTTTATTCCAGTATTTCATGAAGATTAGAATTTTCCAGGTTGCTTATTTCTGCATGAACGGAGCTAGAAAATTAATTGAGATTGACAAATCAAATTGGATGAAATGGGTATCGCACTTTGTAATGCATAAGAAAGTTTTCATATACCATTGTGTGCCACTGACATTGTATTACCAGAAAGAAGCATAATTATATGATAATTTAAATTTCACAGTGTTTAAGAAAACAGACCTACTCCATAGTAGGACAAAGTCATTGTAAAAAGTAATAATAAATAAATACTGGATAAAGAAACACTTTTATAGCACTTTTGTTCAATCTGAGGAACTCCTTGCCATTGATATTGCTAGGCAGATTTTAAAGAGAACAGAAATACGTTCCACTAGTTGAAGGCATTTCAGAAGAAGCTCCCACAATACCACTAGGATTGTACTGCAATCATCCACTACAGTGTCTATTGATGTTTCAGGGAGTATACAGGTTTCTATCCTTTTTATGACGTAGCTTTATTACTTGTCTTTGTCTACCACAAATATTCAAGTATTTCAGTAGGTCTTTGTCAAACTGCAAGTGTAAGTTAAATGTTGCCATGGTATTTCACAGTCAATACAGAAAATGCCATCGGCTAGGCCATCTGGGAGGGTTAGAAGAAGCAACAGCAACACAATCTGTAGAGGTGTTAGGAGAAACAAATCAACGCTGCAGGGAGTAATCACACAAAGTACATGTTGTGTAACGGGAGGCACATTATTCTTAAAATTTAACACTTGAAAACTGTAGTGAGACTGCTTAAAGTGATGACACTGAAAAACAAGCACAAAATCAAACCAAATCACTCATTGATTGACACACAGGTGATGCGAGGTCTGTGTTTCACAGGCATTCGCGATGTTGTAATCTTACTAACAGCTCGGGT
Organism: Burhinus oedicnemus; assembly: GCA_008921705.1. Taxonomy (NCBI): domain Eukaryota; kingdom Metazoa; phylum Chordata; class Aves; order Charadriiformes; family Burhinidae; genus Burhinus; species Burhinus oedicnemus. Next base: position 195,716 of record VFFE01006450.1, on the reverse strand, counting down.
ACTTTGTTTTTAGCTACACAAATCCGTGATTCTTGATGTTGCTTTGGTACATTTAATATCAATATAAAAATATTTGTTAGACCATTCACGTGTACATAAATATAAACAGTTATTTGAGAGAAAGAATCTTAACAGACCAGGAACTACGGTATCAGGTCTAAGAGTTTAAATAGCAGCACAATTCACTTTCCCATCTTTTTCTTTTTACTAGGCCACTGAAGACCTATCTGTTAGTTCATTGGCATGTGTGGAGAAATGCAAGTTGTATTTTATTTTCCTCTTAAAAACCCTGGTTTTAGATTGGCAGAAATTGCACATTCCCTGCTGAAACTGGCACCTTATGACACACAGACGATGGAAAGCCGAGGTCTCCGGCGCTACATCATGGAGATGCTGCCCATCACCGACTGGACAGCTGAGGCGGTGAGACCTGCCCTTATCCTCATCTTAAAGAGATTGGATCGTATGTTCAATAAAATTCACAAGATGCCTACTCTGAGGTGAGCAGGTATAATGGAAACCCTCTGGGGTCCGTTTCTGATGTTGCAAGCCTTGAAGTCTGGGTATGTCATCTAACTAAAACTGCCATGTTGCAGTGAACCTTTACAACATATCAGAAAATGAACAGATGTTTTTATCTCTGTAAGCGTGCATTCATGTTGACATTTTTGTTGTGTTTTCTGGTAGCAAGAGAAGAAATGCAGGGTTATTAAGGACTACAGAGAGAACTTCCAGAAATCTCATTTTTCTTTCTCCAAAATAAGTCTTCAGATTTGTACCATCTCACTACCCTCTTTATTTATTTTAGCTGTGAGTTGAGGAGATTAATTTTATTTTTTAATGGAAAGTTAAACTGTAGTAAGAGTATTTCTAGCATGCATTCTCATGAAAATACTGTTATGTTCTCTGTAAAGATAAAAATAGTCTGGAGCTATGCAGTAGCTTCTGAATGCTCCTTAGTAAAGGGAGCAGAACGGCATCAATTGCATCTAGTCAGTGGCTAGTGAAAGCCTGGTGCATCACATAGTAGCATTATGACACCGGCTTTGGCACATTCAAGAAGTATTTGATATGGAGCATTTCCACCTCAGGGGCAGTAATACAAATCCATGCCGGGTAGTGTAAAACCTTCCAACCCTGCAGATTTTCAAGTGATCTGAGTAAAAACAGTCATTGGTCTCAGTCACCCACATGGGCATATGTCCTCAACTGCTTGAATTGAACTTTGTTGGCAGTCTCAGCTGAGAAGTCAAATGATGTTAGAGAACATCAGAATTTAGGACTCAGACACAATACTTTAGGTCCCAGTGGGAATCATATGTACCCAACTAAGATGGAGCAAATAACAGGCAGGTGATCTCTTCTTTCTGGCATCACTACCTATCACTTTCCTTTGGCTAACAAAGAAACTCCTGCCCTCGTAGAGACTTTAGAGGCAGAAATTTTTATGCTTCTCCTTCCTGTTGGTTTGATTCTTTGCCATGTCTTGCCTGCTTCTCGCTCATTATTTCTTTTCTCGCTCATACTTTCTTCTGCCTCAAAGGCAGCTTAGGGGGTCTTCCTGTTCCTGAAGATCTCTCCTCTTCGTGTAAGCTGAATGAATGCTCATAAATTACAATTCCCTTCATATTCTCTCTGTCTGTGCCTGTACCTATGCCTGGCTGAAACCACTCTTCTGTACATGAAGGGATAGAGACAGCAAAGCCACTGGACCAAATGGAGCAACTACATTTAAACATCATTGGGCAAAGAAGCCTCTTAGAGACAGGGCTGCGTGCCAAACCCCTGAAGCCATCCATTGGGGGACTCACATCAGAACCATGCTGCCTCCTTTGGGCACCCTTCTCCAAAACCAGTGTCTGATGGTAGTAGTATATATGTAAGAACAAGTACAAGAACAAACTACTATTCTGGAGATTTAAGAGCAGCAGATGCTGAAAGATGAGATGTATGTCGGTCTGCGTAAGAACTTGCATAGTGAATACTTGATCTCCTGTGTGTCTCTAAGAAGTCCACTGAGGAACTTGACTAGGGTATTGTTTAGTCTTGAGCTAACAAGTTATGCAAGCCTTGTCTTTCCGTCCCAGTAAGTGCACAGTCAGATGTTGGCTTGAGAACTACACTTGCTCCAAAGAGTCAGGCCCTGAGATGAAGGCTGTGAACCACTTTGGTGTTACCTATGCTATGTCTGCTTATGATTAGGAAGGACTCCATTCAGCATCTGTCATGAGCCCTAAAAGCTGTTTTGGTAAAAAAAAAAGCAAAACATCAGGGAAGAAAGGATCCTGGAATGAAGGACTTTGGTGCTGGTAAGGAATGAATCAGCCCTGCTGCACAGGGTGAGGAAGGTAAAGATTGTACTGCTGAGCCAGTTTAAATTTAGGGCAGACTCTATCTGGGAGTTAATCTGGCAGAGCAGACTAGGCTGAAAAAGTGGCTTACAGAGGGCACTCACAACTGATGGGGTTTGTTCCCTTCAGTGAGAACATCCACAAGCCACAGGAGATGGAGGAGTCGCTCTCGGCTGGGAGCATGGCACAGCAAACCTTTTCCCCCACACAGGCACACCTGAGACAGCTGTCTGGTTGCTCCCTTTCAGTCACCGTCTGTCGGAGGGAAGTGTCAGGGAGTGAAACAGCTCATCCACCACTGCTGTTGTGAGGGGGTCTGTGTCGCTGGCGGACCCCTCTGCTACGTTTCTTGTCTCTCTCAAACGCCCGGTGTGCTCTGTGGCTCTGTGCTTCCCTGAGCTGCATGGGTAAAACCTTTTCTCTGTTGCGCACTTTGTGCTCATCTTGGACGTCGTCGCTGTCTGAAACGTTTCCTCTGTGGGCGTCAGTGTGTGTCGGTCACCGTGTTTGCGAGCGTCTGGTGGGGGGCAGGAGGCCCGCGGCTAACGGCACCTACTGTTGTATTGCAGGCGCCAGGTTGAGTGGGAGCCTGCCAGCAATTTGATTGAAGGGGTTTGTTTGACACTTCAGAGGCAGCCTATCATATCCTTCCTGCCTCACCTTAGGTCTCTGATCAATGTCTGTGTCAATCTGGTGAGTAGCCGAGCGGCAACCCCGTGAACCTTTGCTAAACCTCCCCCTGCTGTTGACTTCTCTGGACTGAAGATGACAGTTCATTCCCATTCCTGTCATTTTACCTGTCCCCCTTACCCCTCGCAAGGGGACTTCGCAAGTGACACTAGAGATAGCAAGGTTCATTTTTGAAGTGGTGCATGGGGAGATACAGTGACCAGTAGAGGTGGTCAAGCGATTTATTTCCGTTGCTTCCCACGCACCACTTTGAAGATCCACCTTTGCCAGATTGAGCTGAGAGTTGAGGGCTGCAAGTTGGAGAGTGGGGTGGTGGAAACTGCACACACCTGGTAGAGATGGGGAGAGGGTGGCACTGGGGATACCTACCGTCTCCAGTGGGGAAGGACCTTGATGGCTCTGTCAGAGGCCATCAGGCGTTGGCTAGTTAGAAGGGTTTACATGGGTGGATTCACTCCACTGTTTGCAATGTCCCTGGCTTGATCTAGTACAGGTTTGCACTGTACAATGTTCAGATCCCACTCTTAGTAGAATTTATGCTCCTAAGTGTGTTACAACAGAGAGATGATATAGACTGAGCCTGTCTGGTCATTCAGTGATAGGTTGTAGTGTTTCTGCAGCTGTTACACTGGGAGAAAACCCTCAATTTGGTATCAGTGTAACTCCAGCCATTTGGACAAATGTGCATGCTTACCTTCCATGTGGAAAAAGTACAAATAAAGGGGGAAAGGCTGCACTAGGATTTTTATTATTATTGGGTTTTATAACATTTTCTTCTTAGAACATAAATGTTTCTAACTTTTTCTAGCAGTAACACAAAACCTCCCAGGGTTCACCAGTGCTCTGAGGAGCTTTAAAAACAATGATCATCAGTTAAAATGCAGTATCAATTTTTGCTTGTCTCCTCCTTCAAGTCCATACAGCTCCAACCTGTCAAAGTCTATAAGACTTCTCCCTTGTTCAAGCAGAGGTAGCTACTTGGAGGGACTGCAAATCTGAGCCCTCAGACTACTTAGGGTGGCTACATGGGGAGGTCGCTACAGAGGTGAAATACAAGTTTAGAATGGACTTGCAGTTTGGAAAGCAGTCACGGCAGAGTGAATCACACCAGCAAGCTCTCCAAAGGGCCTGCATTAAGAATTAGCCAGTGCTCTAAAAATAGCAGAAAGCTCAGCAGTGCTGAAGTGCAGTCATCATGCTTGCATTCAGCTGGCTGGGAACATCGGGGAGAGCTACCAGGAAAAGATGTACTCTGTTAAGAGTATTTTACCTTTAGCTGTCAGAACTATGGCCACTGCGAGCTGTGGGAGCACCCCTGACTGTGTGCTGTATCACGTGTAACCAGTTGCATCACAAAGCCCAAAAAGAGATCAGCCAGGAAAGCAGGGAAATGTCTAAATGATCATCCATGGTGATATAAAGAAAGGGCTCTGCCTCTTCTCCTTCTAAATTGTCCTTTGGTTTTCTAACAGAAAACTGGTTACTGCCTTTCTCCCCAGGTTGAATTTTGAAAAATAGAGTGCATTCATCTCCCCTAGGCATAGGCGTCTGCCAGGTAGTTTCTCCCTGTTCCCATCAGCTCAATGTGTCTACCCACAGAAACAGGCATATGCAGGCCTGTGATTTAATTCCTCCTGAGGGACACATCCAAAATCGTTCAAATAACTCTACCCCAGAAGCTCTATTTTCTTGTGCTGATATTTCAAGGAGTTCCAGACAACCAGGTCACATGCAGGTGACTCTGCTTCAGACACCTGGCGTCAGGTGAGATGAATCATACTTAGAGTTCCTAAGAACAGACTGTGTTTGAGAGGAATCTGAACATTGTACAAAACCCGGCTTGGGTCAGACTTAGGACATTATTTTTCAAGTAAGATCAGCAAGAGAAGGGAAAAGATGTCCAGTTTCAATGCAGACTTTTTGCTTTGGTGACATTTTTATTTGTTACAGTCGTTACATGACATATCCTCCAACTCTAACTGTTCCACCAGTCTGGTGCTGGTCATTCAGGGCTGGTACTGGCTACATTTATAAATGTACCAGGTTACCTGTGCACTCCTCCCATCCTTGCTGGTTCCCTCTTCTCCCCTCCCTTTCCCTGCTAGAACTCCTTCTCCTCACTGGCCCCAGCTCCCGCAAGGACCACTGCGGGGGCTGGTTCTCCTAGAGCCACCCCAGCTCAGCGCTCAATGGAAGGCCCCTTCATTTCACTGACGTTGGAGGATATGGCATGGATGAAACTGCAAGTAGTCAGCTGTGGTGATGTGCTCTGTTTGTATTGCAGGTGATGGGAGTGGTAGGACCCTCCAGTGTGGCTGACGGATTACCCCTTCTTCATCTCAGCCCTTATCTCTCGCCACCTCTGCCCTTCAGCACAGCTGTTGTCCGGCTTGTAGCATTGCAGATACAGGTGTGTCTGCCCTGGCCTGTGGCCAGGCCTGTTATAGCTTCTGGTTGAGACACCAACTCATCGGTGCTCTGTTTTCTTTCTGCAAAAGCTGGGCAAAAACTGTGGAATGTACACCAAAACTGAAAGAGAAGCAACATGTAAATTGTCCCTTCTTTTTGAGGGCTTGAACTGAGCTTAGAATTCACCTGTTGGGGCCAAGTCCACAGCAAGCATCCATCAGCTTAACGCTGCCATTGATGTCCAGGGAGTTCGGCTGATAGATGCTGTTTAAGGCTCTGACAATCACATTAGGATTCTCTGCAGGATCTAAGGAGTTATATCATGTCTCCTGCCATGGGGAGATGGGCCCTGGCCTGGGTCACATTCATGCAACCCTACCTCTTTTCCAGTGGGACCATGTGTGCAACTCAGAGTGGAGTTTGTGCTCTTCTCCTCTTACCTGAGCTGGTCACACAGTGTGCCAGCTCAAAAAAGCAGGGCAAACCTGGCTTTTCAGCTGCTGACTCAGTAGCATCCTTGCTGTCCAGAATAAAAAAACCCATCCTGGACTTTTTGGAGAATTCATCACTATTCCTTTCTCATAGCAGTGCCATAACTATTACAGAGTCTTTCTGCCCCTGTATCCCTTTCCCTCCCCATTGGCATGAAATCAGACAGAATGGTGACCAACGATGGGACAGATTTCCTAATCTAGCTCCAACTTGCATTTTTAAATATGCATTGGCACATCCAGTTGAATACTTCAGCAGGTATTTCTGAGCAGTGGGGCACCTTGGGAAGGAGGGCTTAGAGGGTCCAAAACACAGTGCTGTCCCTCAGAGCCTGAGGCACAAAAGGACTTTTTGGTACCAACTGACACAGAAAGAGGACAGATTTCTTCCTGCTCTGAGGTAATGGTTCTTTAATCAAAAGAAAAAAAAGACCACCCTCACCTTCTCTGAAATCTTTTCTCTTTTTTAAAACCAGATACCAAATTAATAATTTTTTTTAAAGTATTGGGAGTTTTTACTTTTATTATCCTCTGCTCCCTGTCCACTCATTCTTTTCACAGGCTTTAAATGTAACGAAAACCAAATATGTCAGAAAAACACATGAGTAGTCATATTCCTAATACTTCCAGCAGGTTATGAAACAGAAATACTTCACACCCCATCAGAAAACATCTTCTCGTGGAATTTCTCAGCTCAGATCTGCAAGCTTGGGGGCCTGCAAGGTTCAGTTGCATTCCACAGCCAAGTCTGTAGCAACTGGGAAGTTGCAAATGAGCAGAGTTCTACTGACAGTCATTTGTGTTACCTCCTCTAAAGATGGAAGACCTTTCAATTTAGGCTTGACTATGCATCGAGAAGTAAATGTGCATTTTTTTTATTTTTTCAGGAGTTCATTCTTGGCATTAGGAAGGATGATAGGGCAACACAAAGTGAGGCAGAACAAAAAACGTGTTCAGGAATAACCTCCATGTTTGGACAGCAGAATATTTAGATCATGTCATTTGTGCAACTTCCTCTCTTCATTTTTTTATTCCCCGTAGTCTGGGTCAGACCCTGATGCCATCCATAGAAGTGCAGAGTTTAGGACTAACACTCAGCTGACTCCTGCGGGATACATCTGGTTTTGTTAATGTACCTACAAGTTAGGAGTCTGGGCTTCTTACCTCTTGGCTAAGACAAGAGCAGGTGACACCTATGTTACTCTGTGAATTCCTTTTACTGCTGACTACGCGGTCTCAGGGCTTCTAATTCAATCAGGACATCAATGCTGGTGTTGTACTGTGTAAACAGGATGCCCAGGGGATCGTCATTCCCTGCAGTAACTTGTGTGGGTGACCTGCTGGTGAAATCGTTTAATCCTTTCTTATTATTACTGCACAGGCTTTGAAAGAAGATTTCCCCCTAAGCCATGTCGTCTCCCCATTCACCAATCAGGAAAGAAGGGAAGGAATGCTTTTAAACCTACTGATTCCATTTGTGCTCACAGTAGGATCTGGAAGCAAAGGTCTGACTAATTTAACAAAAAGAATTTTTCTCCCCCTTTTCTGACAACCGATGTTTGCACTTTCCCTGCTCTCTGTTGATTTTTTATTTTTATCTTTTAATTTGGTTTTCTGTCACTGGCAGTGTGTCAGCTAAGTGCCCTTTGGGTCTGAGACTGAAACGAGCCCCACAGGGAGACGTTGTTGTTGTTGTTGTTTCTTCTCTTTGTTTCAGCTGTGCCATGGTTCTTGAGGCGGGTCTTGCACAGATGTGCTCCTTTTGAAACCGGAGTGCAGGGCAAGACAAATCTGGGAGCAGAGGTCACAGAAATTTTGTGCCCCTGTGGATCACAGTCTGCCCAATCCATGCCACTTGTCTGGCAGAAGTCCTGCTCCTTGCTTTCTTCTATAGAGGGTGACCACTGATAAATCCCTAAATGAAAGCAAAGAGTAAAGGGAGAGGGGAATGTCAAAATGAAATGAGATTATGAGACCGCTGAACGGGACGTTGTGCTGTGTAGCTCTGTGTTTGTGTGTGTTTGTGTTGGTGCTAAAATAAACTTTGCCTTTGCTTGCAGGAGGAGAAGCAGCATAACAAGGTGTGGGGGACGGAGTTTTGGTTTAGGGGACATTTGAGATTGCACCCCATTTTGGAACTGAACAGGGTCTGGATCTTTTGGATGTCTTTGATGGAATGTAGCCTGATCTTTCTCTCTCTCTCCCCTCCCAATGCATCTCAGACAGCCCCTGGCTGGAGCAGCCCGAGGTCCTGCTGCTGCTCCAGACTGTTATCAATATCCTCCTGCCACCTCGCATCATCAGCACATCCCGCAGCAAGAATTTTATGCTGGAGAGCTCTCCTGCCCATTGCTCCACCCCAGGGGATGCGGGGAAGGACCTGCGGCGGGAAGGGCTCGCAGAGTCCACCAGCCAGGCTGCCTACCTGGGTGAGTGATGGCTTCTGCTGACCGCTGAGAAGAGACAGAGATAAAACGGAGCGTTCAAGACTGTAGATAGCACCAAAGAAAGCCGTCTCCGGCAGGAGTTAATTGAGCTCTTTAGAGCTGATTTAGGTCTTGTCCTGAAGAAAGGGGCCAGGCCAGAGCATGAAGCCAGGCGTATCTCTGGAATGTATTGCAACATGAGCAGTGTCTGCACTGCAGCTGGAGGAGATTGCAGCACAGGTAGAAGTCACTCAGTTTGCATAATGCCAGGCTACAGCAGTGAAGCCACAAAAGGCAAGTCAGACTGCCTATCAGCCCCTAATATCACAGCTTCACTGGTCCTTGGCTAGCTAGGGTGAAACACGATGCAGTCTGTCTGCCTGCTGGCCCTGTGCACACACGGTCCTTGCTGACTGGTATGCCCTCTGCTCGCTGTATGCTGCTGCAAGGTAGTACTGTATTTTCTCACACAGGTGAAAGGAAAGGAAAAATAACCAAACTGGACATGCAGCAGCAGTGCAGATTATCAGGGCCATATGGGGAGAGTTTTGTCTCAAGGCTCTGACTCCTTCGAACAGCTTCTCTGTTTCTGATTTTTTAATGGCATTTACCCAAAGACTTATATTCAGATCTTTGTTAACCTATATTTGAAGTATGGGGTAACACTGATGAAAAAAATGGCAGTTCACCACTGATTTAGCCCCCCCACCTCCCATCCCAACAAACCTGGATACAGGTGTGCGATGGCTGAGATGCCTTGGCCATCCCATCAATAACAATGGAGTAGTCAACCTTCCCCCAACAATTCCCAGCCCTCCCTGTTTGTTCCAGACCAGGGGAGCATGCAAAGGGGGAGATTCCTTGTCTCTCCTGTGAGCTAACTGTTGGTCACAGCCCACTTTAATATAGAGTATTGTTTTGAACCTCATCGCTTCATCCCCATCTGTAAAGCAATGCTCTTGTGAATTACGGCCCTTGGCTTACTGGACTGTATTTTTGTTTAGATTACAGTTTGGCCGTGACTCATGCAGCTGCACTGCTAGAAAGGTTCTTTTCATTACACCATAAATAACCTGGAGGTTATTGTGCTCACAGGGTGACTCTTTGTGTGGATATGTTTGATCAAGATTTTTGAGGTTGTCTGATCAGCCAGGGCTGTATTCCCCCCCTGAGCTGCTTTAAAAAATATCTGAATTCTCCCCCTGAGCTGGTTTCAAAATATCTGAATTCCAGGAAGACTGGAGGAAAGGAGAGGGGAAGCTTGAGCAAAAAAATACAGAGGAAGTTAGGTGTGAAGTAGGAAAATTTCCCTGCAAATAGGACTCTCAGTCCTGATCCTGAGGCCTTTATTATAAGAAGGTTGCCCTCCTTCCCTGCAGCATTTGGAGACTGATAGAAAAGACAGTTGTGACTCTTAGGGGTGTGGGTATGCATGTGCACGTGCATGCGTGCATGCCTGTGTAGGTTTGTGCCCACTGTGGCCCCCTCATTCCTCCCTCAATGCTCGCAAGGGACACTGATAACATCTCTGACTGCCATTTGCTGGTATGTGTTCCCCTGTAGCTCTGAAGGTGATCCTTGTTTGCTTTGAACGCCAACTGGACAGCCAGTGGTACTGGCTGAGCCTGCAAGTCAAAGAGATGGCACTGCGGAAGGTGGGAGGGCTGGCCCTGTGGGATTTCCTCGACTTTATCGTACGAACACGGATCCCTATCTTTGTGCTCCTTCGACCCTTCATCCAGTGCAAGGTAACAGTTGCTTTGGCTCCTGCTAGATCACTCACTGAGGGCAAGATATCCTTTACTGCCCTGCTGAGAACAGAGAAACAGCACTCCTGGAAGAACTAGGTGTTTATGTAGGGAGTGACTTTTCAGAAGTTTATAGGTCTGTGAAGCCTTTGCAACTAAATCGCAAGGCTTTTTCCTGGACAACATTAAAGAATGTGTCAGTCATACAGGAGCTCTCATCCACGAAGCCATGGAGAACAGCTAGTCTAATTTCCTGTGGCTGGGAAAGTACTATCAGGCTTGATGAAGAGGGTTTGCATGTGGACTTAGCTTTGCAACAAAGACACTCAAAGCCCTTGGAAGTAGTGTGGTTGCTCTGAACCTAGGAGGGGGTTGGCATGGTTGGCAGAATTCTTCCAGAAGTCTCTGTTCCACACAGAGCTGGGCAATACAGCTAAGTCAGGAAGGACCACTCCACTTTACATTTTTTGGGTGAAGGTTCTGACAAAGCTCTTGTGGATGGACAGACAGCTGCTAGGCTGAGGCGGCCAGGGCTTAAACTAATCACGGCTCTTCCCCTGCTTACTAGGTAGACTAGCACATGGTACTCCACCTTATTTAGCCTACCATGTCTCACCACTTGGACAGATTAAATCATCTTGGAGGAAGGAGCTGTCTCAAGCCTGAGGGTAGAGCTTAGCATAAGGAAGCCCTCATCCCCATATACCAATGTAAGTGAGGTTTTGATATCTGTTCAGTCAAATATAAGGTTGTCCCTGAAAGACAGGTGGAAACCTCATAGCTGGAGTCAAAACTTCGTGCCCACAGAGAGGACACTCTGCTGGCTGCAGGCTCATGCTGGTCTGGAGACTAGCCCCAGTCCCCTGGGCATCAGTTCCTCCAATGCTAACATTTCCCAATTTTGCAGCTGCTGGCCCAGCCGGCTGAGAACCACGAGGAGCTGACTGCTCGACAGCACATTGCCGACCAGCTGGAGAGACGGTTCATACCGCGCCCGCTCTGCAAGAGCTCCCTCATTGCTGAATTCAATAACGAGCTGAAGATCCTGAAGGAGGCAGTGCACAGCGGGTCTGGTAAGGAGGAGAGGGGAGAGCTAAAGGCCATCAGCCCAATCTGGCCAGCTGGCTCGCCCGTAAATTCACTTGTGAGGCAGACCTACCTGCTATCTAGGAGCGGGATGGGGTGATCCACCCACACTCTGACAGCCTGCCCCTGGATCAGGCCCTATGCCTAGCCTAGCCTTGCCACTGGACAGCCAACAGAAGTCCAGGTTAGTTGTGAAATGCACCTTCTTTTGCCCATTGTTTTCCCACTAAGTCTGTGTCCCGTTTCCCAGCAGCCGCCTCGCGCTCTCACAGCTGGTTTGTGCAGCCCCAACCCACAACACAGCAAGCCCCTACCGACATCTCTGTAAATCTGAAGCTGCCTGTGTAGAAACGGTGGTCTGTTTGTCAGCAGCAGATCTGTCTCCTCCTTTCTCCTCTTGGTCTCTTTTTGATTTTCTCTGCTGTTACCAGGGAGGTCCAGATCAGCGTCCCCGAGCTCGTGGTGCGCTGAATTCTCTCTTGCATGAGGGGACACTTTTCTCCTCCAACAGTCACCCTTGCTGCCACGAGATGGCAGCCACTGCTTACACACAGCAAGATATTTTATGGGCTTTGTTCTTGAGAAGAGAAAACAAATTCAAAAGAAAATACCTTAGCCTTTTTTTCCTTGGTAATAATTTGCCTTGTTCCTAAATCTTGAAGCTGGTCTTGAAAATATGGCACGAAGGTTGAGGGAGAAAACCAGACTGCATAAGAAAAACAGACAGATTTTGGAGAGATGAGGTGAGCCAGGGCAGATGTGTCTGTTTTATCACCTCTGCCAACCCCTGCATCCCTAGTCTGGGCAGAATCAGGTGCCCGATGTGACAGGAATGCTTGGCTGGTTATTGATTTCCAGTGCCATCATTGACTTGGGTTTGGTTTTCCCACTCTTGCGCAGCTTACCAAGGGAAGACATCTGTCAGCACCGTGGGCACCTCCACCTCCGCTTACCGCCTGAGCCTGGCCACCATGTCCCGCTCCAACACTGGCACTGGCACGGTCTGGGAGCAGGACAGCGAGCCTTCCCAGCAGGCCTCGCAGGATACACTGAGCCGCACAGATGAGGAGGATGAAGAAAGTACGTAGCAACTGATTCGAGCTAAGCTCCCAACAATTAAGAAGTTTTCTTGATGCCCCAGAGGATGGCTGGGTGGGGAAGACAGTTGTCCCCATCCTCATGTGAACAAAAGGCCCGTAGGGGCACGAGGCTAAGAAACTTCTGTGGTTGCTGCACAGTTCACGGTGTTAAATCTTGGGTCGCTACGTTCCCTCCTCATTCCCGCCTAAGCTCTGGGCAGGGAAAAGGGAAGGGCACAGGCAGATCTCTAGTGTATGAGACCTGGGCTGACTTGCAATCCTCGCAGTCCTGACAAAGCATGTAGCAATTAGTCCTCTCTTTGACCTTCATCATGACAGTAGGCAGGAGCTGTGGCTGGCTCTGTAGTCAGGATCCTGTTCCTGCAGGATCTTAGTACTTCCTGCTCATTACTTCTGCCCAGATGCTCCAACGTGGAATATGTTGTCTTTGTGCTGCATGGGACCCAGCTGTGGCTCTCTGCAGGGTGGAATGTCTGTGTGCTTGTGTCACTCCATTAACTAAGCGGAAATTAAGACTTAAAGCTACTGGCAAGAAAAGCTTGATCTCCCTTTTGGGCAGCTGGCAGGTTCTGGGGTTGCCAAGCTTTCTGGTGCCGTTTCAAAGGAATGGGATGGGGAATATTTTGGGGATTAATTTGCAATGACCTGAATGTTGCTTTGTCATTTCAGCTGAGTTTCGTGTTATTCTTGGAATTTTGCCTTCTCTCTGCTTCTGAGCTGCCCATCTGCTTCTGAGTTGTCCATCACTGAAAGCCAGGGTAGAAAACTCTGCTCATGTGTCATCAGGGCTTGGGCTTCCCCCTACTTAGGAGGGACATTGTCTTCTGGTGCTGCAACAGTTGGTTGCCTCAGTGCCTCAATGCCTGAAACTCAGGCACTTCACTTCTGTATTTGAGGACTGCTGACTATCCCCCAAAAACATTAAACCAAATGGGTGAAAAACAGGCTTCAAAGAAGGGCCTGTGCAGTTACAGCAGAATTGCCTTTTGGGAAAGAACAGTTAGCCTGAAACTTTCCAGGCTCAGCCCAACTTTATTTTAGCTGGGTTCATCACTAAACATTGCACAGTCCACCCAGTACTGTACTAGTGATGCACTGCTCAGACGCTCGCTGTGGCGAACTCTGGTTTCAGCCTCAGATGAGTTGTGAGCCACTGTGTGGAATGATGAGTGCTATCTTCCTATTTGCTTGCGGCAGTATTACTTCAGCCCTGCCTTGGCTTAATGCTGCCATAAAATATTTCAGTATAGCAAAATTGGAAAAGGTCAAAAAGAAAGGAGAAAATTACACAAAACTTCCTCTTCGTTTGATCTGTTTATTTGTAATTAGAAGTTGTTGTGGTAAAAACCACAACAGAGTAATTTCTTTCCAGGTACTTTATATAATTTTAAACAGCACTGAAAATTTCAAGCAGTCCTGATTACAATCCAACTGTCTGCATAATTCGGTTGCAGTAAGATATATTTGAGTCAATTTATCCAATTTTTTTTTGGTGACATTTTAAAATGCATGTCCCAAAGCGTGTTAAAAGGTGTCAGTTCTGCATTTTGCTGTTATGTATTTTATCTTTTGTAACAGTGCTTTACTATATTGTAACAGCAGTTTATTTCACACCAGCAAAATGTCCAGTTACAACTTTTATGCCAGAAAACACTGTATATTAACAAACAATTACAGGGATTAAGCCCTAGTGGAAGCTTAATTCCCAAATGCATTTTCCTGAGAGCCATATAAGCTGAAAGCATACATAAATCCCTGCCGCATGTGTGCTGGGTTCCTCATCCTGCAGGGTTTTATGCATATGTCTTTCTGAACTGTGACTGTAAAATCTAATGGAAGTATTCAAATTTGCAGGGGTCTTGGTAAGTAAATGCTGGGTACACCTTTGGCATGCTGTTAACTCTTGACAGCTGTAAATACGTAGGTAGGGTTTGGGGTGGTTGTTTCCTCTCTTTTCCTGTTTTTTCTTTGTTTCTAGATGACTCCTTGAGCATGCCCAGTGTGGTAAGTGAACAAGAAGCATACCTTATGGGTGCCATTGGGAGGAGGCGGTTCTCCAGCCATCTCTCCAGCATGTCTGCACCTCAGGCTGAGGTGGGCATGTTACCCAGCCAAAGGTAACAACATGGGCTTTTCACCTTTCCCATTATATTAATGAGAGCAGAAATGGCGCAGGAATATTATATGTACATCAGAGATGTGGGATAGTAGAATCGGTGCCAGCGTACTGATGCTAAACTTATTAATCCTGAAATAGTGTTGGACCAAGGGTGCAGGGTTGGAAATCAATGATTCTCCAGGATGGTCTATGTTGTGTAAGGTCCATATGAACAAGCTGTCATCCATAGAAATCTTCCTCTTAAACAGTTTCAGAAACCCTCAGCACTATTATTTTCCTCTGCTACTACTGTGGATACAAAAGAAAACACATGATTTGGGGGTTATGCATTGAACCAGGGGACTGTACACTGTAGGGAGTGGGGAGGAATCCTGAGAAGCTGGGAAAGGAGGCAGAGTCATCCTGTTTGATTTACTTCATTTTCTTCTATGCAGTCTTTGTCCTTCCTAGAACAGTAACTAGCTCATCACAGAAACTGAATGTCAGGTTCAAAGATGGGATCTAATACTGTTTAAAACCAGAAATATACTTATTGATAGAAATAACTCTGAATGCCTTATTCCTGGTTAACATGGAGTAGTGAGAAAGAGATTGGAATTTGGGAAATGTACATCTTTAGAAGATGCAGAGAGAAGTTTTGCATTTAAATGCGATTTATTTTTTTTTCTAAATAAGCAAGGTTTATTGCTTTATTTGTCTGCAACATAGTTACCCAAGGATATCTGACAATGGACAGATTAATTTATGTTATTTCCTCTGAACCTTTAAAGATAAATTCTACATTATCTCTTGACCAGCCTTGGAAAATCAAAATTGTTCCCTCCCCAGTCTTGCTTGGAATTAAAGAAATAACCTTGATACATGAAGGAAAAGTAACAGCTGTGGTACATGCCAGCAGAGATAGGAGAAGTGATTTACAAGAGAGAAGTTACACAGATTTTATCTGGGAGTTTTCACAAAAGGGCTTACAGGAACTCATTTGGCTTTTGAACTTAATTGATTCAGTCCCTTTGTTTCTTGAAAAATTAATATGCAAGACTGCATTTTCCCCAATCTTTCTCTACCATCTTCAATGCATAAACTTCGTAAGAGTCACTGTTGACTGACAGCAATGTTTGCTTTGTGCAATCCCAAGTCATGGTGATGCTGAGAAAAAAAGACTTTAATTACAACAGAGCTTTGCTCTCTACTTTTTTAAGTACATGGTATACAAGGAGAATCACTTTTCATCTGTGTAGGGAAAGTACAAGCTCAGCAAGCACAATCATAGTCCACAACATCGTGCCCTTTTTAGTTATGGATGGTCTCTGGGCTTTCAGACTGCCTCGCAAATGTAAACTAATTAATGTTAAGTAATATTATTATTGCTTTCCTGCTGGTAACCCAGCAGGCTGCTTGCTTTCTTTCTTTCTTTCATGTTTTTCCTATGGGCTGAGAAGGCTGCTCCTGCCTGAATGGCTGAAGTGTAGGAAAGCAATGTGATTGTGTACTCCTTTGCCAGGATCCACGCCAGCTGTTTACTTACAGTTTCATTGCACTACGAGACCTTGTTTTCCAGATGTTAGTCCTTATATTTGTACCAGAAGGAGAGTGGTCTATAGCTCATGGGACATAGTTTAGCCCTCCCCCAGGAAGAACTGGCTCATGGGGAAGGGAGAAGAAAAAAGCTTTCTATGAAGCTGGAAGTAAATAGAACCGAAATAAATGCAAATGCTGCAGGAAAATGCCTTTGAAAACAGTTCCCTGTCCTTATTTTGTGTGGAAACACATCCTACCGAACTTCTCAGCTCCCTGATTCACAGCAGAGATGTAGAAGTCTCCATGTAGTGTAAACTCCTTCTAAAGACTGCTCCTGTTACCAGATGTTCTTTCAGCTCCTCTGAGTCATATATGTGCTGTTGAGCGTGCGAGACCAATTAATGTTACCGTCCTTTTTTTACTTTTTATTCCGTTGATATTTTTTCCCTTGAAAACAGAGACAATCGCATGCTTTTTGCATTTTCTTTCCCTAAATTCTTAATCTCCCTGCCCCTCCTGCAGTGAACCTAATGTCCTCGATGACTCCCCGAGCCTGGCCACTGAGGGCAGCCTCTCTAGGTACAGTGTTAACACTACCTGTCTGTCGGTGTGTGTGCTGGGAAGCAAGCCGTTTCCAATCTCCTCTGTCTCTTCCCCTCACCTTTTGTCGCTCTTTCCATCTCTGTCTCTTGTGGCTCATTGATATTCAGGCCTGCAAGTCAAAAGTGTAGCAACCCACCTTCAGTTTTCAGCTTTGATTGCCAATAACTTTGAGGAGGCTAAGGGGAAGGGGAAAGAAAAAGCTGTAGCAAGTGAAATAGCGGTCTGGCTGGCTAGCCTTGAGGTTTTCCCCTTGTTTAGCAATTGCTTGAAAGGCATGAGAAAGATTATCCACGAGGCATTAGCTGCAGCCTGTTATAAGCATTAGTCTGGAGGCTTATATAAAACAGAGACATCTGTTTTTCCATTCATCCCACAATGCTGTCACCACAAAAGACTTAATAACAATATCAAGCTGTGTTCTTTAACATTAACTAATAAAACTAATTATGATAAGTCCTGTGGAATATAGTTCTCTGTGGATGCTTTACAGTGTTTCCAATTCTCAAATGACACCTTAGAAAGCTTGCAGGTGAACACCCTTAATATATATTTAAAATTGCCCTGTCAGTGCTGGAGTTCAGGTCTAGCTGTCCCCCATTACCCATGGAGAGAGGACTTTGTGTGCAAACACTGTTATGGCTGTGCCTGTCAAATGACAGTGAGCTTAGAAGGGAGGTCTTCAGCTTCAACAGCCAGCTAGGTCGTGTTAATCATCCTTACTGTCCTGCTGCTGTGCTTGCACCTCTGAACCCATCCTCATGAGGTCAGAGAGCTGTTGTTAGTCCCAAGAGCATCTGTTTCGTTCCAGAAGAACACAGCCCCTTACGTTGCCAACATGGAGGGTAACACACTATTTCATTACTTTACCACACCAGCTGAAGATGTGGGTAAGTTGAGAGGCATTTGTGTGAATGGTTTCTGTTTTGCTAGCTTGGTTTTAGATGTCAGTAGTGGCTTTTTGGGGTGGGGACAGGCTGCTTTGTGCATTTGTTCATTCTTCTTGGCTGACAAGTGGAGACTTTAGCATCGGTGGTGTCACTGAGATCATCCCATGATTCACGGTGTCCTTTGTATGCGAGAATCCTGCTTTGGCAGATCGGTCTTTAATTGGTGCTACCATAGGCGTGGCATTAGGAAAAGACATCGGCTTGTTGGCAGGGGCGAGAATATTCTTATCTGGTTTTGTGATAAAGCAAAATGGATTGCATGGTCATCTGAGCATGTTTTGGGGCCTAAACAGAACAGAAGTCATTCAACCAAAGAAGTTAAGTGCTGTCCCTTCCTCCTACATTTGAGGAGGTCCATATATGAGTTAAAGCCATAATGACATGTTACCAGGTTACATCAGTGTTGAATTTGAAATGTTTTGATCTTGTTAAGTAGGGGGGAGTCACTCCCGATAACGGTGGTGAGGCTGAGGAATATGAGACAGCTAAGTCAACAAATGAGTTCAAATGCAATAATTTATTCTGAACCCTGAAATGTAATCAGCTGTACAGAGGGTTCCTACTAATTTCTGTCACATCAGTTTTCGCTAGGGACCAGGACACTATCCTCCACCCTCCCCTATGGTACAGAGATTTCCTTAGGCAAAAAGTTTAACAGATGTACTTGGGAGTCAGTTCTGTTGAGGTGTATTGTTCTTTTCAAGGAGTGGGCACTAACATCTGAAGGAGGGGCATCAGGGCTGCAAAGCCTTAGAAAGAATGAAGACAAATTTTTATAAATTTTTATAAAAAGGCTAGGTTAGAGGAAGAAAGGATGTTTCAACTGCTTTGTTAAATGTGCAAATTGGATTCCCCCTCTAAAGGACAGGCTTGAGCTTTTCTTACATAACTTTGATTTTGTACTGGAGTACAATGATAACAACTGCTTAGGATTGCCTTCTGAATTTAAAAGCTGATGTTTAGTCATAACTGACATAAAGAAATAAATCATAGGGAGACTAGACCCTTATGGAAGGTAGGAGTTTTAAATAAATTAAATAGTGACAAACACAAAAAAGAATAAAGTCTCTTTTCCTTTATACTACAGCAATTGGAGCCAGACATGTAGAAAAGCAGGGAAGACAGGAAGGGGATAACATCTAAGTGCTCAGAAGTAAACAGATAGCATGGGGTACAGGACTGAGAAGCATATGTGTCCAGCATCGTGACTTGTTGTGGTTATAACATGAGAGGAGACAGTATTTTCCCAAATCAGAAAGGAAGAAGAATGAGAAGTCACTGTAATGGAAATCTGTTGCACAAACACATTTCCCTTTAATGTTTGCCGTTATGGCTGTCTTAGCTTAATGGTGCCTAATAGGGAAAAAAAAGAGTGAATTCACATTGCCAGGGCAAGAGTAGCAGATCTAACACTAACTGGGCTAGGATGTGTCTGGAAATACAAGAGCTGGAGTTCATCTACATTTTAACCCATTCTTCACTGGCCTTTGTCCACTAACCCTCTCATTCAGATGTCTTGGGACATAAAGTGTGTACGTTCTACCATAATGGTGTGGCAAGCACGTGTATCTTTTTAATAAACATTTAAACTCCTTGCTTCCTTTGTCTCTGTTTTGTTTTCTTCTTTGTTCTTTCTTTTTTTCTTTTTTTGGCTGCATGGTTTCTTGTAATTCATGAACATCACTTATTATACTTGCCAACCTGACAAAGTTTCTTTTAGCCCCCACTGTGTGACTGCACTGGCTGTCATTTCTTGTAGTGCTGGCAACATGCTTCCATGAAGCTGGGTTGGTTTGACCTTTGGCTTACCTGTCTCTGCCCTAACTATGTAATGGGAGTAACATTATTGTGAAAATAAAACCCCTGACAGAGATACTCAGAGACTGACAGAGCATCTTTGTGTTGGGCAGGAAAAACATCTGTTTGGTTATTCCCAAATAAATCTGGCTTATGTACTGCAGAAAAACCCTTCTTATCGATCACATTGCCACAGGAAGGAAACATACTGTCAGCTGAAATGGCATTTGATTCAGTGTTCCTTGTTTGGGTCCCACGGGCTGCCAGAAAACCAGTATACTCCTGGTCAGGTCTGGTAAACAAGGAGAGACAGAAGAGGAGGGAGGGAGGGCTACACAGAGCCAAGTGTCTGTCTGCCACACTAATTTTCATGGAAACAAGATCAGTAGTGCTGTTCTTTGATGTTAAAAGAAACCCTCACAAGCCCTCATGAAGTGAAAGGTTATATCTGAAAATTCAGTCACTCATCTGAAATTTGTGGTCTTTATGATTCTCTCTCACTTTCCTTCCCTTCTTCAAAATTTGAGGATAGAAGGCAAAAAGACAGGACTGTGCTGTGCGCAGGCAGCTCTGCAAAACTCGGCTGCTCTTGGGTCCACCATTTGCCTGCAAAAGATATCTGCAATTTCAGCTCATAAGATCATCCCAAATTATACCAATTTGTGTAATGATTCAGTACTGGAAATAAACATCCACCAGCTCACTAAACTCATTTCACTTATGATATAAGCCAGGCTGAAAATCCCAGACTCCAGCAGGAAGACACCAAGTCCAGTCTTTCTTTTGCTGACCTATTGTTTGTCCTCAGTGCACAGGTTACTCCATGGGAATCATTTTTTGCGTCATGTATAGCCTCTGTGCCCTCCTGTGGCCCACGTACTCCCTTTATCTAATGGCTTTTTCAAAGTGTTTTCATGATGCATGTGAAATAAGTTTGTTTCACCACTATAAACAGTGTTTTGTACTGAATATAATTGTAGTCTTTCTGCTAGACATTTATGTCTCCTCACTCATAGAACTAACAGTTACTGTTCTTTCATCAGAAATTGTAACAGTATCCTCAAAAGCTAGTCCAGTAGAAAATTATTTTTTCAAGACCTTCTCCAGCTAATTCCTACTCAATTCACATACTGGTAACTACTCTAAAAACTTCTTAAAATTCAGAGGAATAAGTTTTTGTGTAATCCTAGAAACAGAATTCTACAAGCTGTAATTTCAGGTAGTCGGGATCACAAATCTAAAGACTGATTTAAGTGCAGTCTCTTTGCTTTAATAAGGAATGATGTGCTGCTTCTGGACCTACCAGTCATATGTGCTGCAGTCATTGTCTGGGTCAAGAACACAGTCCTACTAACAGGAAGTACCTTTGAGGACTCTGCTTATTCATAGGCAGGCGTTCACATGATGTTTAAGATGCCTTGTATGTAAATCATATCAATACCCTACGTAAAAGCTGGAAAATATGTTCCAGAGCCTGGTGATCTCATTTGGAAGACCTGTCTGAGGGAGAAAAGGACTCAAATATATCTTGTTTGTTCTGGCTTTGAGCTTGCAGAAGCTTTTCCTTTTTTCCCAAACCACTGCAGCTGTGGTGAGATTGCCAAGGGCATGCCTAGGATTATTAGGCTGTGGTCAGACAATCAGAAGAGAAACAGCTTCAAGGTCTTAAGACGTCTCTCTCCTTGAAGTTGCCCATAGTCTCCCCAGTAGGGCTGGTAGAAACATACACATATAGTTTAGTGCGAAGTCTGGCTTTAGTTTAAACTGATAAGGGAGGAAGGAATAGGACTTTCAGTTCAGGTAACCAGACTTCGACCTGAAGCAGACAAGGAAGCCCTCGTGTTCTGTTCCACCAAACCTTCTAAGGGCAATAACTTCTGCCAAAGCAAAGACTGAGCTGTTCAGGAGACAGACCTTTTTAAGCCTCTCCACAGACATCTTCCATGTCTTGTCTGCCCATGTCCTTAGGTTTTGCTTCTTCCTCCGCTCCTGTAAGGTCAGGCGATAAACCTTCACTCTGTTGGTGGTACTGAGCTCCTCCAAGGAAAACAGCTAGAGAAAAGAATGTTGTTTTCCTTTAGATTAATGCAGGCCAAAGGCAAAATGGATTGTAATACTGAATCTTAAACAATGCATACCAGATACAGCTGGAAGTTGCTTAAATAGGACGTGTGGCTCAGTGGATTCCAGTCTGGCCCAAACAAGCAGCTGCCCAATTTAAAAGAAGTCCATCTTAATGTTAGCTGCTATTGTCACCATATGTCTCTCAGACATAGTTCGTTCAGCTAAAATGTTTTGTGACCACTGTCTGCTAAATGACCAATTTTTAACTTTTTGGAGGAATACAGTACTTTTTGATAAAAATGAGGGGCGGGTGGTATTTTTATATGAAGCAGATTAAATGGTTAGTTGCATGGTAGAATGAGATGGTATGCAGCTGAGCATGTTTTATTGCTAAAGATTCTTTTACTGCAGATTTTCAGATATTTTGTGCCAAGATATTAAAAACTAAAAAGCTGTGTTTATACATATATATATAAAATTTATGTTTACTTGTCTTTTTGTTTATTAGCCACAATAATACTTAAGGCTGCAAGTGCTGAGTGTGGGGCCTTGTTCACATAACTCATGCATCCATTATGTGAATGGATCCTTTGTCACTTTGTGTTTGTTTTTTGTTTGTTGACTTAAATTGAAATTAAAAACAGATGACAAAATTGCGATGAGGCTGTGGAGTCTATCTGGGAGGAAAAAAAATAGCTTTTACAACATTGTCCTTGAAAAAGAAGGCTTTTGAGCTAGGAAGCTGATATTCTTGCCTTTATTGATGAAGCCCATGTGGCAAAGGATGCAGAGAAGTGAGTGTTGCTCTGTGGGATGCATCAATCAATGACTGAAAACTGAAATCTGCAGTTACTTATATTTGGATGCTACCTGTGCGTGGCCAAGTCCTGAATGCCATGACTCCACCTCCCACCCTTTCCTAAGCCCTGGAAGCCACAACCTCACAGACACGTCCCCTCCATCCTTCAAAGACAGTATTGCTCTTTGAAGTGACTGTGCCATTAGTGATTGGTTTATTTATTTATTTACTTATTTATTTATTTTAGTCAAAATTGCCAGGACACCTATTAGTTATACAGGGTGCTTCTGTGCTTGGCCTAATGCTGTCAACATCTAACAGGGTGGCAAGTGTCCAGAGCGAGCCAGGACAGCAGAACCTTCTTCTGCAGCAGCCCCTGGGGCGGAAGAGAGGCCTACGGCAGGTGAGAACACAGGGAGTGAACAAACCTTCTCTCCTTCTGTTTGAGTTGGTTTGGTTTTTCTCACTTGTGTCTGCTTTGAAATGATTTGTGGATGCGACGTGTCCCTTTTACCTAATTTGTGATATACTAGTGCAGTCCGTTGAGTTAGCAGGAACCATAGCACAAGCTGTAGCTGTGAATCCTGACAAATCCCTAAGAGAGGAGGTGCACTTTGTTTTGAATTCCTCAGTCTTTTCCTCTGCAGGCTTTGTTTTTTGTTTGTTTGGGGGTTTTTTGTTTTTTGTTTTTTAATTAAACAATGGTCACACCATCTGCATTGCGTTACATTCAATATTGAAACCGAAAAGGCCCAAAATCCAGAAGTTCATAGGAAAGAGATGTCTGAGCCATGGAAACATTAGTACATATATCTGCTAAAAGCAGAGTGAATGGACATCTAGAGGAATAGACAATGGTGATCTGTTCTTCTTACAGAGTTGTGTAATATGTGAACATATATCAGCCTAACTCTTTCTTCTAATGTTTAGCTTCGACGACCACTGCTGTCACGTCAGAAAACTCAAACTGAACCTCGTAGCCGTCATGGCGCTCGACTTTCAACCACACGGCGGAGCATCCAGCCAAAACCAAAACCTAGTGGTAGGGCAGTGCTGCATTCCCAGAATCAGCACTTCATATTTGAAAGTAGAAAATACTATTGTTGTTGTTTTTGCTTAAAGGAAAAGTTAGTATGTTGTTGGCAGCCTGTAACCTTTTCCCTAGTAAGTGGATATCCTATCAGAAAATCACCCCCTCAAAACACTTTGATGGTTTCTCCAAAGGCTTTCAGGGTGAAACTGGACACGGACAGTGAATGATCATGTTTCCTAGACATGTGGAGAATCTGGGGGACAGGTGTCCTCTATTCAGGATACCTTGTCCAAAACCTCCAGATGTGCAAATTTTGAAGCTGCTGTTGAAAGCAGTAGAAAGGAGGCAATTTCCCATCATTTGTATGCTTAGCAGTGCAGAGCTTTAAGGGCTGTATATGGAAATGAATATAGGACTGTTCTAGTCCATGCCACGTTCCAGGAGGCAGCACTGCCAAGTAGAGCAGGTTGGCTGTATTCTGTACCATCTGAAGTGAGCAGTTAACTTTGGAGGAAACATCTGGTAGAGCAAAGGTTGCTTGCAAACTTTCTGGGTTTCTAAGCACTCAGCCAGGACAGTTCTGGGACAACAGCACTGCTGGACGTGTTTGAAACATAAAAGTTGGCCCAAAATAATTAAGAGCAGGAGCAGGGATATCAGTTTTACTCTTAAGTTTTAGTCTAGCTGTCTTCAACCTGTGCTGTTCTGTTATTCCCAGATAGTGGACTCAGTCTGCAGGAATGGGGGGCAATCAGCTGCCCTCTGTCTTTCCTCAGATTTCCTCCAAAACCTCCTATATATTTGCATCTAATTTTTCCTTTTTTAGGACAGAAATGTCTAACTTACGTGGGAATTCAATTCAGTATATTCTTCTGGGATGGAAGGATGTTATGGCTGGCATTAATTTCACTGAGCCATGACAAAGATAGGTAGGGTGACTAGTCTTCAGGAGATCCCTGACTCTTGCTGTGGCTTTAGAGGAAGCCTAGGGCAAAAGGCTTTTAGATTAGACTCCAGTTAGACTGCTTATAAATACGGAATGAATCACGAATCCTGTCTTAGTTGTAAAAACTCCAGGGATTCTCTCTCTTCTTTCCTGTTGTGTTTTCCATCCCAAATTGTAGCATTTTAATACTGTTTTCTGGGCTTTGTACCCTTCAGCGGAGCAGAAGCGGTCGGTGACTTTCACTGAAGCCCAGCCTGAGACAACAACAGCCTCCCCAGGGGACCCATCAGCTCCAGTAGCCCAGCAGCAGGGCTGCAGCCACAGCAGCCCCCAGGCGACCAGCAAGCAGGAACCGCTAAGTAAACCTGTGCTGACTTCCTCACCTGCCATCGTGGTAGCTGATCTCCATAGCCAGACCACCAGCCAGGTAACGTGACTGACGGCTTTGTCATGTGTGTCTGTCCGCTGCTTTATCAAAGTTGCTCGGCAAATTTATAGGGAAATGCCTGATGCACTACAGCACTATAACAAAAGCTGGCAGGTGAGTGAAGACAGCGAACTCTTGCGTACCTATTCTTTGGGCTGAGCTTGCTGTCCAACCCCCTGCTTTGGTAAACCATTCACTTCTTGATCTGTGCAATGATTCTTAATCTGCAAATATATTTCCTGCATCTTCCCTTTCCACCTTCCCCTCACATATCGTAGTTCTTCTGGACCTGCTCAGCAGTGCGAGTTTTCATCAACAGGATTTTACAGCTTGCTCTCTGAGAAATGCATCCTTAAGGAAGGACATCTTCAAAACCTCAGGACTGTTTTAGCAAGCATCACATTTCAAAAGAAATTGCTTGTCCAACATTTTTCTGTGTTGGACACCACTTAGGACAGTGCAGGGACAATCACAGTCATCCCTTCAACACATGGATGACATTGAGATCACTTTTATACCCCCAGATATCGAGTGTCTTTTGGGGGTTATGTCCTTTGCCATGAACAAACGAAAAATATCCATCTTGAAAATATACTTAAAAAAAAGAAATGAGGAAGTGTTAACAACTGAAATCAGACCTTTCTGTTCATTGCTACAAATTGGATTCACCGGTAAAAATATATCATTGTTAGGGCAGAATTTTAGGGATTTATAATCTGCAAGTGCTTGGCCCTTTATGGTAAAAAGTATTTCCGAATGGGAAAGTATTTTATAGATGTTCCCTTGGGTTTTTTTTCCCCCCTCTCCCTCCCACCTTCTCTGAGCCTGACCACCGGCTCTCCTCAATTGCAGAGCGAGGCACTTTCTACTGAGAAGGAGAAGGAAAAAGAAGAGGGCTTGGAGTCCCGGCCAACAACAGCACAAAGCACCCCACCCACACAGCTCTCTGACACCGAGGACTACGCTGGCCTCGAGACCACCAGCTTGCTGCAGCACGGGGACACTGTCCTTCACATCAGTGAGGACAACGGGATGGAGAACCCCTTGCTGGCCACTCACTTCAGCTTCACGCACGTGGAGCTTGGGGAGACTGACGTCGATCTGGATGAATCTCATGTTTAACTCTTGGGGAAGTGCAGTAGTGGGAGGAGGAAGAGAAAGTGTACCTTCTCCTTTGAGTTCCCCAGTAACTAGTAACTAATTAAAACAAGAGCACTTTATTATCTGAAAGCAGAAAATAGCTAACAGCCGGTTGCTATAGACTGGCAAATTTCTGTTTGTAAAATCTATTTCAGTTCAGGGCAAGACTGCAGGAACAGAGAATTTTTACAAAATTCTCAGGGTAGGGGTGTGTGGGCAAATATGGGGTCCATAAAACCTTGATCTGGCAGCCATGTACTGTGATCAGCAGCCTCGGTAGGTAAGCGGGCTGTTGTACTGTATGAAACAGAGAAGAGAAGCATCTTTTGAGCTTGTGCCCAAGATTTATTTTTGTAGCATTTTTGAGAGGAGGGCTATATAGTAGCTGAACCCAAGGCTCTTACACATTGGTACTGACAGTGAAACCACTGATAAAAAGTACCAATCTAAAGCTTGATTTTCACAAGCCCGGGACCATTGTTTCTAACTTGCAGAGCAGTGATAAGCACCATGGAGCGATTAGACTCTTTTTTTTTTTGGCACTGGAGACTTTAGTTGAGTTTACTTTTGTCTGTTGGTTTCATTCCACTCTGTAAGATACTGCCCTTGTGCTACAAAAATATTTGCTCTGTAAAACTAAATACAGTACATACCGTAAGACGGAATGCACGTGCTGTGCACAGATATAGACGGGCAGGGGGTGAGTGGTCTGCAGAGGGTATAAATAGCCCACGCTGTCCTGCTTAAATGTACTGAGTAATTCATCTCCACAGCTTAAAAAAAACCCCAAGAAACCGCATCTGGAATGCGTGGACCTTCTGGTACCTAGCAACTGCTCCACTGATGCTGTCATCTGTACTTAGATATAGGGATTTAAAGTAAATATTTATATATGGTATTTTCATGTTCCTATATATATAAATATAAATACATATGTACATTGTAAACAAAAGATGGATATTGCAGGGCAAAAACTTGATGAAAGAATCTATTTTTGGCATGTTGAGATTGTATTTAAAAAGGTTCCATTTTATGTATGTAATGTTCATGGATGCAAATATTAGAGAGATATACATAACATTTATACATAGGTGGAGATTCCCGTGGGGGACCAGCTGAAGTCACAGCTGAGTTACGGGCTATGCTGCAGCATCATGGAATTACACTGAAATGTGACTTTAGCCATTAGCTGCTTAGGGGCAAACTGCAAAACAGCTGTGAAACAAACCATGAAATCATAAGCAACGCCCAAAGTTACCCTGTGCTGGGAATCATATACTGCCTTTTTCAGCTTAAGTTAGAATAACTAGAGTTTATAATCATGGCATTATTGTGCAGAGGAAAATGTTTTAGATCATCCTGAGAGTCTGTAAAATGTGCTAATTACCAGTTTGGTTCCCGAGGGCTTGTAATTTGGACACACGCATCATAAAACAGCCTTACTGAAGAGACAGAATGATATTCTCCTATCCATTTCCAAAGAAAAGCCTTGGCATCTCTCTTCAACAGCTCTGAAATAGCTATTGAAAACACTGCCATGCAAATGACTGCCTCACTGCTGTAGTGCAGCTTTCATTGTTGCGTGGAAAAGTAACCATATACCTGACAGCAGGTTTCAGCCTGCTGAAACCCACAGAGCCTTCAGGCTGTGCTGCCCGGTATTTGCCAAATGCTCAAATGTGACGAGAGCTGTGCACACCAGTCTGAGGAGGGAACTCATGCACGTTAAACCTCTGAAGGCAGCAAACGCCATCCTTCTCCCAGGCTCACAGGTGTTGAGCATGCTCTGCTTCCACTGCATTGCTGAGAGATGGAGACTCAGCACCTCTTGGGAAAAGCAGGGCTGAAAAGGCAAATATTTTTATAGTGCACCACCTATATATCACCATATATATATATATAGGTGGTGCATTAATGCAACTTTAAAGCGTACAGGGTTTTGTAAGAGAGATGGTTGGGTGAAGATGGCAGCATCTCAGATCTGCTCCTCAATATGCGTCCTGAATGACAAACTGCTTACTCTGCTGACCAAAACACGCTGTACCGATTCTTATCTCCCCAGCGCACTGGAGCCAGCACCAGCTACCTGTAGGACACTGCTTTGGATTAGCTCCTAGCTTGGAGGTCACTCAAAGAATTGCTAAATTCCAGATGCTAAGTTTTATTATTAACAGTGACGCACAAATGAGAAAAAACACAGCTTCACTTTCAAATCCTGAGGTAGGCTGGGTTACTGGCAGTTGGGTGGGGGAGGAGAGTTTTAGATGCGAGCTGAGTAAATGGCTGGGACGCAACACGTACAGAATTCATGGTGCATTTTATAGAGTGACCTTTTCTGCTGAATATGAGAAGGAAGCATCTTCCTTAATGAGAAGTAGATGCCTCACCATGGTACTCCACTCTAACGATGACAAAATAACTGTGACTCACTTCATTTAATTCAGTGTATGTAATAAATGTTTCCATTCAGGTTTCCCACTGTCACTGGTGAATCCACAGTACTAAGCCATAGCAAGGACTAAAATGCCTCTTTTAATGTCTACCCTGCTAGAAATCAATGCAGCTTATAAATGAAGTAATCCGTAATTTAGTTTTATTCAGGCGGCCAGGCAAATGGCTTTGATTTTGTTGAATGATTGTTGAGATGGAACAGACAGGCAGACCAGTCAGTCTGTTTGCTCCCGTGTTTTACTTTCATTATCAGTTGCACTTAATACTGTACTGATGAGGTGCATACAATGTACTTTAGCTGGTTTTGTGCTTTCCTCCAGTATCTCTGTAACAGAACTGGTATATTTCTGCTGTGAAGACAAACGATGCTGCTTAAATAGTGTTAGAGGCCTTAAGTGCATGTCACACTCAACAGACGTCGAGGCTGTACGAGTCTTGTCAGTGTGTCAGTCGGTCCCATTTGCCCCAGCATTTTATGCAAACGTTGTCCCGACGACTAAATACAGAGGATTGATGGCAAAAGGACAGAGTTCTGTGTTTAAGCCTCTTGCAAAACACCGCGTCAGTCTCCCTTCCTAAAAGGCTTTGATACGCTGCTTTTTGAGACGATTTTTTTCCAGGATACAGAGAGCATGTTAAAATTTACCCATTTGCTTCCAGTCCGTGTCTCTCCGTAGCTCGCCAGACACCTGCCGCCCCGGCCCGGCGCAGAGGCTGCTGCAGGGAAGGCCCCGCCGCGGCCCTGCCGAGCCTGTGCCTGTGCCCAGCCCTGCCCGAGGACGCGGCGGGCCGCTAAGTAGCACTACTGCCTAGAACTGCGCTTCAGCAGTCACAAAATATACTTTCCTGGCAACTTAAAAAGCCTGTCAAAAGCAGGTTTTTTGGGTTTCTTTTTCCCCTCCAGTTTAGGCCCGTCGCCCGAGGGCGGCCGTTCAGAGGGGCTTTGCCCTCCCAAGCGCCAAAAGGGGCCTTGCTCGGGCACGAGGGGAACCAGCCCGAAGGTCTGCCCGTGCCGGACCCCTTCTGCCCGCCCCTGAGGCTGTGCCCCCGGGAAACGGCCGTTAGGGAGCCCCAAAGCCCCCGCCCTGCGGGCTGCCGTGCTGCGCCGCGCCGGCGGGGGCAGGAGTGCCGCTCGCGGGCTGCCGGTAACGGCCACAAGCTGCGCTATTTCTTCCACGTCAGCGACCCGCAGCTCCCGAGGCGCGACCGGGCCCGACAGCCCCCGCTCGCCACCGAAGATGGCGGCGGCAGCGCTGGGGTGGGGTGGGGCGGGGCGGCGGCGCGCGCGCGCCCGCCCGTCCGTCCCGGCAGGCCGCGCGGCGGCGCACGCGCGGGGCGGGCGGCAGCGATGGCGTCGGGGTGCCGGATCGGGCCGTCCATCCTCAACAGCGACCTGGCGGCGCTGGGCGCCGAGTGCAGCCGCATGCTGGACTGCGGCGCCGACTACCTCCACCTGGATGTAATGGACGGGTAACGGCCGGGGCGGGGCCGGGCCGGGCCGGGGGCGCGGGGGGCAGGGGGCGGCCGCCCCGGGGGTGCGGGCGGGCGGCCTGCCCCACCCCGCCCGGCCGGGTGTAACCTGCGGGCGGGCGGGTCTCTCTCTTCGGCCCCAAGACACTTCGTCCCGAACATCACCTTCGGCCACCCCGTCGTGGAGAGCCTGCGCAAGCAGTTGGGCCAGGAGCCCTTCTTCGGTAAGGGGGCGGCCGGGCGGACGCGCTCTCGGGGCGCTGCGGCAGAGGCCCCGGCCCTTTGGTAGCGGGCGCACGGCGGGGGCCTGCCTGTGCCGCAGCCCCAGGCCCTGCCGCACCTGCTTACAGCTCTTCGCTCTGCTCCCTTCTTCCAGATATGCACATGATGGTTGCCAGGCCAGAGCAGTGGGTGAAACCAATGGCTGTCGCTGGCGCAAACCAATACACCTTTCATCTAGAAGCTACAGACAATCCAGGGGCGTTGATAAAAGACATTCGGGAGAATGGGATGAAGGTGAGGGGAGCGTAGGCTTGGAGTGGCACACTGCACTCTGCTTAACTAACTGCCGTGTTTCTGGCAAAGAAAAATCCATTGATACAGTTTTGAGTGGTCAAATTGGTGCATGCAGCCCTGACAGTCTTTAGGCATCAAGTCAGTCTTCAATTTTAGTTTAAGAAAATCAGGAATTTTTTATTTAAAGCAGCCTGTTTTTACTGCACTTGCGCAGACACATAATTACTTTCCTAGGGGTCTGTACCCAGCTCAAGCCAATCTTGCTGCGTTTGTGTCATCCTAAGGTACGCTTGGATTTGTCTTGCCTCTCCTGCAGGTTGGCTTGGCGATCAAGCCTGGCACTACAGTTGAACACTTGGCACCTTGGGCCAATCAGATAGACATGGCTTTGGTGATGACGGTAGAACCTGGATTCGGAGGGCAGAAATTTATGGAAGACATGATGCCAAAGGTAAACTAAGTTTCTCTTATTTATTGAGCTTAACACTAATTAACAGTATGGAGTGTAGTGGTGAAGTGAATAAACCACATCTGGGTGTTTAAGCAGCTATATGTAATTGTAGCAGCTGAGTGTGGATCTCAGTGCCAGCCTTTTTATACTATTTCTCAGGTTCAGTGGCTGAGGACACAGTTTCCATCGTTGGATATTGAAGTGGATGGAGGAGTTGGGCCTGACACCATCCATAAGTGTGCAGAGGTAAGAGGCTGAAGCAGAGCAGCATTCTCAGTCACTGTGCTAAGAGACTTAATCGTCCCTTGGAAAATAAAGCTTAGGAGGAATTGCATTTTGACTGTTAGTTTTCAGAAAGAACAGTAAAGCACATGTAGTATCAAAATCTACTTGAGGTCTAATCTTGTGCCTTTTCTGCTAGTGGCTGCTGAATTCTCCCATAAGCTAGACAAGTTGGTTGTTTCTTGTATGTTCGGGTGAGTAGGAGCAGTGATGAAGAAATTACCTATTTGGGGAAGAGCTGTCTTTTCTGAACTTGATTTGTGGTTGTGGTTAGAGGTATGTTACCTGTGTCCCACAAATAGCGCTTGTTTGCCCACCAGCCTAGAACTCACTACCTCCTTATGTGTTCTACAGCAAGAAAACTCTTTAAGAAGTGGATCTGTTCCATGTTATTGAGTGGGTGTTTAATGTCTTTCAGGCAGGTGCAAATATGATTGTATCTGGCAGTGCTATTATGAAGAGCGCAGATCCAAGATCTGTGATCAATCTTCTAAGGAATGTGTGTTCAGAAGCAGCTCAAAAGCGCTGTCTGGATCGATGAGACCTACTCAAGCAGTGTTCAAGAAGGCTCTGTGCGTGCAGGAGAACCCTTGTTTCTCGTGCGTAAGGGAGGGCTGGATGAACATTAATTATGGAAACTTGTTGCTGCTGAACAGAGGAATCACTTCTTCGCTGCAATGAAGCAAGCAGCAGTGAAAAAAACACATTCTGGCTGTCTTTCAGGGTTGGAAATGCAATGGTTTGAACCTGTCTTTTGATTCTGTGGAGGCTAATTTTATGGCACAACCTATAATGCTGACTGGATTGAACTAAACTTCAGTCAGTTATTTGCTTGCTAGAAGAGTGTAGCATCACCACAAGCAATCTCTCTTGTGGAAGACTAATCAAACTGCCTTCTGCTGTCTGTATTTTGTAATTTGATCTGTGCATTCCTACAAAACTTTTCCAATATCTGCATTAAACACCCCTCCCTTGGTGTGGTAAGTCTCCTTTAAGCTGTCAAAAATGAGTGGTTTCCTGAGTAAGTTTGGGAAAAATGCAATTTAAGAGGGCTAAAAAATCCCATGGATGCTAGAAATGTTCTTGTGTTTTGCTTTTACTGCATAGAAGTACTTAACCTATGTAAGTCAAGCATCAAGCAAGTTAGTACATCTTTACCAGGTCACAACTTGGGAGATATCTTCTCATTTACCTTTGAAATAGCCAGTTAAGACAGCTGTGTCTGAAATTCCTTGAAGTGATGGGATTCCACCGAAAAATGTTGCTTCAAAACCCTACAGATAGATAGCTAAAAAACTTTATCTTGACCCACAGCCTCCTTGGTTTGTATATATGCCTGAGTAAACAATTAAGATAGCAAAATACAGGAATGTCACCTACTGAAGTCATTTCAGTGTATGTAGGTTGAAATGTAGTGCACGGAGATGGCTCTGTAAAATGGCTCAATGCTCCTCTTAGTTATATAAAGCCACATAGTTCTCATACCTTCAATTTGCTTGTGCCAACTTCACAGCCTGGCCTGTTTGGGCATGTGAAAGGTGAGAGTTACAACCCACTAGAGGAAGATCTGAGCAGGTCATTTTAGATAGGCCTGCCTCCTATGGCTCTAATTAGTATTCCTGAGTCCTTTAATATTTCATGGTATTCTGCATGGTATTTTTCCTTTTAAGTTGTAATTACAGAAGGGTTGCAAACAGTCTGCTGCCCCAGGGGAACAGGCCAGAAGGCTCAACAGCTGCAGCCAGTCCATTTCCACAAGGCCAAAGTCAGATCTGTTGTCCTGCAGCAAAGCTGGGCACGTGTCACCTACCAAATGCTGAGGCAGTGCTAGAGCTGATGCACACCACCCCCCCCCCACCCCACCCCCCACTTCTAAGCCCAGGACCTGCGAGGTGTCCCACAGATAGGCCTCTGCTTGGTGGCTGTGGAAGGAGACGGCTGCGGTACAGTGTGGGTCACTGCCATGGTTGAGCAGGAGGAGCTAGGGCTAGTTCAAACATTCTAGACAAGTGTCTGAAATGGCTGAACTGCTGCTTTTTCCTCTGTGGTTAATTGTGGTTTAGGTGAACAAATGTCTCTGCTTCCTGATTCCACTTGCAACCCCATTTGACAACTATCAAAAGAAAAATGGAGTCATCTGGATCTACTGCACTGAAGACATCTTTCCGAAGCAGCTTATTCATACTTCTGGAAAGAACCTGTGTAGTGTGCTTAGAGAAACAGTCATGGTATCTAAAATGCAGGCCAAGCAGCCATAAATGGGCTATGAAAGTGCTAGTTTAGGATTTGGAAGTGTGGTTTTTCATACTACTGAAAGCAGTAGGACAACAGCTGTTGTGTAGTATCCTTGCCTCCTGCAGTTGACTGTAAGCTGGTTTGAAAACTGTTTCTGCTTTTTTTTTCCTAATTAATTTGGGAAGGGATGGACATTCTAAAGTCATGCTAGTTAATTGATGGTACTGTAGCTGGTTGCGCGCATGGAACCATATGGTATGTTTTCTTTCACAGGTTGTAGTTGCTTTGTCATTGTTTTAAATCTGGTAGTTTGCACTTCCATTGACAATCAGGTTAGGAGTGTTGTGGGAGAGAGAAATTACACACGTAGTAAAATTACTCAATTCCTTCTTTCTGTCTAAATCCCACCCAGGTGGGTTTATGCAGCTGGCTACGACTGCAGCAGCTTTTTACACATGTAAGGTTAAATGTATTGGTGACCACAGACCATCCATTGAAGTAACAGTAATGGTACTTGGTTTTTTAATGCTTAAGACTGTTCCAGTTTCTTGCCTCTATACATTAACAGAAGTAATCTATTTAGGCCTGTCCTCTTGCACTCAGTAACATAACCCCACAGTGGAAGTGCCACAGCCACAGGACTTGAACCAAACACCGACATGAAGAGAGCTGCTTGCAAGGTATCCACTGGGCCACATAAACCCCAGGACTGTTAAATGTTGCAATACTCTGATAAAGCAAAGTTTCAGCAACACGGTAGAGCACAGTCTGGTGATATTAAGTCACATGGTCTAGAGTGGTCCAGGGTGAGCTGACAGAGCAAAGGCTCTGTCTGCACTGGAAAACAGCATAAAAGAAATTCTGATCTAGCCGAGTAAGGCTGGGTTGGGCTTGGACATGTGCTCCACAGGGTGGTACAGCGCACATCCCTGAGCAAGATAAAAAAACTGCAGTGGACACACACAGAGCTTAATTTTAATAGGTCTTACAAGTTTGTATTTGTACTTACATTCCATTTAAGGTCCTTGATGCAGAGATGAAGCGTTTAAACCCTCATAGCAGCAGGGAGCAGAACATAAGTGGCCTTAAAAAAATGTCTCAATTGAAAATGGTAAACAAAGTGCAAGGGAAATGGCTTTCTTTGTGAAGCTGCAACACCCTAGTTTCATGCGTAGGGGGGGCCTTGCTGCATTATGTTTAAGTTGGTGTTTCACAGTCAGCCTTTGTAATACCTTCAGCCACACCATTAGGAGCAGCTCTGACAGCTGTTTTCATAGCTTAGCAGCCAAAAGACAAACAGGTTGTTTGTTTGTATTTTTTTTCCCCCTGTTGCTTAAAGCTTTGAAAAGGAAAGAAAACAAGCAGGGGTTTCTTACCTATTTTATGGCTTCAACCATGAGCTCTGGGCCCACTCCCACCACCAGCAGCTTCCTCACAACCCCAACATTCATGCAAGAACTGAACTGTGTTGGACGTGGGAGTCCAGCTCTGCAGGGAAAAGGGCTGCAGGCAATAAATGAGAGTACTAGTGCTCATTTCAGCTGCGTGCAGCACAGGGAAAGAAGATGAAAGTAGGGGGCTGGTCCTGTGACCAAGTTCAGTTAAGCAAGTTTGCTAACCTTGTCCCAGTAGCGAAATGGAGCTACTGAAAATTTGGGTGCCTCGCTGGCTGGAGCAAAGATGCACAGAGATGAGACAGAAAGAGCAGGGCACAGTGCCTAGTCTGCTGCAAGAAGATGGCAAATGATTAGAGATGCTGTGGGTGAGCAAGGGCCTGGGGTGTGCCGAAAAGCATCTCACTTGACACGCACACAGTGTTCCCCATCTGCCCCTGCCAGATGAAGGGCTGCTGCAGCTAGGCAGGCGACGCAAGAAAAGCAAATGCAGCCTGTTCTTGGTCACCCCTCCCCACTGGCCTTTACCTGCCACACTTGCATGGGCTGCTCACCTGATGGCAGAAACGTGTGCACCACTAACACTTGGAGAGCAGCCCTGTGGTGGGGACATGGGAAGCAAGAACTGCTCTGGCACAGTTCTCTGGCCATGCAGTTGCTCAGGCAGCTGTGTGTGTGAAGGCAGTTGCACTTTGCTGTGACAGGTCTAGCCAGCTGAGAGGCCAATGTTAGAGAAAAGACTTCTGACAGTGGTAGAATAATGATCAAATAGACATTTTTAGAGTTTCTCTGGGGATTTTTTTTTTTTTTTTCAGTCTCCTGGTTGCCCAGCCTTTCTTTGGCTAGCCTTTTTATTGCTGCCTTCTGAGGCACTTGCTGGTTCCCATAGTGGCTGACAAGAACATCTAAAGAGGGAACAAAGACAATGTGTTTACCCTTGCTTGTATTGATAACTGCTTGTGCAGCCCCTGCAGCTGGCAAGGTAACAAGCAGCTGCTTTAGGCCAGCACAGAGGAGACTGACCCAAAAGCAACACAATGGTTCAACAGGACACCACAGCTGGGAAGTGAACAGCCGTGCAGGAACAGCTTTAGAGTCCACCAGGCTGACCAAACTTGGTTAATCCACCTCCTTTTGCAAAGGTTTTTTTGGCCTCATTTTAACACCCTTCCCTTCCCACTCCCCAGTGTAGAAAAACACTCTCCTTTTGCTCCTTCCTGTAAAATGCTGGATTGCATTTCCATTTCCTGGCAGCACCTTCAGGACATCTAAGGCAGCTAGCCAGCTGATTTACTTGGTTTGTCCCATCTCTTAAATTGCAGAAACTCCTCAGACTGCCCCAGGGATCAGCAGAGCAGGAAGTCCTGACCTTACAACAAAGCTGAGTGAGAGCTGGTCAGATCAGACGTCTTAATGAATAGATAAGGTATGGAAAAGACCTGCAAAGCACGTAACTTTCAGAAACCCTTTCCCAGCAGCAGATGCACATGCAGGACAAGAGAGACGGAAAAATCCACCTCTGTATTCAGACTCTGGGGGGACCTTAGCCTCACAGCACCAGTGCAGCTTTAGTACGACAGCAAAGATTAGTGCCACTGCCACTTCAGTGTGTTTGCAAAGCCATTCTTGGGCCAAGCAGGTCTCTGTGCCAAGAGGAAGCATTACTGCTATTTCTTCACGTCTAAAAGGCCATCAAATTCAGACTATATACAACATATATAGAAATAACTTTTAATTAAAAAAACAACCTTGCATCAAAGATTATTGTATCAGACATTGAGGCAAGATTCAAGTTTAAGACAAACCAGTGTTAAAAAAGTGTTTAAAAAAATAATCAGAATGTGCAATAAACTACAATGTAGCAATAGGCTGTAGTGTTGAAACTTTACTGAACTGTTTTCAGATGCCCAGTGTATAATTACTGTCATTTTGACAAAAAAAAAAAAAGTTGACACTAAAACTGGGTCATCTGTCCAGTGCCATTCTAGATATTACACGTGGAAGAAAATTTTGCACAAAAACAGAGACTCCTATAAAATTGCCTTCAACTGTCCTACACAGAAAAACTTCCTGTTGATGGATTATACCTACATTCAATGTTTAATCTTTGTTAATACCTCTTGAGATTGCAGATACATTCCAAACTATGCTATTTAGATGCAAGTTCAAACAACTTGCTTTTGTTTCCTCACTGTGAACTCACTGGGAAATTAAAAATCTATCCAGAATCACAATGGAAAGCTTTGGGGCTTTTTTCTTTATTCGTCTTCTAGACATCAATCATCATTTCCTTTTCAGCTAGTCACCAAATGTTGGCATACTTATGAGACTCTTACAAGGCACTGTACAGAAATTTGAACAAGACTTTAACATATTAAAGCAAAATATTATGAGCCTCATTAGCTACTGAAGGACTAAGGAAGTAAGATGACCCAAACCACAGTATTGAAAGAGCTGCGTCACTGATTTGACTCGACTCCTCTTTCCTTCCGTTTCTCTATACCCACACAACTGAAGCAGAAACTCTACTTTCTGAGTAGCAGATATGTCAGCTATTGAAATGCAGTGGTCTATTTCTATCTTATTGCTCGAGGACATCTATATGAAACATGCCCTGGCACTACCAAGAGCTGAGTACAGATTTTAAGCTAGATCCAAGGCTTCCGGAACGCTTGCTTTGAAACTTCTGGTTCTCATCTACCCTTATCTTACACACGGGTTACACACATGCATTTAGAGAGGCAGATTTTTGCCCCATGGTCATGCCACACAGGAAGATAATCTGAGGCTATTGCTTCTCCCCACTGTTTTTTCAAGTAGTTTTTCTGTGTTCAGTTGAAGTTGTTGGTTAAGGTAGACAGCATATCCTGCTGCACCAAAATCCACTAGAACCAGAAATGCATTTGAAAACAAACAAAACAGAAAAGGATGATTACTAACAAATGTGGCAATATGACAACAGAAAGTGAATGGTGCCAGCAATTTATGTGCGCCCACTCCCGACATTGGGAATATTAGACTTCCAGCTTGAAATAATTACTTTCTCTTGGGGTTCAGGAAGAAGAAAGTGTTGTCTTTGGGATATATCCTGCCTGTTACAAAGCAAGAAAGAAAATATATTATATGCAGCTAACATACAGGTTTTGAATTGTGCTGTCATATGCTGTGTGAACAAGAGAGATTTTACCTTACACTTTTCTCCACCTTAATTGGCTTTCTTAATGAACCACATTATTCCCTGTCACCTTTGTTTTCTTGTATTGTTGATTCCCAGGCAAACATTTTCGCATTCTTCTGACTCTTCGGTAGATTGTTTTCTTGGTGGATGGCCATTGTCTGGCAAACCAATGGTTGTGCATGAAGTACAGAGAGAGTCGCTGGGAAAAGCTGCACTTGACATTTCAGTCTGATTCGTTACTTGATCTTGGCACAGTAAAGCTTCTACCTCTTCATCTTTTAGTGGAAAAACTCGAAGTTCCCACAGCCCAGACTGAAAAGAATCAGAAGGGTAGGATGGAGAGTGTAAAATAAGAGGGGGAAAAAGGGATTTCAGTTGAGTCTGAACTGATTAGCTATGTGCAGAATGATCTGCTATCAAGTAACAAATGAGTCTGTCTTTACAATGTTTGCAGGGCTCTTCAGATAAAGAATACAACACTGCTAGGCACCAGCTGTCAATGTAAGCTGGCTTCATACAGTTTTGAACTAGTAACAGAGCTACAATTGAACAGGCACAGTGCAGGAAGGGGGAAATGCTTTTCCATGGTGCCAGACCATCAGGATACCTGACCCCATAACGATCAGCCCCATCTGGAAGTCTGGCCAAGATCCCTGAGAAAAGATCTATCATCCTTGAACACACGCCTGCCATACTCGCCTCTAAAACAGGTGCTGTGTGCGCTGAGTAAGTAAATTTTTACTTGTTGACTAATCTTGGGCTTAATTCTAGTTCTAAACAGAAGCACTACATTCAGCGTACATAAACTAGGGTGACAGTCTGAGATTCTGATGAGTGTGACAGGAGGATGTGTTCAGGTTCTTTGTTTTAGGTTAGAGAGAGCGGTCACTTAAGACCTGACCAGACCGGGAAGCTATTGGAAGCACCCACCTTTGCTTCCTGGCTCTCCCTGCAGAGTTGTGCAATCCCTGAACAAACAGAGCTGTGGGCTTCTGAAGTCAAGTCGGGAACAGGTTCAGCAGCACAGTGCAGCGAGGCACAGGAGCTGCCATGGTGGTCTTTCTGCACCGAATCTTGGCTGTGTCGTCCATCAGCATTTTTGCTGTAAGATCTAGTGCAGGATAAGAGACAAGAGTCTTAAGAGCTACGCCCTGCTCTTTCACATCGCCAGGAACAGTTTAGATTTTCTTTTCAAAGCGTTCAGTTTCTCTGTATGTGCTACCTACATTCTACTTATTTGAATCAAAAGAGCAGATGAAAACACACATGGTTCTTGACAACCTCATCACAAGCCAAAGCAAGAGCGCTATGTGGAGGAGCTAACTGGATAAAACAGGGCTAAAACAGGCACACTCTGGCTGCAGAATAGCTAGTGGCTGGTCCCACTCCTGTGCCTTGCTCCACACGCTCACCAGAATGGTAATTTTGGACAGAAGTCAGTGAGCCATGGGCTGTTCCCACTCAGGGGAAACATGGCATCATTCACAGGAGCCTGCAGAGTCCGAACTGCACTGTCAGCAGACTGTGCCAATGAAACCCAAGAAGAAGCAGCAGGTCCTTGGGCTCCCACTTCCCACCTCTGCTCTAGACTAATCTCCAAAGCAGTCAAAATAATTTCGTAAGATTAGAAATTCTGACCTTGCCTTTAATGCAAATTTGAACTAGATATAAAATACTGGCATGCATTTTAAATGCCAGGTGGAAGTCTGACCTTGCTCATGTCAATGGCAGGTTTACTTCTGAATTCAAATAGCACTAAGATTTCACTAAGGAGTTAACAGAGTTTCAAAATTAAGGGTACATATAGAACTTCTATTTTTCAGTACACTTTCTAAAGTTTTTTTTATGTTCAAAATGGCTTCAAATATAATTCCTTAACACGGTTTAGCTCTAATTTT
Organism: Burhinus oedicnemus; assembly: GCA_008921705.1. Classification (NCBI taxonomy): domain Eukaryota; kingdom Metazoa; phylum Chordata; class Aves; order Charadriiformes; family Burhinidae; genus Burhinus; species Burhinus oedicnemus. The sequence goes on along the minus strand of VFFE01006450.1, from coordinate 156,147 downwards.
ATCCTGCATTAAAAAAAGCTATCTTTGCATATAGATTCATAGTGTCATGGTTCACTTTCAGCCAAGAGCAGACACAAGCATATGATAAATAGCAGAAGAAGTTATCCCAGCATTTATAGGATGCTTTTTGTCCTGGCAGATTCTGAAACGATTTATGGGAAACATTTTCCCAGAGCCAAATTGCACATACAGCTTCATGATGTTTGCTCTTCTATGCAGTACTTTTTGCAAGACTTTTAGGGGTTATACTTAATTTTTGCACCAGACAGCAAGCCTGCGATAATGAAACTTTTTCACACAATGACTTTTTTAAGCATAAGGTCCCTGGCACAGCCCAGGACCCTTCAGTAACACATCTCTGAATGCAGTGGACTTTCATCTAAGTCAGGTGAGTGAAGAAGGGCTTGTGTTACACATGGTGGTTAATGTCATAATAACTGGGAGTGGCACAAACTAGCAGAGCTGTGTTCAGTATGGGAGTAAGATTATTATTTACTAATACAAAGTCAGTAACATGTCAAATTTCTGTAAGTATACATGCTTCAGAACTGCACGGCCTTCCCTTTCCAGCCACAAAACCAAACATACCTGGTACTGTCCCTGTTGAGTTAATTAATGAGGAGTGCCCTCATTTTCAAAATTCTATGACAGCATTTCTGAAACTGCTGCACCAACAGCTGACATCAGTGGTTCAATAGGAATGCTCTTATCAAAGTCAATACACCTGCCTGCTATTCCTTCTGGGCCAGCGGCTCTGCTCCCACAGCGACCACCTTGCTCTCTCTCTTTTTTCAAACTTTGTATGACGTAAGGAAAAAACTTCATCTGACAGATCTTCTATCTGTAACGAAATACAGGGAGGGATAGCTGCTACCGTAATTATGAACATCACTAGAAACAAAGGCAGCTAATATTATATATAATTCTGCACAGGTGTGTTCACCAAACAAGAGGAGGCAACACAACGCATGCTTACAGTATAAAGGCACATCAAAATATATGCATTCAGCTTACGCTCTCACTAGAGCTCTAGTATATGGGATGCTGTCACTTTCACTTTATTTCTTTACATGTCTGTGGTTGATCTGAATTTATATAGAAATTATACACCCCATGCAACTAATACATTTTTCTCTATGGTGAGAGGCAGAAAATTAAGAGGACAAGTATTCATTTGCAAATCAAGGCAGTATTAAAAGCACATAATAAAGACAAGCAAAAATTGCAGGAGTTTCCAGAGACTGCTTTAGGAAGCTGGGAGGCAGCAGGATTTGCCAGGTGCTCTTTAAGCACAGAGAAATAGGTCTGAGATCACCAAGGGCTTCAATAGCTCTGCATTGAGAGGAACTCAGCAAACCTGAGGTACCGCATTCCTGCTACAAAACCAAGCAGAAAATGGTTTCTGCTTTGAAGAGACTATTTCTTAGCAAATGATTTGCACGACCCCGGTACAGCTTAACACCAGCCCTAATGTGAGTACTTTAACTGCTCATAGTCAAATAAGAGCCAGCTTTTTAGATAAATCTCCTCAGCTGTAGCTATCACATCTGACCTTCACTTTGAAAGACCCATCTTCATTTTTCATTGGCAACACACCAGGAACTTTGCTCCTTAGACATGGCTGTGTGAGGAGCACTTTGCTGCCCTTCCCACCTCACTCCCAGGATGGCAGGGCGAGCTCTTGGCTGGACCCCTCCAGTACAACTCAGAGTTATTTCAAAGTGCTCCAAACCATGCAACCTCTTCAAAGTTCACCTAAAAAGCTAAGGTTGGCAAGAGCATACAGTGCTGCAGCCATGGATTTTATGCCAGCCACTCCCAACTCAACTGCAGAGAAATTCTAGGAAAGCATAATTCCTGGTCATAGAAGCTGTGAAGCTGCACTGTCAGATCAGTACTGGACAAGAATTATACCAGTAACTGCGGGGTCATGGAAAATAAATTTAATTTTTTCTATAATGCAAAATCCTCAGTGGTGTTACACGAGTAACACTATCTTCTGACTGAGTCTGATAAAATACAAAAATAAATGCAGAGTCCTCACTGCAGTACCAGATAGAACCATACAATATAGGTTACATTATCAGGTGGAAGTACTCCACTCCAGACAGCTAAGGGCCCTGAGGTTTTCTGCAGAAGCCATTCTTTGTATCAAGTCTTGTAGCACTGAGGTAGTTCATGACCATTAGGGATACAAATGCAAAGTATTACAATGCGTTTATGCTGCTCTAAGCATACCTTGTAGTGGCACTCAGCTTGCCAGAGAGCCACTAGGCAGCTGGTCGTCAACTACAGCCCCACGATGAAATTTATCTGGGTCACTGAAAAGGATCCCAAAGACTTCAGTGCAATCTGAAAAAGCCACACGACCTGCTTGCTAGAACTGTAGCTGCCCAGTTCCTCCTCAGCCCAGCACTCAACAGGAACCTTCAGACAAACAGGCCTGCTTTGTTTGCCCATCTCATGACTGCTTTTTGAAGACTTCTCATTGCTTTTATTTATTTATGTTAAACACAAACCACTTTGTTAGCTGCTCATTTCCTTTCATGCGAGCCAACTTAATGGGTTTCCTCCTCTCTCTGGAATTCACCAGCTCTGTCGCTTGGATGGCATCAGTACGGGGCTGCATCTCAGTTCAGATTCTGTCTTACCAAGGTCAATGATGTATAGTGTGAAAGTGAGAATTTTATGAACTACAAAAGTGCTATTCCCTCTGGGAAAATTCAGGATTTTTCTGTGTGCTCAGATTTCCTTTGAAGTGGAAACAAAAGATAATTTTGAAAGAAAAACTTAGACTTTGAAAATACTTTTGTTAGCAAATTGCCAAAACTTTTCATGCTGGGAAGAAACTTCATTTTTAACAAGCTTCCTTTCAAAAATCAAAGTCCATATTCCTTTCCAAATGAAAAGTTTTGAAAAATATAGAAATAAGCCTTACTGTTCCCTTTCCATAGCTGATGAAAGCAGATTTAACTACTTGTTTATTTAATATTAATTTTACCTATTCCATTGAAGACTAACAAGTAATATATTTTCTTATTTAAAAATTATTCTTTGTTGGGTAGATAAAATCACATTACATCAGATAAATGTCTCTACTTGGTTCAGTACAGCCTCTGCCCCTCTCCAGCTTTTTAACACTTTATATTTCCTCTGCCAACTTCAGGTTAATTTAAAGTTGCTATAACTGGAGAAATTTGCTATGTTTTCTCCCCCACTAAGGTTAGTTTGAAAAAAGACAAAAGAACTGTCATTCCTTAGTGCATGGATCTGGCAGTGATGTTGAGAGAAAAGACTATTAGGAAGGCTTGTTTGTGAGGCATGTCTAATGATTTCACTCAAAGAAAAAGACTTAAAGCAAACCAAGATTTGGATCGTCCACCCACTGCATCTAGTTAAGCTACAAGACACTGTGCATTAATGTTGAATAGCACCAGGAATATTTCTGAAAGGTTCTCAAAACAACAAAGTCTGTGATTCAGTCTTTGACTTCATGGGAAACATTGAGTCATAAGCCATGAAAACACTTATGCAAAACTAATTACACACAGAATTATTCCAAAGTGTTTGTCATTACTAAAACAACTACAAAATAAACTTGGACATTACTTTACAACCATGCCTTGCCAGAAACTTTAACCTGGACAAAACAAATTAAAAACAAAATAAACCAGGAAAACCCATGCCACACCCTCCCATGCCTTAAAGCAGTAACAGACTGCAAATTCATATATGCAAACCAGGAAACTCAAATGCTCTATTTCCAAAAACTAAGTATTTTTAGAGCAAGTAATAGAGCAGACATAGATAGTAGATTAACTTTTGCATTGCCCAACTGTTATGTTTGTCCTTGTAAGGCAAAATTTCCAGAAACAAAAATTAGGCACCCAAAAAAGGTAAGCTTTTTGTACTCAAATAAAGGCATGGTGAATAGGCCTGATTTTCAGAAAGTGCTGAGTTCCCATCCTTGGAAGTGTGGCTCCTGTAGAACATGACAAATTCTGGACCCCACATTTTTTTTGTAACCTGTGGAAACTTTGGTGCAAGTTTATTGCAAGGATAGATTGTTGCATTAAAAGCCTTTAAATGAAGAAAAAAAAAAAAAGGGGGGGGGGGGGGAAGGAAGATATCAAGTAGAAGAAATCCCTAACTGCTCATTGACACAAGGACTACTCCAGAAGTTTTAAATGTAGCCATGCAGAAGATAGGCAGAAAAGAAACTATTATACAGTACCACCACAGGCTGCTATGCAGTGGAAAGCAAAGAAAAAGCTGACTTTATATAAAAGCAGAAAGTACATTTTTACCCTCTCTTGTCTTTCATGAATGAGCTTGCCTTGATTCAGTACAAGGAACAATTTCAAGAGTGTCAGAGTGTGAGTGCAGAAAATGCAAAGAGGTAATGCTGCTGTTTTCTCATGTCTTTTTTCAAGCTTATTCACAGTAACAAATCTAACTCAGCCTAAAACCTAAAGCAAGGAAGTGGAAGAATTATGATCAGACAACCACCTTTTCTCAGTACTCTGGAAAACATCCAAACCAATTAACATGATCCCAAAAGAAAGGGGGAAAATTGACAAAAGATGATTTAGACAAACAAGATCTTTAGCATTTTTCTCTTGTCTGACATCTCTCCCCTCTCATTCTACCCAGCAGCTTACAGACAATACAGAAGCAGTGGACCACAGCAGGAGGCAAAGCTGCTTTGTTGTTAACTCAATTTATTTCCTGGCCAAAGGATGAATCATACAGGATCAACTAGTCATGCCAAATACAAACGTACTGGGAGGGCTACTAAATAAGTGATTGGCCGATGAGCTTCCCAGAGACACCCTGAAGTCCCTTCACCAAAATACGCTAAAAGTACATAAGACAAGTCATCTGTATGGGATCTGAAATCTAAACAGGAAACCCACTGAGTCGTCCAAGCAAGTCCCTTGAAGCCCTGAAGGCAAAAGCACTGTTGAAATTATTTTTTTTCCCCCACAGATACCAGGATGAAGAGAGAGCAATGAGCAGCAGATTCTGAAGGGACAGTGTGCCCTCGCTGCCTTATTAGTTATTCTCCAAATGGTTTAATTAAATATCCTTGCAGGAGAGTTCTGCATATGTAATGTGACCTTCTCACTACAAAAGAAGATCAGGCATGTTTCCTGCTAGCAGAGATGGTACCAAACCAAAAGGCAGTGGTGGAGGTGACATAAATCTGACCACCAGATTTCACAAGAATTTCTCAAGCGCATGAGAAAAGGCAGGAACAGAGCAAGTTTTTTGCTTTCTTCTGACCCAAGAGCATGGTGCCAAATGAGTGCAACTACACCAGGCAGGAACCTGAGACCACGATGCTCTCTGAAAGGAAAGGTTCACTTCCATGGAGCAGGCAGCTGCAGACCTAGTAAAACTCTGGGGAAGCTAGCGTCTTTGTGGAGAGAGTATTTTCTGCCCCAAGGAAGTGGCATAATGATTTAATTTGTTTACTGTGTTTAGCATAACCTTCTGCATTGCTACCCAAATGCAATCTTTTTCTACTACTAAGGCACTTAAACCCTGTTTGTAGAGATTCCCTGAAAAAGGAGCTCAAGAATAGATATTGTGGATGAAGGTATGAATACAAGTCCTACAGTTACAACGGTTGATAGTGGCCTATAGCAGAGACTGGAGAGATGTCCAAAGGACAGCAAAACTAGCAGGTTTCTGCAACAGAAGCCACAAAAACATTGGAAGGACAGAAAACTAGCCCAGAGACCAGACCTGCTGGTACATTCACACTGGGGTTAGGAAATGCCTCAAACCCCTAATTAGGAGAGAAAGGGACACCCAGCTGCAAAGTCCACAGACCTTCCCTGCAAGAAAAAGGTAGATTCTTATGTCTGGAGGAAGCAACAGTAGCACATGATGTACAAACTTAGCTCAAGAGGCAAGCAGGAAATGCTGAAGGTTACATTGTTCCTGACAAAGCAGAAAGAAGAAAAGTTTGCTCCCAACAGGAGGGTTGCAGGAAATGAACATTGAGAAGAAAACTGAGGAAACCTGCTGGGCCCACGGGCAAAATGCCAAATTACCTCCTGAAGAGCAATGGGCTGTAGGAACTGGCCATCAAAGAAGACGATGAGAAAGATGGACAAATGTTATAGCACAGGTAGCCCTGAAGAGACAGTTGCACTGGGAGACCCAGCATCACAATACCCAGGAGCAAGGGAGGTGGAGGCTTGACCAAAGGGACCCTTTGGGAGCACTGACTGTGCCAACAATAAGGGACAGAAGAGCCAAACGAACAAGCGAACAATGATTATTAATGGAGATACTCACATTTCTGTTATCCAACATAGGATTGAGTAGGTTGGCATGACACGTTTTCACAATCTGATACTTTATACTTTATTTTTGAAATTTGAAACTTACCAAGATTTGCATGAAGTCAGTGACTTTGGAAAATATAGCCTGATTATCCCAATTACATATGCTATCTAGTTTAATTGAAAACTCGTCGTTTAATTAAAATACAGCCTACCTCTTCTTCATCTGTATGAGATCTTTCTAAAGGTTGAAATTCAACAACTCTCCAGCTAGAAATGAGACAAGAAAAGTAAAGTTAATTTACCTAAATGCTGTTTCATTATTTCAGCAGTAGAGACGACTATTCTGTTTCTACACTATATTATTAGTTATCCTTCTTCAGCACTGCTTGTGCTTCTAAATTCCTTTCAATTAAAATAATTTCAAATTTAAGGTGCTGATAACAGATGCCTGAAATTTAGATTTTCCTTTCCCAGCTCAGTATCTAACCTTTCCTTTTCCCAACACAGTCTTTAAGCTATGCAAGACAGTCTTAACGATATTTTTAGCTTTAAAGACAATATAAAAGCAAATACAAATTAAAGATTTAAAATATGGAACAACTGCATTTACCATTTCAGGCAATTTGCTAGTAAGCCACTGAATTACAGCACAGAAGGTCAATTACCCTGCCTTAGCAATCTAAAGATGTTCTTTTTCTTAGGAAAAAAAAAAAACAACAAAAAAACAAAACAAAAAACCCAAAACAAACAAAAAACCCAAACAAAACTGTCTCTAGAATCATGGATTATAAATTTACACTGTATGGAAAAAATACATTAAGCTTATTCTACTGGATCAGAATGGATAAATTTTAAAAATATATATTAGAACCATTTCTGTTTAATTCACTGAAAACAGTTAACTATTTTCTTAGGAAACATAACACACAAAGACAGTAACCTCCAAGTAACTGTTCAGAGCATGGTAGCCTTATGGCACATTTAAGGCCATGAATATCACTACAATTAAGATGATATAAACCCACTTCTATTTTTAGCCAATCTGCACATCTGCCACCTCCCTGTGTGTATAAGACTATTTCCCTTGTGCTGTCAGCTGTCCAGTCTCGCCACCACTCCGGTCACACAAATTGAAATGCACAGAAAAAAACCCCAGAGCGCGTGAAAAGATCATCTTAATATTATAAAATTATCTAACCACATGTTAACAGTATTCTTAGTTAACGTTCTCATGTTCATCTTGGTATCTTCTTTGCAACTAAGAAGGTCATGAACAAACCTTGGGGTAAGGATTTCTTTGTACTGTAGCTTCTCCAACTTTGATGGTGCCACCAGTGACATTGGAATAACAATGTTGTCTATATCATAGGAACTCTCACTTCTCAACCTCCTCCTGGAGTTATGCTGTATAATATAATCAATACAAGACAAGATTCATCAGCTCAAATCATAGGAACTACATGTTAGCTGAGAAACATTAGAACTGCACAAGGAGAAAGTCTGTCACTTGAACACATTTTCTAGTGGCTTAATGACTCCTGATTTTCCCCCCACCCTGATGGAATCTCAACAAATCTTAAAACTCTCATCTCTGAGATTTGCTTCTTGCTGGCATAACTCTTACTGAAATCAGCGGGAGTTTCCCTTCCTTGATTTCAGTTACAGTTAATCCTGAATACTTATGAGAACTTTGACGTTAATGTTGCCTTCTTCATAATGTTCAGTCTACAAAGACGACCTTCTATAATCTACCTACTAACCCGTAACTCAAGTGGTCCTTCTGTGTGATACAATTAAGAATTCCAAAAGAATGAAGCTACATTTAGCAGTGAAGAACAGCCTACATGGAAAGTGGTTTTCTGAAAGACGTGTGAAAGACAGAAACTGAATTTCTTTGCCATGATCATAGTAGGATTCCTGGTGGAGTTCTTTGCCCACTAGTGCATGGAACTTACATGGGTCAAAAACTGAAGTTCCTAGATTACAGGAGAAAATTTAGTTTTAAATCATGATACATTCCCTATTAAAAGATCTTAATTTTTAGCTGAACGTTAATGGAAGCAGTCTATTCTAAGATGCTCATTTAGGTGTTTTTTGATGATAGTCTGCTCAAGCAAGGGGAAAAAAGGAGGAATGCGCATTGTCAAAACTGCGTGGGGTATGCAGATTTAAACTCAGTTCTCCAGGAGTCATCACCAGATTGAAACATGACAACTTGCAGAGCACCAGTATACCACTAGGCTTGGCAGAACTGTGGGACTGAAATCTGAGTATTATTATGAAATTCTCAATGAATTCCAATAAAACAAAGTGTGTTTCTGCAGCGACTTCACTGAACCAGAGCTGTGCTGCACCTCAGCAAATTTATATACCAGTGACTTTGCCTGTAGCTCTGCCCAAAAGGTTGTAAATAGTGAAGCTGAGAGTTAACAAATTCTGTGACTGTATTTGCACTGTGAGGCAATTTTATGTAGCTGCACCAGGAAAAAAGGCACATAAGAGCCCTTGCGTAAAATTTGGAACATAAATCACAGTATTTTTAATGAAATTTGGAAAAAAAACAAACAAAATGAAAGACCCAAGGCCTACAAACTAAACTTACACTCCAGTTAATATGATCTGCAAAATTCTTTTGCAAGCAAGTATCTGTTTTAGGAACACCACATACTCAATCTGGAATAAATTACTTAACATAATCCACTTAGTTCACTGTAAAAATGCTGTGTACTGTTACTTAACAGTAAATTAGATGTAAAAGGCATGTGTTTTTGGATTATTAATTTGCACAACTCTGTTGATATTTCAGTTAAGACAGTGATACATTTTTGGTTTACCTGTGATGAAGTGCTCTGAGTGGGCCTAGACATCGCATTGACATTGGTCACGGCAGCAAAACTGCTATGGGATTCTGGTTCTGCATGTTGAAAGGAGAACGTCTCAAACCTAGCATTATGTTCGCCTGTCACAAAAAATAATAATAAAAAAATGCATACCGGCTGTTGTCTATTAGACTAAAGATATTTTTCCATACGGTAATAGTAAAGTCATTTCTAGAAGCCCACAGCTAACCACTTATGATTTAACGAATACTAAAAAAAGCCATCTAAATAAACACTTGTTACTCATCCTGTCACTGTTCCACAAAACTCATCCCTTTCCTTCTCTGAAGGATTTCTTCTTGTGGAATCAGCTTCATATTGGCAAATCCTGCTTCTTTTTTTGGAAGCTGCCATAGACTACACACACAGCAAATGCAATCGGACTTGGAGAAACGCTCCCCAGTGTTCCCTAACAGCGCTTCCTTAGCTGGGCTGCATCTCACTAATGTACCAGTTCACTAACCCCTCACTGAAGGTTTCTTCCTAGATAAATGATAAAACAAAACTGGCAGAAAGGGTAACAAATAAAATTAATCTCTAGATCTCCATGTGTGGTTTCTTCTAGTAGTGGTCCACTGCTCAGACAAATCATAATTCTTGTTTTCTCTTATTCAGTCCCAGTGTAAGCAGATTAGGGGGACTCGGCATTTAACTACCTGTGTTCTGCTTTCCTTCTACCTTAATTTCCAGTAAGAAAAAAAGAACTCCAATGTAATATACCAACTAATAAAAAGAATCGGTGTATTTCAACATGGAACAAGAGGTAAGACTGATCCTGAAGACTGACTGTATTGCATAGGCTCATCTCCCAGGCAGCTCTGCAACTCCCTGGCACACAGCTTTTATTTTTGGCCTTGTTCATCAGGCTGACCTTCCCCATGGATAATTTCTCCTAGACAGAGCCCAAATTAGGAATAAACATGTAGTACTACACCCGTAGCACTAATAAGCTAGAACTTCTGCTGCTGTACACGAATACACCACCCAGCAGTTTTCTAGCATTGGGAAACTATGATCCTCATGATAAAAGATTGCTTTTTTTCTTCCATTAACTCAAAGAACTAAATACTATTGGCAGAAGACTAACTGTAACGTCAAAAGGTTTATAGCAAGTTTTCTCTCTTACTGGTGCTCCCAAGTAACTCCAGTTGTTGATCTCAGTGTGCATGATAGTACACTTAAGGAAACAACACGGTTGCAAGAAACAGTGTCAGCATCTGCCTTTTGGGGACCACTGACTGGTAATTTCCATATCTCCACCTCTACTGCAAGATTACACTAGCAGTTTTACCTGGATATGCAATGGAAGTGTATTTTTCCATAATGCTATTTATCTTTACAATGGTACACTGAATTTTTTGTCCCTAAATTATCACATTATTCTACAGAGCTTTCAGGGCACTTTCTATTAACTTACCAAGTGCTAAAGCAGAGGTTTAATGGCTTAAAATATAAAGATAACAAAGGCGAAAACACTAATTGTATGCACTGGCTACCCACAAGTCCTCTTCACAGTCTGGAAGGAAACCAGAACCACAAATGACATTATACAACAAATGAAACATAGCTGACCAAAGATGCTAGGAATAATAAGTGTTTGGTTGGGCACATGATTTTACAGATAAGATTGCAATTCAGTCTGTTTCTCTGACTACTATAAAAAAACGCCCTTCATATTAAAAATAATGACACCCAGTATTAGAAAAACACAGCTGGACTGCTGAGCAGTTTCCTTTAAGAGTATTCCAAAAATAAAATACAGAAGCTTGCCTCATTTTGTAGTATATACTCAGGAAGAAAGAGAAAGATTACTATGCTTTAAAATCGCACATTATTTTCATGGTGTCCTAAGTCCATTTCTTCACTCCTGTAAAGTTTCATACAGTATCCTTTTTGGAAACAACTTAAATTAATTCTCAAAGCCCAGTGATAACAAACTGATTTATACAGTAAGTATTTTTAAAAACATAGTGCGTCTTAAACAGTACCATTTTTCTCTTACCTACAGCTGTCTCACTTAGATGTCTTTTCTTTCTTCCTTCCGACAGCTGGTCAGATGTTCCTGACACCAACGGAGATTTGGAATTAGATAAACAGCCACTGCTCCATTGTTTGACAGAAACATTATGTTGACTATAGTCTACAACAGAAAAAGCATGTATCAAGTTGAAAACTTGGTGCAATTTACAGGCAATCTCTACTGCTGAGCTATTTATAATGGAAAAAAACCAGACTTCTGATAGGAATCCAAACAGTACACAGTACTGCAGTCAGGCACCTGTGTCTGCAGAGAACCCATCGTCCAAACTCCCCCCACTTGTATTACTGCCCTCCTACAACTCTGATGGGATCATTTCAGGTCAACAAAAGAGAACCTGACACTGTGGTCTGGGAAGAGATTCCTCTTCCACCTAAAGCCTTAGCCAGCTACCTTCTCTGATAACCTGCTTTGTGCTAAGTTTATAAGTTGAACCTCTTCAGGGCAGAAAGTACTAGCAAATGAATGAAAAATGGTCTTGCAAATATTAAAATATTTTGCTTTACATACCATTGTCTGGAGATACTTTAAACTCCACTCCCAAAGATGAGGTATTAACAGGTTCTCCTTTGATGTCATCCTTCCTTAATAGTGTTTCAAAGTGTATGTGAAGAGGAATATCTAATAAAAAAAAAAAAAGAAATCCAAAGGGAATGGAGTCTACATCAGAAAGACGGCAACCTATGAGCCAATAAATTATGCATCATCACTAAAGGTCTAGGAATCGATTACACAACACTATGTAATATAGTCTATGAGCAATATTGCTGCCTTGAGTCCTTCAACTCATGAAGACGGCACTGCTGAGTAGATCCTGCGAGGACCGATCGCTTGTCTATATAGCAGTAGTGTCTTCACATGGTCAAGCTGAAGACAATATGGGAAAACATGTCCTGAAACTGGTGAGAGCCAAAGGAAAACTTGATGACAATATCCCAGAAAAGCCCAGCCAGACATTTCAAAGTGATTTTTGCATGAGTAAATAAAGAAAATTTGAGGCAAGGTAATTCTCAGCAAGACAGTTACTGTATGAATGCTATCCTCCACTAAGACAAAGACCTGTAATCTTTTCTATCAGTTATCTAAGTAGTATACCAGATAATCTCCAGTAATTGCCTGGAGGTAAGATCTCACGGTACCTATCTTTCTATTAACAGGAAGTGGGAGTTATGCCATGGTAAAAACAAATCCATTTTTAGCTGTGAAGTTACACTGCCATATGTGCTGACCAAGGCAGCATGCTTAAGCGGTTCCAAGCTCTCCAGCGCCAAGTGCTTCTAAGGGCTGACAAGATAACTCACATCAAGGTAGGACTCAAACCCAAGGAATGCTCCTGAACAAATCCCAGTGCAGACACACACACTTTGTAGATTAACAGCACTTTTTTTGGTGTTCAAAGTCAAAGTAAGAAAGAGCAAGGTTCTCTTACTCTGGAATAAACTATGTCTGTACCTGCAATTACTCTACGAAAAGAAGCTCTGGAGGGTATCAAGTGAGAGTAAGACTGTGATCTGCCCCTCTTGACTAACTCCTGCACATAACCCCACACAGTGGAGAGCACACAGTGCACTTTTCCTGTAATATGAAAAGCTTTCAGTTCAGTCTTTTGGGTGCAGGTAATTAATACTTTCGGAAATTGTTACTGCTGGGACCCTAGAGGTAATTTCAAGGTACATTCCTTCTTTCTCTCTCTGGGAAAGGCTACAGCAGGGCAATGTAATTCATTTCCCGAGGGAGTTCTAACCAGGAATTAGTCTGCACAACATCTCAAGTGGTAAGGAATTTACCCAATGTTGAAAGGAAGGAAGGCTTAAGAAAAATAGGTCTCTGTCTGAAAAGCCTTTCCGGAAAAAAAACATTACAAGAAATTACAATTACAAATTAAGTAGAAAGAAGTATGTGAACGTAAGAAGCAAGCTTGACAACTATTATGTTCAGAGTGAGGAAGAGGTCTGAGGGCAGGGCCAAAGGATGGGCATTAAACTATTTTATTTACATACAACCTTAGCCTCATGTGGTTTCAGGACTTGCCTGGACAGAAACTTACAACGTATTTTGTTAACTAAAAAAAGTAATTTATTTCAATTTGATACGGATCTAACTAGAAATTTTGTCACAAGACTAAAGATGACCCATAAGAGGTTGTTTCCCCCCAGGTTTTTGCTGTGTTTCCTATTGTACTTCTGAGTAAAACATAAAGTAGGTCTGAAAGGTTTGTTAGTCACAACATTTAAGTAAAGAAATAAACAAAACATTTCTCCTGGTTTTTTACCTGGAGAATCACCTGGATGTCTCAGAGATTCTTTTTATTACGTGCTGCTGTATCTTAATTAAAAGGGTAGGAACATTTGTTCCAGTTTATCAGCAGGAATACCAGAAACCCAAACTTCTTAGATGCAAACTACAATCTTCCAGTTATCAGGGTGCAAGTTTAAAGAGGTGCTTTTTTACTCAAGGGATGCTGCAACCACTGACATACTTTTGGTCAAGACCCTTGGCAATATGGAAACTCTGAAGGCAAGATTTAGAACCGTAAGGACAATTATACTTCCAGAAACCTGTATACTAGTGGGCCAGTCCCACTGCACTGTATTATTACATTGCTTGCAAATTATGATTCTCCTTTGAAAGTAAAAAATAAGTACAAGAGAGAATGAGATCTGAATTTTGAAATTGAATCCCTCCTCACACACTGAAAAATCAAACTCCCAGAGTTTCAAAATGGAACAAATACCAATAATGTTTTTTTAAAAACACAGGAAATTAAACCTTTTCTTCTACACTGCTGAAAAACTTCTTTTATTCAGAAGAAAGTGGTAAAAGATGTGGGCACACTGTAAATAGTATTTTAAGAGAAGTTATCCCTCTGAAAGGGATAACTAAGGAAGCTGCAAAGAAAACATGAAACTGAATCAGGCTACCTGACCAAGTTGGAAAATTTCTAGCATGCATTTATTCACAATAATTCTTTCAAATGAAAGAAAATGACAAATAGACTCGTGGTCTTCATGAGGAGGTAGAGAGGGCAAAATATACAAAGCACAGACTAGAGCCTGAATCTAGCCTCTCTCAAAAGCAAGGACTGCATCTGAGCAGGAGATAGCAGGTCTAGCACTTTTTTTCCTGTCTTAACTAGTATTAGCAAGGCTAAGGCTGCTTGAAAAGAGAATAAATATTCCTACAAGAAAGATGAATGAAGCTAAAATAGTATTTTTCTTCCTCCATCCTTGCAAAGCAATCCAACAGTAACTATGATGCAATCCAGAGCCTTTCAGTTTTTTTCTTTCAATGATGATTAGAGTAGTCTTTTTCAAGGAAAGCATATTTCAGTATTCTTGTTAAACTTCCTAGTCTCCCTTAAAAGTAAGGTAGGAATAAATGTAAGAGGCATGGCCTTATACGACTATCCTCAAACAGACTTCTAAAGAAACACTTAAAAAACCCACCCCAAAACATATACACTGTGGTACAGTGAACCTTGCATAGAAGCAGATACAAGGAAACAATCTGATTAGTGAGACAAGCTGGCAGTCACCCAGGAAGTGCGTGGGGACAGCTCTCTGCAGGGATTTGGGAACTACTGTCTAACCCCCCTGGCTCCTGTCCACCTGGGCTGCCAGAGTCACGGGGTAAGTGATGGAGAGTGTGTGTAAAGAAGAAAGATTTAAGAAGTGTTTTTCTCTTTTCTCCACAACAGAGTCCTGCTGACTAGGATGTTTGCTGTTGCACTCCTGGAGTGAGTGTTTTCTTCCCCCCATCTGCTCCTCAAAACAAACTACTCTTTATCCCAGACATGGGATGTAAACTCTCATCAACCTGCAAGAGTTGAGACCTTCTCAGGATTCCATGTCCACACTCGGGTCTTCTCTACTGGTCAGTGGCAAGTTCTCCAAACCCAAGACTTACTTTAATCCTTGACTTCCTAATACCAGGCTGGAGTGTATACACTGTCATTCTGGGAAGACAGTGGGTTTGATTAAAGACTCAAGCAGTTCCATGAATGTCCCAGCCTCACATTCAAGATTATTTTGTGGCAAAGAAGCCCCCCAGAACAGCAGAATTCCTGTACTGGCCAGCAACTACCTGGCAATAGGGTTTTTTTAAAATAGAAAAAACCTAATAATCCAATAATACCTGCTGGTAACAGCACTTAATATGCTACTTTGAAGCACGAAGTGCTGTCAAGTTGCACCGGCAGTAGTTTCAGGGCTAATAAGAGTCAGAAAAAACATCATCTGCATTATTGTTCAAAAAGATTAAAGAATCAGATGACAGAAACCATAAACTTCAAAGATCACCCAAAAGGCTGACTATCACAAAAACAATTAGAAAAACTAAATAAAGCTTTTTGGGCCTAGTCCAAAGGGCCTGAACTGAAAGTTGCTCATGAAAACAACACAACCAAGGTATGGTAGTGTGTTGGCAAAAGCACCATCTAAAGGACTAATGCTGACTCAATTAGACACACCATGAAACATGCAAAAACCGCCTTAACCAAAAATGTTCCTCTGACAGGTTTTTCTTGGTTGTACTTGCGTTACTGATACAGGAAATCTAGAAGGTGTATTTTTCAAATGTCAGGATGAAGTTAAGATTCTCATTTAATCTAAACTCATATTTTGCCAATGTGAGGTTTTCTGTAAGAGAACTAAGTTCTAAAAATCACTCAAAAGAAAACTTAGTCCATAAACTCTACAGCTCTCAAAAGCACAACCACCATCTGTTAGAGGCATTGCATTTGAGTTACTTACCTGAAGGGAATGATAAGACCGGGTGGAAGGAAGAGTCCAGCTCTTGCACATAATCTAGTATTTTAGATTCTGCACTGTACTCACTACTGCTGAAAGCAGAAGCTGGCACCATACATGGTAACTGAGTTTTATATGGAAAGGCGGCATCTCTAGATGGCGAAGCCTGCAAGGATACACAGAAACAAAGGTTAACTTCTCCTTTACTCACTTCCTTCAAATTAGACCCGGGGGTGGGAGGGGGTGGGCGGAATCTGAGTGACACTCTTCAATATGAGAAGGGGAAAAAAAAATTCCTACAAACCTCAGATAGTCTAAATATGACTTTGCTCCACTTATCATGGACTATGGCACACAATAGAAAGAATACAAAAATACCCTTCAATTATGGCCAGGAAATAGTTGTCAAAGTTTCCAGAGAAAATGTAACATTATGTATCATTATTCTGATATATCCTATGACAAACAAACACCCCTTAAAATTCCATTCCAGCACAATAGGCATGATATAGATGCACAAACAAAACCAACACCAGACTAAACAAAGGGGTCTCCTCCATTTACTCCCTTAGTAAGACTCTTAGTATCCATATTGCTAGACAGTTTGAACTCATACATTTTAATGCAAGACACAATATTAAACGTTTTGAGCACACCATGTACTTACAGAAAGAAAGACTGCAAAGTCCTTACCTTGTTATAATTTAAATATCAGATAAGCAACACAAACAAGAGAAGATACAAAGCAATAAATAAGGAGAGGGATGCATTGAGGATTGATGAATAGGAATTACTAGAAAGAGAAGAGCTGCAAAGAAAGATTGATTTTGCTGCTTATTTGCATGGCTTGTTAAAGTAGAGAAGGTAAAATGACGGATTGCACAGAACTGGTAGGTGTCAGGTAGCAGGACTCTAAGGCAAAAGGCTGGGTGAAAATAGGCAGGAATAAGCAGCAGAGTGCAGGCAATATACTGAGCTCTGAAAGATAGAAGGAAAGAACTGAATGTGATACTACAGGGCAACAGTCAACAGTAGTCTATGCTTCAGAATAAGCTACAAAAACACTGCAAGGAAATAATGCTGTTTATGCCACTTTCAGCCTTACTGGATACTAGCATTAGTAACCCCAAAGGTACTGACATTTTTAAGGGCTTCCATTGATACTCTGCCAAGTGCTGCAGAATCCTCTAAAGGGGAAGGGAAGGACAGGGGGCACTGGGGTAATTTGAGGTTCTCAGCCTAACGCTGTGCAAACTGCCACATTTATAATCTCCTGGAAAATGATTTCAACATAAAAAAAACCTCTGTAAGAATGAACATAACAGTGGTCTTCTTGATTTTTCTTATGACTTTTTTATGGAATGAAAGGAAAACATCTAGCAGTTCCATCAGGGGCAGGACGATTGAATGAACATTACTTATATTTTTAGTACTTCTACTCTCTGAATCCAAACAATCTCTTTCTGCTGTTTCCTCCTGTCTGAAATATTCTAGGCTGTATCCTAGCAGTGTCACTCATCTGCTAGTGATGCAGTGATTATGTCCACCACATAAAATCCCCCTCCACTTACTGAAATCAGTTCTTCTGTCAGCTGGCATCAGTATTCACAACCCACACTAAGAGAGAAAATACCCCATAAAAAAGTTCCCCTTTCCATCTCTTCCCTTCAACTCAATCAATAAATTCCCTACACTGTTATTGTATTGCGGGAACTATTAAAATCAAGTAAGCATGTTATGATGACGAAGCAGAGTAGACCCTGTGGTAGTGGTGGTGGGGGTTGTATTTCACATTTTTCACAGGAAAACATTAACAATCCTAAATCCACCTTCATCTCCATACACAGGTGTATGCAGAAGTACTTTCAACTTAATTTGGAAAGAATTCTTTTCTAGCCCAGGACTCCTTCAAATCAAAGTTGTGGGTTTTTTTCCTGTGACAGACACATGGGACTCTTCATCTGTTAAAATTTAAAAGTCCATGAAGTGTTGGCAGAACTGGGACCTGTGTTTGAAAACACTACAGGGATAAATACTAAAGCAAATTTAATGTTTCCCATTATATGGACCATTAAACTAAAGCTTAAAGAGCTTTCAGGTAGTTGCTCAACCTTTGATGCATGCTTTTCAAAAGTGCACAAAAGCACATTTCCTCTTGATACTTGATTTTTAGAAATGAAGTAGTTTCCTGAATCTCCACTATTTAAGTTACCACTGCATCCCCTTTGCTTGCCTTTTTTTTTTTAACAGAAATTAACCCACGCTATAGTAAATGACAAATCTCTCATTCTTTAAAAAGAAATCCCCAAACACTGATCAGTAAATTTACCTAGCAAATATATACATAAGACCAACACATATGGACATCCACTCATTTAGTCCTGACTTGCTTTTTCTTGCTTTAATTCACTTCAGTCCCAAACACGTTTAGAAAATAGCTTAAAGCTAAGCCTGCTCAAAAACCTGCATACATCATCAAATAACTTCCATAATCTCTATCTATTTTGAAAAAGTATTAAAATCTAGTTGCCAACATCAGTAAATGCCAAATTCTTTTCCTCATCGTGCCTGTGGTGGGAGTTACAAAACCTTACGCCTTAATTTGTACGTTCTTTCCTTGAATGCTCTGGCATCAACACCTAAATAATTAAATATTTCATTAAGTCAGTTTGTAATTCAAAAGAAAATAAGGACTTATATAGAAGCAAGAGTAATTTTATTTAAATGCTTGTGAAGCTACTAGAAAAAAAGCTAAACAATCCGCCAGTGTCTTTGTTCCTAGCTACTAGATCTGGTTTAAATTTCTGATGGAATACTTTTCCACTGGAAAATGCTGAATTACTGAAATCATGATGTTTGTCAATAATGTCAATTTAATCAACTCTTGATGAAAAGATTTCTGAAGCCCTTCATTCTGGAATGAAAGCATGTTGCTCAAAGAAAGTGCTTCAACCTTATTGAAAGAAAACTGAGAAACTGTTTATTGGAAAACTAAACTCTCCCTCGTTCCAATTCAATATAGAACAGAGTCTACAACCCGACTGGCTTTTCCAGCAGTTAATTACTGATTTTGTAACACAACAACAACAGCATCCAGCAAAACTCATCTGAACACAACCCCACAAATATAACCATTCAGCCAGCGCAATGAGAAGTGGTTTCATGAAAACCAAGGCACATAGCTTTTAGAAGAAAGGCCTGTACAGCAAGCCTGACTACAATGCCAACCCTGCAGAAAGCAAGAGAGATTACTGAACTCGTAACAATTTTCCCCCTGCTATACTATACCTCATACATCTCCTAGAACTTTTTTCTTCATTACTGTAATACAAAACCTCATGCTTCCTGAGGTTAAGTAGATATGAAGAATAACATTACGTTAAATCAATTCTATCATGGAAAATACACTGTATTTTAGAGGAAATCAGAAGTGTGCAAGCTTTAAATCTTCAACTAAAATAGCAGCTCTGTATTAAACTTTGCAAGAAATGGTGTCACCAACAGAATCTAATTTTCTAGAGTATTATGAATTTTAATCATCTTGGAATTTTTTCCTTAGTACTGTTTTACTGCATCACAGAAAATCTAGTAAGCAATTAATTTTGATATTCAAAAGAATTCTTGCACTTGCTTGTGATAAATTGATGCATTAGACAAAGCACAGCTGGATCATGCCTCTGTTCTAGAAGAGTCAGAAGGCTGAACACTACCAGCCAACCATCCTTCTGCAGAGAAAAAAGTTTGACTCTAGAAGTGTATCATAATTAAAAAGAAAAATGTTTGGTGCTCCCAGTTAAAAATTCTGAAGTGAGTATTCGCTTCATGGTTTCAGCTACTGATCGCTAAAACTCTGGCCATTTTTGGAAACATGCCTAAGTGTAACAGTACAGAGAGCCACAGTTCAATTACACCAACGTGTACGAATTCAGTAAGCTAATTGAGTTAGCTCAAATACACTCTGTTGAATATCGGTCATGTCTACTTCTGATTAGTCTTCTAAGTCGAAAAAGGCAAGGAACAAGCATTTATTCTCCCTACACACACACAGAGAACTTTTCACCAATATCAAAGAAGAGCTATCTCCCTCAATATTAAAAACTGTCCTTCAGTAAATGAGTAGCCAACTAAATTGCAGCGGTTTAAATATGGGATCCAAGAGAACCACCATGTGGGTGGCTGATGCCTCATCTTTGAGCACCAAACACACTGCTAACTTTTAATTCTCCAGAAGCATTATGTACAGCTCAAACCAACAGAGCACTGTGCTACCTGCTTGCCTCTGCGCATTAGCATCTACCTTAAAGGCCAGCCCGCTACTCCATGGCCTCCCTCTTCTGCACACAAGGATCTGCTCTGAGCAGAGCTATGTCCCTCTGGCAGAACATAGAGTTAAACGAAACGTCTTATTTCACAAGCTAATCATCAGGGGTTCCCTAAGTAGGACTTCACTGCAGAGTGCTTTCAGGAAACATACAATACATGGATAGCGAAAGGTTAATCTGAAAACCCCAAAGACTTTCTCTCTCATCAACAGGTAGTGGGGGGAGAAGGTGGGCAAAGCATCTAAGACATCCCTACATGGGAAGGTGCATAACAGATGGTGCCAACGATACATGTCACATGACAGACCCTGCCTTCCAGATGAAGTTTCTGTAGATGTCACACAGATGGACCTTTCCCATGCACTAGCCTGCAAAGCTGGATGCAGGTCAGGTACAGCGAAGCAAGCTGCCCTGGGACGTAAACAAATTTGTCTGCCTCTGGCCCGTCTGAAGCTGTTGGTAAGGATAAAGTGGCAGATCCTGTGGCAGAGACCAGTTTTTCCAAGAACAGAAATGAGTCTTTCATAAAACAGTAATGACGACTTACTTGGCATCCAGCTTGTCTCAAATTCAGATTTTTAGTTAGTGTTATAAAAGGAGTGGTAGCTTCTACTATCCTCAGAAGCCACCCACCACCTCTCGTAAGTACACATGAAGTTTAGTTTCTTTACTTTTGTTATAAGCCAATGGGAGACGGACTTTCACCTGCTCTGTGGGAAATGTATGCTGTCCTCAACATCCTGAAACAAAGTCCTTTTGTTCAACTAGCAAATCAATTGAAAAATCAGGGTTAGTGCTTAATCTTTGACCAGTTAAATAAATCAAAAGAAGGAAAGACATGTTAACCCACAGGGATATATTTTGAAAAATGCCACATAGAAATTAAGAGTAGATGGGATCAGTAAAACACTACAGAAATATCGTAACAAGCTAAAGGTGCAGGACTCAGAAAAGCATACTTCCAGTTTTTCATTCTGGAAAAAAAGAATTCATGGGCTGACTGGCTTGCCATAAAACTCAGAAAGGATGGATTTAGTTCCACTGGCAATATCACTGTATCACAAAGTTAAACTTGTTCTCCCTTTCTTCCTCCCCAGTAGACAACAGTCTTTTCACACACTCAGAATAGCTGAATGCAGAGGAATACTTCTTTTTTTCCCATTCAGGTTTTGTTGATTTTTAACTAATAGGAGACCTTTTTTTAAACTTCCAGTGTTAAAAAAGTAATTTTATCAACTCTTATTTTCACTTACAAACTTGGTAACCATAACCAAGGGATTCTCCTCCCCAGATCAGAAGACCGACACATCCACAGAGGTACTACACCATTTTCATTGAAGTAGGATTAATCCTCTTCTTGAAACCAGTTTGCAGGAGACTTGGCAACACAACAACATTCCCTGTACTCATGGCTTTCTAGAAGTCAGCAAGGCCAGGAAGCTATACAGAGCAGGTGGTGGAGCCAATATCTAGGGATACCAAAGAGGGGGATGACAACCAGTAGACTCCTTTCAGTGCAGTAATGGGAAATGACTACTTCACTGTGTGAGAGGCAAAACTTCTAGCTGGCTACTGAATAATATGCTTGATAGTTACTGCTCTAGACAGTGCTGTTTCTTTAAATTTACAGACTGAGGGAGCTAGAGAAAGCACTAATTGATAACAGCCACAAAGAATTCACTGGTATCTCCTTAAACACAAATAAACCACAACACCAGATAATATGGTAGAGGAAATGGGATTGCATTCTAGGAAGCAGGTGCCAAAATATCCGTCCCCAGACAAACCTATCACCTGGCAGAAAACAGGGTACAACTTCCATGCTATATGCAATATTATAAATTAAGCACCTTGCCTGCACACACCCACTTCTCCTGGTCCCTTATTCTCCTATCCTGCTAGCTACAGACTACTTGCTGATAGCAGACATTTAGCAAGCAAGATAAAGGCTCTGCATGCTGGATATAATAAAAAAAAAAATAAAATTAAAAAAAAAATACACATACTCTTCCCTAAAAATTGAAAATTAACAAGACTTGGTGAAAAAAACATGTATTTATCAAGTGGCATCTACAAAAAGTATCACTGGCCCTAAGCATGCACTGGGAACGCAGCAGGACACAAAAATCACAGAACTAGCATAAGCATTAGATTAAAATAAGAAATCCAAACCCTAGAATTTAAATACTTTCTTCCTGTCTGTTTCAGAGTCTTCTGGAGAAGCACTCACTTCCTCCCCCCCCACCCCCCCCCCCTC
>VFFE01006450.1:96944-133584 GCA_008921705.1 Burhinus oedicnemus | reverse complement strand
CTTTTAAAAAAAAAAACAAACAAAAAACCAAAAAACACTAAACCAAGGCAGATATTCTTCTGTTCTCACTTAACTCCCATTTGAGACTGAAGAGAAAAAATGTGGCAATACTCAACTGCAAGAGTTGGCAACATTAGACCAACTGTTTGCTTGTGGTATCTAAACTGTAAGCTTTTGCACCTCAATTCCCAACTTTTAGGGTGTTAGCACCTTTGCAAATATGAATTCTGGTTCTCTCCATGTGCCTCAGTCCACACAACCAACTCTTCCTCCAACAACTGGAGATACAAATACAATAACAATTTTCAGAGTCAAAAAACCCACCGTGCTCTACAATCCTGCAAACAAATAGATAGGACCAAAATTGATAATACTCAGATCTTACTGATCTATTGCCTCCTACCTTTATTTATAGCCATATAAAGTTTTCATAGATTAAAACAACACCTAGCCACAATGACATCTCTTGGCGAAGCACAACTTGGGGGGGAGGGGGGGGGCAGAGGTGGAACTAATGTCATTAGTTCGGCCGTTAAATGAGAAACTAGCAAAATGTACTGGCAAAACAAGTTCCTTGTTACTAAAAAAATCCTGCAGCAAGCCACACAGATAAAATACTAGAAAAGAAAACATCATGGCACGTCAGCTAAGCAAAGATGTCTCAGAGAGTTTCTGACTAGTAACAACACTTGTCTGCTTTTAAACAAACTTAACAGAACTTCTGATATCTCACAGATAATTTAGTTCCTTCAAGTTTAGGCAAAAAATATGCAAAGACAGAGATACTATAGGTCCTCACTATAGGAAAAGCATTTGCAGAAGCTCACAGGCATTAGACTTTGAAGAATCCGGGTGCAGAGAGTTATAAATGCAGCAGCCACTGGAAAATGATTCAATTGGAGCTCATGTCTTAAAGTCCTGACACCGACCTGCTACTTACAGACATTCTTGGTTTTAACATTTTGATACTCTTGGCCTTCTTTCTTAGTGTTAAAACTACCTTACATGCATTTTATAGGAGGAGACACTGACCCAGAGGTTGTTTGACTTGCCAGCTGTAACAATGCAAATGAGCAGCAGATCCAGCACTTTGAATGAAGCACACTCAGACTCCCAGCTCCTGCCAGCAAGCATGTGTCCTCCTACTAGACCATGCCTGCAGTTTACTCTGTTGTGCTATCCTGCATGCAAGTTTTAATATTCTTTCAAAAATCACGCTGAAGATATGCACCACTACAATCATGTCCTCTAGACTGAAGAACAGACTGCAACCCCAGGGTTTATTGTGCATGTGGATTATTCTCAGTGGCTTGTGCACTGACTCACAATCAAGAAATGGCCTAAGCTCTTATCAAGCTATTTAGATAATGAAAGACGAAAGATACAAAACAGATTCCATGGCCAAAAGATGACTCACAGATCATCTGTTGTACTTAGTCATTCTGAATTCAGGGACAAGCAGTTTTGGCCCCAAAGGATGTTTCAAGTTCCTGAGGATACTGGATGGTGACAGATAACCCGAACACCCTGCATCCTGTTTTATTTATCCCCACTGCAGTCATAGATCTGGCAGGTCTTCTCACAGAGTTCTATGTTTTCTTTTAGATACTACTCTGTGTAAGCATTATTTAAATACCAGTGCAGGGGAAGGTGTAGTCCTCTTCAGAAAAAAAATACACCAAAGTAAAGGACAATATAGGGCATCTCTCAACAGGCACTGGGAGGCTACTAGGTCACTAAATACTCAAACTTTTGACAGCATTGTAAATGTATGTGGCATGGCAGTAGATAAGAGCAAAAATGTGGCTGTCTTCCCAGTGACCTTATGAACTGACAGATGGGATAACAGTTCAGAGTTTCATACTTCGGTTTTCCTAACAGGGATGCTGGGGGGTGGAGGGGGGATGAGCTTCCCAAACGAATCTCAAGAGATGTGAAAGACAACACTGAATGCCACACGATGTACAAAGAGTACAACCAGCCATCCAAAAACCCCCAAATTCCTCAAAGTTATCCCAGCATTTCTTAATGTCCTACACATGGGAAGTCTGCATTTTGCTGCGATTCTCTGGTCAGAATTCTTTAGTCATTGTCTTGCTCAGATTACTCTGCACAGTAGCATCACCCATCAGCACTGCCAGGTGCTCGCTCACTGGCTGTTTGAAACAGCCACCGTGAGGAAGCTGGCGCAGGAGCTGTGATGTTTGGAAGGCTCAATCTCCTCCTCAGACTTTGGCAAGCTGGTCACTGTTAAGTCCACATCTGCTGCAGGAGGTAGCAGCAAGTCTTCCCTAGCTCCAGCTCGCTCTGAGGCCAGTGACCTTAAAGAAATGGGGGTCCTCACAGACCATGGTACCAGGAGGTATGTAAGTATGTAAAACTTGAAGAAATATGGGAGAAGCACTTGCTAGAGATGGCAGACTAACACTACGTTAAATATCCAACTATTTTCCATGCTGCTAAGAAGTAACTCCTTTTTTCTATGACAGGTCAGAGGAAATTTGCTGGATTACTATTGGGAATATAAATGCATTTTCAAAGAAAACTAGGTATCAGTCCCGGAGGCCATTCCCCATTTTGCATCCTTACCCTTAGACATCTGCCTAGTCCAGCAATCAGCCCGGGCTGATGGCCAGTGTCCTTCCATTACAAGCTGAGCAATCTCATCAACAGCTGGGTAACCAAGTGTAGCAAGTACAGGACTCAGAAAGTGACAGGGCCTGTTAGAATAAGATTTCTTGCACGAAATGATACACTGATTATGGTTCTTAATTCAAAGACTCGATACCCATTTAGGTTTGATTGTCAGAATGTGCTGGAAATGTCCAGTCCAATTTTATCACTTACTTCCCCGGCAGGATCCCTGATACACTGTTTTTAACCAACACTGTGTAAGAGGCTTTGTTCGCTGCTTTACTTTAATTTTGACAACTTTAATTGAGTTTGGCACCTGCATGAAGTCTAAAGCTGACAGGTTGATTGCTGCCACCATCCCTTATATTCTCCAGGAACATGAGCAGAAGAATCCATCTGTAGCACACAACACAGTTCTCCACATGGCCTCTCGGTTAACTTCCCAAGGAGAGGACATTAGGAAGTGGAATCTAAACATAGGGTTTTGAGCTGAGCACTGCAGTAAGCATAAACAGCATTCTCTACAGGTGTTTTTAACACACTGTCTTTGGGACATCTCTGCACTTTTGGTACAGAGACACTAGAGCTTGGTTAGCATATGGTAGCCCAGCACCAGAAATGTCAAGAACATGGAGCAGACACAGAGCTGCACCAGCTCCCATATTTGAAGCGTTCACTAGTAACTTAAAAATTGACTTTTTGATTGCAGTCTACAATCAAAGGTAAACTACAAATTTATCTTTTACAGACTACAAGTCAAGGTAAACTCCTGAGCATGCAAAGCAACTCAGCTCTGTGGCTGGTTGAAGATAAAAATGTAAACTCAGCTTTGTACTCCTGTTGCCGGGCTACAGAAATGAAGTTTCTGTTCACACGCTTCTGTTATTCTCTGAACCGCACTAAACCTGGCCCAGTTTTCAAAAGACAGAGACACAGGCAGCGCTTGTAGAAATATGAGATACTTCAGCCTGCAAGATACAGGCTTCCAGAAGAGCCTGTTATTTAGAAGTTGTATCTGGAGTGGAAACCCCTCATGTTTAAGTAGAAGTAAGGGAAAGTCCTGGAGTCTCTTGCTGAGGAGCAATCTCCACAGCTGCAAGAAGCACTTGTGGTATGGGAGACATCAATCCGGGAATGAGGCCTCCAACCTCTTTAAACAGGACATGGATTGGACTGAATGGGAAACAAGGAAGTCCAAGTTAGCAACAGTCTCCTTGGTTAATTCAAGGAAGATGAAAAGCCTAAGTGTCTAGAAGGTAAAGCTCCCAAACTCTAATCCTCCATCCCCATCCCCCACCATCAAACTTCCAGGCAGACTGCCAAATCTTTCAGTCCCATTGCCAGGAAACTGGCAAGTCAAGCTAATAAGAAACTGGACAGTTTTTTAATAAAATATCTTGCTAAAACTAGGACACTTCTGCAATTTTGCAGAGGATGCTGAATCAGCACACTCAAAGAACACCCTTGCAGGGGAAATTTCTCCGCACACCACCAGTAAGCTTAGTGAATCCTGGACAGTTAGCTGAGGAGACATGGAGATTTCTCTCAATATAACACACTTTTAAAAGGCAATGTAAAATCAAGAAATTAGAACCGCTTGGGATTAACACTGCTCTAAAGAATGAGTTCATATCGTCTCTGTTCCTGAATTAGACTGTTGGCTTAAGCACCACAGCTAAACTTATTAAATATTCTTACCACCAATATGCTATTAGTATCAGATGTGAACAGATATGCCTTGCCCTGCACAACAGACAATGTTTTTTTTCCCATTTTAAAATATTAATTCCTTTGTAATGCGGAAAATTTTAAGAGTTTTAAAGCATTCATAAAGTGTCATGAAAAAGGCAATATAACTAATCAGGATCAGCAAAACCGGAAACAAGATTAAGATATTGCAATTTAATTTCCTAGAAAATAATGTGCCACCAGCTGTGTAAACTTTCTTGTAGCTAAAACAAATATTCTGAAAACAAGCAAGCAGTTGATTTACACTGTGGCATGTTTCCTCAGCAGTCAAGCCTCCCAAGGAAGCTCTCAATTTGTCTCTTAGACTGTATAAAAGCTTTAAAGATAGCCATACAACAAAGCAATTTGATAAGCAGGATTCTGAGCGATCTTTATGCTCAACTCACTAACTTTAAGCTCCTACTGACACATCTAGTACTCCTGCCACATATAGTATATGCTCCCTGAACGTAAAAAATAACTAGCACAGCATGCACGATTCTGCTGACATACCAGACAAGACACATGCAGACTCCAACAGCTGGACTCTTTGGTTTTGTCTCCTGGAAAAGAGAGGCAAGGGCCTACCTGCTGATTCCAGTAACAGGCACTGTGCATTCTGTAGAGTTTCCTCTTCTGGAAACTATGAAGTGGCCTTGTTCGGGCAGATGTGCTCACATTAGCCACAGAGAGAGATCTTAGTCTTGTCCTGTCTCTTCTTCTTTTCTTGATGTGCTGATGATCAAGCAACCAGCTGCTCGAAGAGGATACCTCCTCTCTGTTGTCTGAAGCTCTGCAATTTCATGATTAATGGAGGGAGGAAATACAAAAAGTCAAATACACTCCACACGCACAGGCCAAGATTTCATACACTGATTAGCATTAGCTGTCTAATTCTAAGAGAATTTTATAAATACTAAAATGTTTTAGCACACTGTTTCAGAACACCATGTATGTGCTTTGTTTGCTCGTTGATTAATTCTATGTTAGGTCATGAAAGGAAGTTTATTGTTCTTGTTCATCTTTCTGCTCGTGAAAATAAATGTCAAGCACATAATGGTTTTTGGTTTTTCCAAATTCAAGACCTCTCTTTCTACCACTATGAGTTTTAAGTGACAATTAATATTTCCCTACAGACCTTTTTTTTGCTCAAGAACTGAAACTTAAGTAAAGCTTTACAAACCAGTGTCCATTCAGCATAGGTGTTGCAACTCACTGTGAAGCATTTGTATCAAAAGTAGGAACTCTGCATACTTAGTTTAACCAACACAAGGCCATTAAACTCTACTTCCAGGGACGTGCCAATAGAGCTCTCCAACAGAGCCCGAGCCCAAGCCCAACCTGGGGGAAGCTCTCAATGAGGACCAAAAGCCTAGTCTGTTTGTCTGTCTTTAAGACCCAGAAGCTGGTTAGACCCAGATGATTTGGAAGAATGCAAGCTCAGCTCCAGTCACAATGTGACAGAGTCTACATGAACACATGGAAAGCTTCATTTTAACATTAAATCTCATTCTTACCTGCATTTTCCCAAGTCTATCCCTTTCAAATCCCCCTCAGTGTTACAGCATCCTCCCTCCACAGCCTTACCTACATGCACGCTTGCTGTACTCATATCTTTAGTAATACAGTACGCAATCACAAAAGTTATGTGACAACACAGGTCCAAAAGCAGTAGAAAACTCTATACATATATGCATAACAAGCTTGGATTACTCTCACCAACCTACAGCCTGTCTGCTCACCAGAACAGGGAATACTACAAGGTAAGAATTCAAAACACCCTTCCATTTGGGTGGGAATGACTCAATAGGAAGAATGCACTTCACTTTAATAGGTATCCCAATTTTATTTTGTTGCTGCAGCAAGATCTGCCTGCAAAGCTGAAGGCCTGCTGCAAAAAGCACTCAAGTGCTTTTGTTTATTTTTACAATACTGAAGACCTTGACTGCAACTCTAAACTGCCTGAGAAGTACAAGTATAGGAGGTATTTTGGCCTTGGTTCATAACAGGTCATCTATCTGCACAAATGATTATTTTCTCTTATGAACTCTAGCTGGCAAGTCAGTCTTATTAGTAAAGTTATAAGACATAATAAAACATGAAAATGAATTTATTACAAGGCTATTTATCAATCTTTTTTGACAGGCAGTATTCTTCTAAGCGTACATTTTTATTAAATTGAAGCACTTGTTATGAAAGTGTGATTAAACACCATCTCATGCTGTGCTGATGTGGTAACAAGGCTTCATGGACTTGAATTTGAGCTGTCCTGACACATCAAAACTACCCCAATAAGCAACACAGACTCAATGAAAAAAATGCGCTAATTAAAAGAGGGATGGTACAAAGTATTTAAAGGAACATAATAGTCAGTGCCAAGAAAAGCCCCAAATACTGAAGCATGACATTCTTAATGCTAACACCGCATTTTTAAGGCTTGAGATAGATATACAATGTTTAAAGTCCATGCAAAAGATTTCTTAAAATACTTTCTCTGAATTCTCAAAAACATTTTCTCTGTAATTATCTGCCTCGAAGTCAGATGGTGCCAAGCCCAACTTCTAGACTTCCACATACCTCCCTCTTACATGAAAGACAACTTGGACGGGTAAATTAGAACAAAAAGCTTCTCAGCCTGGCTCCTCAACTTTGGTGATTCCTACCTTTGTGCTGGTGGTATGCCCAGGTCTTTGATAATCTCTCTTCAGTCTCTGCCAGCTGCTCTATTTACCCTCCTGTGCCTTGCAGTAATGCACAGCTCCATTTTTAGAAGAAGCAGAGATCTCATCTCTGTGGCTTGGAGCTCCAGTACACAGCAGTATGGTTTTCCTGCCACTTGTGTAAATAGGCTTCCAAGTCAAGGTTTGAGTTATCCATTTATTTTGATCTTAGTTTCAGTGGTTTTCAAAATGTGATTCTACAGAAGAGTGAAATGAACCATTGCCAGATAAAAAAATTCATTAATTCACTGAAACACTCCTTTCAAAGCTCATAGGTTGGCCTTCCTTGCTCTGTAGCCTTGCTAAAGAGCTAGGACCTTACTGACAGATACACACATGCACAACAAGCCATGAGACAGGCACTATTTGTACTTAAGTAATGAACTTTTTCATTCCCTGTCCCCTCATAAGAAAGTGGTCATCACTAGCTTAGGGAACTGCACCTATGAACATTTACCTTCATACAATGCATGTGGCTAATCTTGGCATCTAGAATCATGTCCATACAACATCTAGATTCAATTCAGCAAAGAAAAGCTACACAGAAAAAGGAAGTCACTAACGAAATTAGATCTTGACAAATTCAAGGCTACCCACATTTAATCAACCAGGAACTGTACACGCACCGCCACTTCCACTGGGAATAGCCCAAGTAACCAACCATACTGCAACCCCATGATTACGAACCTCAAAGCATCTCACACTTACACCTACTTTAAACACAGACTATTATATTGTTCACGTCAAGAGCCTACAACTAATTTCAATAATTTACTTAAGTGAAAATTGCTATAATACCTTTTTTTCCCCTCTTCAAAAACAAAAAAAATGATCTTACTTTTAATTTGATTTTTACATCTACTTTCTCAAATACTTAATACAGTCAGAGTGAGCTCTATAAAGAGCGAGAGGAGAAGCAGCCAAGAAATGAAGTTAACTGTAGTATGTAACTGTCTCAACTAACTGCACACAAAACTACGACAACAACAAAATACCTCAAAAAACCTGAACACACTCAAAAAACCAAGAAGTAGGAGGCAGTGAATTTCCCTGCAGGATTCTCATGAAATCTCTCTGTATCATGCTTAATTACCATTTTTAATGAACTGTATTTATTTGCAGACTTCAAAACACTTCACAAGAAGTAAAAAATTAAAATTAATGATTTAGCTGATTTTTAAGATGACATCTAGAAAGCTCTCAAGTCTCTCAGATTCCCTTCCAACATTAACTTACCAGCTCCAGTTTAGAGCTACAACACTAAGAAAATCTTCCAACTCTTCCCACTCTTCTTTGGGCTTTTGCAATTCATGAGTAGAAAACAACCAGCCTTAGAGACTGCGAGCAAACAACTGTGTTGTTCATAAAATGGAAATAAGACTGATTTTGGACAGTGCCTGATAAATCAGAAGAGAATTGTCTTGAAGTTACATCATTAGAGTCCCTCATCATGAAGTCAACTTCATACGCTCCTAAAAACATTTTTAAAAGCAGGAACCCTTCCTCATCTGTTTCATGAAAAAGTCACAGATTCAAGACACAGCCTTCTAACAGCCTAAATTACTCTCTTCTTCCACATACCCATCTCTACTAGCAACTCCTATTTCAGGGCTATTTTTATTCCAAAACTCACAGGAATCTTCTGATTTTCCCCCTACGTTATCTGTAAACAACTGATAGGTCAGGAGTATGAATGCTACATGACAGGACCCCTTCATCCTTAAACTGACGGCACAGTCACACAATTGCTTTGGAACAGACAGCAGTTAAAGAAGCTGCGCATCCAAGCTGCTCATTATAATCTCTTTGTGAGAGGGTACGGCCTCTGCGGCAAAGCTGCTGAAACAGACGGCATGTCCAGCTCTTCTTGGAGCCGGGAGCCAGGGAATTACGTTCTGCTGCAGACATTGCCATAAACACACCCAGCTCTAATAGGGAACCCTTTCTTCATCTCCCTGATCTTAATTAAGATCTATGAATAACAGCAACCCCTCCATCCTCAAAAATCACATTACCAGTATCTCAGGAGAAATATCCTACATACCTAGGTCTTTGTGAGACAGACTGTAGTCAATTACCTTAATGCTGTTTTGAGACTAATACTGATTACAGCTCATACTGTATTTTAAAATCTTTGAATAAACGATGGAATTACTAAGAAGTATGAAGTAGTACTGAGAAACATTTTTCTAAAATATTAATTTTGAGCTGCTACAGTCATCCTGGAAGCATAGCCATCCATAAAAAATGGCACAAATGAAAAAATATTATCTCCAAATTCCTGAAAAAGTAGCTGGCAAAGATAAATTTGGCCTTGTATCGAAGACTGATGTGCTTAAAATTAATGATGCTGCCACAAAAAACTGCAACTGACCCATGCTGAGGCACAGGCGTATTCTACTAATCTAGTAAAGTCTAGTTTGTCGCTTTTCCAGAAATAAAGTTGCACTCATGATGACTGAATGCATTAAGTACAAAATAATCAGAAGTAGCGTTACTTACTGTATCCTTTCACTACTTCACAGATATATTCATCTCCCCAGTACTGAAACACATTTACAGTGACTGCAAACTTTTATGATGTCTTTAAGAAGAAAACAAAATCCTACTAATTTCAACCTTAAAAGCAAGACTTGACTTCTCTTGAAGCTTGCAGAAAACAGCTCTCTTTTCCTGATTTACTACCGTAATGATTATCACTTCCATCTACATAACATCACCAAAAATTATTCTCAAAAAACATGCTACCATACTATCAGCTACCTGAAGGAGATGCCATTGACCAGCTGTCTGTGCCTACAAGTCTTGGATGAAAGAGATGAAGAAGCTGGAGACAGATTGAGTGGAGCAATTAGGCTGCTGATGATTTCACTCAGTTGTGCACTCTGGAAAAAATAAGAAAAATAAAAGGTAGTCAGACTTTCATCCAGACTCAACAGCTCAAAGGTCCTGGGTTTCTGTTGTTTTCCTACTTCGGATTCCAGTCACATACATCATGGAATAATCATACTTAGTTTCTTCTTGTGAATAATCAAGTGTGGCATGTTTTTCTTCCACAATTATTATGTTCAACTATACAAACAAACAAACTCACTCAACAAAAACCCAACACAACCCTGAGCAACCAGTCAAAGACATTGTTTATACATTTGAATAAGTAGTACACAAAACACATTAGTGACTTTAGTATTTTAACCAAAGGTTTTTAAAAGGCAAGAGAAACCAGAGCTCTTTACAGCTGATGTTACAACAGCTGCAGCCCAGAGCTACTAACTGGCCATTCAACAAGCATTTCAACAGGGGGGAAAAAAAAAAAGTCTGCTGTCTACTCATTGTCCATTTTGTTCACCCAAAGTATTTTTCCTGTTAAAATAATCCCCTTCATTGCTCACTGTAGATTGGCAAAGGTGTTTTTATAAAAGTTAGCGTAAATACGGAGGACTATTGTAACTACAGACAGAATGGCTAAAATCTTCTGATATCCTCAAAAACAGCAACAAGAAGTCCCCACCCTACCAAAACCCAGACTTTCAGAACTGCCCCAAAACAAATGCAGCTAATTTGTTACGACTAATAATTACTCCTTATAAAGCAATGAATTGTGGACTGACTCCAGATAACATTTCACAATGATTTTTTTGTTTTAAATGTCAAACCTTAAAGGCTATTCTGATCATAAACATAGCTTTCTTAGAGGAAACTGTGTGCTGCACACTAAATAGAAATTAAATGTATCTGAAATGGCATACTTTTTTTTTTTTAAAAAAAAACCTTTTACATTATTTCACAGTATTTTCATTCAGAACTAAGACTGTTTTAAACAAAAATTGCTGAAGGTTACCCAGTAAGCTTTTGTTACATTTTGAGGCACTACCATTTATGCAGAAAGAGGCAGAAAAAAATATTTTTATTTTATTGCAACTCATGTCTTTCCTGTTCATGTTTAAGTGATGCACTCAGGTAAAAATTTCAAGTCAAAGTAAAATATTCAGGGATGGATATTAAAGCACAGAAATAGCAAGTCAATTACAAATGTGTGGACAAAGCAAACAAGATGCCAGCAAAATATTTAGCAGATTGATTTAAAAATCTCAATAGAATTCCATCTGTAAGGAGCAAAGTCTATACTGAATATAAAAGCACCAAAACAATGGCAGACTTCCAAAATGCAAGAAAAAACATACATGTTTTTAAAAATGTTGCACAGGTATAAAAGCACTTGAAAACAGTATTAATAAAAATTGCCAGGCTCAGTTACTTTGTATTCTTTATGAAGTTTTTTTTGTTCACAAGTAAAATTATTTACTTTTACCGAAGAAACACTTCAACATAGGACTGAAGAATTCTGTGGGAATATCTGTGGAGATACTTCAGCCTACAGCATTGCCACTCCCAACACTGAACAAGAATAAACTCACACCTTCAAGGTTAACGTTGATTTAAAGAACTGATAGTCAAAAAGCAAATCAAACTCCAAAGCTTTTTGTGGTGTGAAGGGAAGAAATCTGATGTAATCTGTGAGGCGCATTAAATGAATAACACCTTTACTTCCAAGTAATTTTCAGTTCATCAAAGTTCTTGGACCTCTGTTCATAGCTACTTAGGAAACACACTACTATTAATTTAATTGTCAAATTCTTACTGAAAAGTGCGCTTAATTCTCCAAGTAATCACTTAAAGAGGGAACATTCACCACATTCTAAAAATGCTCTTTGGTTTACCTTGTGCAATTGCCAGCAGAATGTATATAAATTTCCTGTTTCATTGCTTCCTCACTCCTGTCTGTTGTGGATAAGATCTATCAAACAGGGGAGGCATTTTAAGAACAGGAAAGTATGACTATCAAATAAGAAAAATTGGCACAGAGATTCAGGAACAGGCATTAGTACCTCAAGCTACTTTTACCCCATTCAAAAAACGTGTATATGACCAAGAATTTATGTAGCGCAGTAGAGAAACATATTAATGCACTATACTGGTTTTGTCAGGTTTGCTTTACGTTGACTGCATAAATTCACTCTGAAAACAAATTTCCTGTATCTCCTTCAGCAATGTGATCCTACCACATTCTTTATGTACTTTCTAGCAAAAGAAAACCCTGCTGGAGTCTTTATTGTATTTCCTGGAATTAACTTTGGAAATGACCGTTTTGAACACCATGAACCGAAATTTAGCTCACAGCTACGCCTACACTATGCCTGTTAAGTACCTGGAATTCCTCAGCTCTGAACTGGAGTCCTATGACGCTTGAAAAGGCAGACCAACAGTTACATTCTCTTGGGGCTTTTTTTTGTTTGTTTGTTTCAAGTGCAACATACCTCCATCTTTAGCTGTACTCTTTCACTTCACATTAAGTATTTCCTGAAACGATCTGTGGCAACTCTACGTTGAGCCTAACTATAAAGGAGAGGCAGGTTTGTGGATAGCTATTAGAAGTTGTTATGTGGCCACTTTGATGGAAACAAAGCAGTAACACAGGTCAGAAATAACAGGTTAATTTATAACCCGGTGTACAATGCAGTTATTTAAGCCCTTCAATTCATCAGCACCCACTCTCAGGACTGCGAAATATCTTCCTTTTTGGAAGTCATCACCATGGAACCTGCCCTATTTCTGAAGTAAATCATTTGGCTCCATTGACCGTTCAGTTCTCATTTTACTTTACCTGTTTTTCTATGTTTCGTAAAAGCAGGGTAGGACTGCTGGGTGACATTTCAAAGTCATGCTCCGGCAAAGAATCCTGTCTCTCAATGGCAGCTTGCGAATTCCCTGTGGCGTTTAATAAAGCTTCTTGGTCTGTCAATTGTATTTGCTTCTTCAAAATGTCTTTTGGAAATGGGAATTCTTCTAAGATCACCATCCCCTAGACAACAGCAATTGAACACAGTTGGTTGACAATGGATTAACCCTCCTAAATCACTTTTAAGGGGCAGTCGAACCTGGCACATCCCCCTTAAATCCTCCCGGTAACTCTTTGAACCCCTAAACGAGATTTTAAATACTCTTAACAGCTAAAATATCAAAACAGTAGGTATCTTCATTAATGAAAGCTGCACCATTTATGTTACTTATAACAGCAATCACTCTAGTGTTATACCACTGCTTAAACATCTGTGCCAAAATTCAAATCAGAAATTCATACTTATTAGAGCAACTATATAATTATTTGCCCATTGATTTAAGAAGAGATTTTTCTGTAAGAAACAATGACCCTTTGATTTGAAGTTGGTTATAGTCTTTGAAGCCAATAAATTTTGCAGAGGCATTATAAAGTGCTCTTATTCCTATTCATGTTCTAAGCAAAACATCAAGATCGTTATTTTTTATGTAGCAGAGATGTATACAATTCAAAACAAAAGCCTTTTACAATTCAATAATTCATTTTTTTTAGGTGAGCATTTTTAGATTTTCATAATTACAGAGGTAACTATCCTAAATACTGTAGCAATCTCACTGCTTTTCAAGACAATCTGCACAAATGTGGTATCAGACGTGGTCTATTGTCTAGAATGCCATCTAATAAGATAAATATAACTTTATATGGTAGGGAAATAACAGAGTTTCATAAACAGAACTAGGAAAACAATATCCCCATTGTGTTTTCCACGTGACAGATGAGAAAAATAAAAGTGTGTCAAATACAATCCTAGGTAACATCTCAGTTGGTTTGTTTTAACATCTTAAAATATTAAACAAAATAATAAGCAAAAATAACTTTGTTAACAGTCAAAACCAGTTCCTCAGGTAGTCCCTTAATTTGTCATTATCTTGAGCAAATAAATTTAATACTCAGAAAAGGCTATCAAACCTCTGCAGGCTTTTTCCAAACAGAAAGGGAAAGAACTTACTTGCTTTTAAGTACTGACTGTTACTCAGATATCAAGCAGATATTGGAAGAATGGGACCATTCCATTACACTGCCTCAAATTTTTCTTTCTAGTAAGAATATTCCACTAAAAGCAAGGAAAATTGTCATCATGTGAACGCAAGGAACCCATATATTATTTCTTCAAGCAAAACAGACTTCACCTAGGTTGTGGCTGTGGAAAATTAAGGATCCTGTAGTTTAATTCACACCTTGACTCCTGCCTCAGCAGCAACTTAGCCTAAGACATGAAAGCAAGTCTCAAAGAGACTTCAAAGTGGAAACTAGAAGAAAACATGAAATTGTCCTGTTCTCATTTTGTCTCTAACTTATGCCTCTGTTTGAGTTACAAATTCAAAGCTGAGAACAAAGATATTCTCTAAAAACAAATGTAGGTGCTTGAAAACTTGCTTTAGTGCCCAAAAGGGGCACAGAGATTCTGATTTTCCATCAAGTCAATCCTGTATTTTCCACATTCCTTATCAGGTAGTAGCCTATCATCTGTGCTTTTCCATTTACAGCAGATAGAAACAAATCCAGACAGTATCATACTACAATCTGTAGACCAACAGCAGTTACAATGTAGGCAGTACATTCAAGGAAAATTCAAGTATAAATCTGATTTTTATGCGCCACAACAGGAGGAAAAGCTAGCTCAACAGCTTTAGACTCTTTCAGAATTTAGAATCTTTAGAACTTTTCAGTAAAAGAATCATAGGTCATGACCACAGAGAACATGAAAAAAATAACTCAGAAAAGTCTAAAACACAAATTCTGAAGTCAGAGGAATACGAAGACACACAGGAAAAGTGGTGAAAAGAGGGGGACAGGCCCCCTGCTTTCACCGGAATTTTATTTTTTTAAGTTGCAGAATCCGGTTGACCAAGCACGGAAAGAGGAAAGCAGAAAAGGAAGGAGAAAATTGACAGAAGAAAAGAGGAAGAGTAAAGAATTAGAAGACTAATACTGACTATATAGGAACTGTAAGTTAAATGGTTATAACTAGTAGGTTTTGGCAATGAACTCCCTCCCCCCCTCCTTCATGGAATTGTTTTGCAGATAGACATTTTTTTACATGAAAGGAGTCGCAAAGATCCAGAGCTGCTACTTCTGTATGCACAGAGATGGAGAAGACACAATGCATGACGTAGTAGGCCAGGAAACTGCCCACAAGTTAACTATCTCCCTTCCTATTGCATTACAGTGTTAGAGGAGTGGCATTTTGCTTGAAATCATTGTTCACTAGCTATGAATCACATTTTTTTTTCCACTCAAAACACATGAAAAACACTGTGAAACCATTAAACGCAGCATACAAATTCTAATGATATTGTGTAACTACTTCGCAGCCACTAAATGAAAACAAAGAGCTCTTCTATCAGCCCACATCCTTCCATAGCTGCTGCTCCACTGGTATACTACAAATACTTACACACAAAAAAATCACAGCCGAAGAAAGTATGTATCTACCTTCACTACCCGACACAATGCCAAATAATGAATACCACAGCTGGCAAAAGGGGCATGAAGTTTGCAAAAAGGAATGTCGCTAAAGATCTCCACCAGGAAGATGACTAGGCTCCAAGCCAACATACCACCTAATGCGAAGAAAATGCATGACTAAAAGAATGTTCTTTCTCCCGTTTCTCTGTTATTTATTTCTCCATCTTCTGCAGCTCACAAGACCTATGTCACCCTTAAGGCTGATAGCTTTGGGGTGTAACAGTGTGCACATACTTGGTATTTAGAACAACACTAAAATAGTGTTCTCACCCCTCCCCAAACACAAAATCTCCTTTCACTTCTGTGGGCAAAGGCAGGGCAGACCCTCAAACAAAGGCTCTTCAAATATTTTTTACAGAAAAACTTGACTGGGGAAAAGTTGTGAGCAAGAGCGACAAAGCTGGATATGAATGGAAAGGCTTTGAGGGTGAAAGGAGAAGAGGGAATAATTTTTCTTTATGTGATCAGAGGAAAATGCTCTCTGGGGTGATTTCCCTCTCCATGTAAACTCCCCCTAAGTCTCACGTTCAGCCACATAATGTCTAAAGCATCTTCTGGCTCCTCTCCATCCGTGCTTATCTGACCCCAGCACAGATCAGACAACCTACAAGAGGCTCATCAATGTACAGCCAAAGAGCCCTCCTCTAAAACCCCTCACTATCACACCACCACAATTATCACAGGTTTTGGCTTCTTGCACATGACAACGACCTGGGGAACCTATTAAATTGATAGATAGATTATTCATGTTTTAGGAATGTGACTTTCCCACTGTCTAGCCTGTTTGATTTACAAAAAGTAGTACATGAGTTACACACATTGGAATTTTAGTAATAATTAATCCCTGACCTGTTCAAAGTGCTGTACAAACATTAACTAGCTAATCCTCAGAATAAACATGCACTGTAAATAACAAAAAAACCCACCCTGAAACCCCATAACATGAAAATGAATAACCAGCCACCTCACCTGAAAACCAAATCTTGCCTCTTCTGCAGAGGGAAAAACTAGTGTGATAAATGCAGTACCTCGTGCTGGGCCCCTGAAACTCACTAACTATAGCAGATAGGAAGGTAAAAGTTCCCGACTCCCAGTAATGTACTGGTGCCTCTAGGGTACAATACTTTTTAGCTCCTGATGTCTCTCTCATTAACCTTTGCATGTGATAGCCTGTGAGGATACAAGAACTCCAGGGCAAAACAAACAACAAGAAGGAACCAAATAAATAACTGTTACAAGAAACACTGTCAAAAGATTATTTGAAAAGCCCATTTATGAGCTTACAGACAATACCTTGGTGGCACGTATCTGCCTGTGAAGGTCAGTTAGTTGTTGGATTTTGTATTCTAGTTCTGAAATCTGGGCTTGAAGCCATGTCCAACGGCTGCCAATTCGAGCTCTGTCTGCAAGCCACTTCCATTCAGAAGTATAGCTGCTGTGAAGACAAAATGCTGGTTAGTCCAAAAATAAAGATAACCACATTTGCACAAGAACATTTTTGACAGCTGCTCTGCCTCATGTTGCAAGCATCTCAGTTGCTTTCAGAAGATATCTGATTATACCCATCCAGTTTCACATCAGCTTATTTCTGTAACTACAGAACTTGCCCAAACCAGTACAATCAATGTTCACTGCCTATTCCCAGGCTAAGCTAGTTTTCTGTTCTGTATTATAAAACCCAGAGCTGGAGAAACAACCAAACTATATCAGTTAATGCATATTACAGATTTGTAAAGAATTCCAGTAACTCCAGCAGCAAGAATCCAAATTCTTACACCACACTTCCTCCCACAAGTTTCCACGAATATTGTTTGCTAGCATTTGGAATCTAATAAAACACCATCCTGCAATGACCAGCTAGATATCAAGTCAGTGCCCAAAAAAACAACTAAGTAGTTTACATTTCTTTTATTCAAGCTACTTTATAAATATAGCTGTGTCAGTATAGTATAGTTACTATATATATCTTACTGCTGTTTACAAATAGGTGTATTTTGTAATACAAAAGATATGCCTCCTGGTACTTGACACTGTGATTAGCTTAACTTTATTATGCTAAATTCATCACTGGTATCAGCACACTTTACTCAATCTACGTATTAAATAAATGAATGACATAACGGTACCATTCAATAAATAATATCCAGTAAGTTTAAGCAAAAGAGGCAACACAATGCAGTATTTTAGCATGCAACTTCCACTAGTATCCTACCATTAACTGAGTTTTGTTTAAAGCAAATGACTGGTGGCTTTTTCCCCACTAACGTTGTGAAGTAGTGTGACACAGCTAACTTAAAAGAACTGTAAAAAATAATAATAAAAAAAAAAAATTAAAAAAAATCAAACTTCTTCTGGGAAAGAAGTGCTTTTACTTAAGTTATTGGGATAACTACTGGATCTAAATCCTGGATGACACTGTATATAAGTTTTGCACAGGCAGAATATGAGATCCTCTGCTCCCCGGGCAATGATGAGTACTGAATTATCACAAAAGATCTAAGAAAAAAGCAGATGCCAGTGAATTGGCATATGAACATTATACAAGTGCAACTGTTTCATGCAGAATTTTGTGTCAACTACCTCAACAACACAAGAAAGGTAATAAATTATCCTGCAGAAGATGTCAGACATTTGCTGGCATAAGTAGAGAATCAGCAAATTTGAGAACCCTAATATTTTCAGGGCAAATATTATAAAACATAATATAACTCAAAATCTCAGAACTTTCAGTCTACTTTAGCTACCATGAATAGCACAAATAGACACAGTCTCCATTAGGTTACCTCTGAAATACATAATTTCCCCCCCTTTTAACATAAATTGTCTGCCCGCATAATTTACAACCAGCTTAAACTCTCTCCTGCGCAGACAAAATGAACATATGAAATTAGACAGGAGATTGAAATGTCCTGTTTAAATCCAGAGTCTACATGCAAGCAAATGAAGTAGATTATCATCAAAAAGAAACTCAGCGAATTCCATAAATATATACCATAATAAATTGTTTTATTTTATATATTCTATTAGTTATTTTGTCCTAGGAAAAAAGACATATGAAGTAATCTTGCGAATGTCCATTTTTCTGACAACCTTTTCTTATTCCTCTTTGTTTTCCCATTATCACCAGCACACAGTAAATAGCTGTGGTTACTTATGCTTTAACCAGGTCGTCTTGACAAGAACTTCACTGGGATTGACAGCTTTAGCACGTTTGTGCTTCTGGAAGTCATAAAATACGGTTTGTGGGGAAAGCAGGGGGGATCCGAATTCCTAGTTGGCCCAAGTCAGGGTTCAATTAAATAATATGCTCACATAGGTGTGGTGGCTCGAATAGTTAGGATTTGTCTCAGGATCCTGGGATAGCAAAAAGCTGATCCTAAGAAAGAGATGCTTAATGAGGCTGTAACAAATCCCTTAGTTAATAGTTTTAACAAAAAAAGTTAAATAGGAATAAAGAGGATAACCGAGAAAAACCCAACAGGAGTGCTGAGGTGCTTACTTCTATTCCTTTCTCAAAAGACAGATGAACAACCAACCAACCTACCCCTCAAACCAGGACATTGTAACAAGAAAGCCCAGGTGAAGGAAAATAAATCACACTGACAGAATTACCTGCCAAGCTAGACTCAATAGTTTGGGGAGAAAGGTGAACTATCCTCAGAGAGACCAAAGAGGAGGGGGAAGTAAATGAGGAAAAATAAAAATACATACACTGTATGAAATCAGCAGAGCAGTAAGAGAATCCATAATCAATACCAAACCACAGAATATAACAGAACAGTTAAATATTGTAACCTTAAGACAAACAAATCATATCCTTTGTATGTTACAGTCACATATTAAAAAAAAAAATGCTCTGCAAAGTTACATCACAGATTATTTTTCAAAAACATGTTTGCAGTTTTTTTACTTAAACCCAATACTAAATCTTGAATTAGCTGCATTCACTGTTAAATGTATTATGTATATTTTTGCTTCATTCTAAAATACTACGGAAGTATTTCTTAAGGCTTTAAAGCGTACTATATAATTAAACTAGCAGAATTTAATTACACTGCAATAATGATGTCCTTAGGCTCCTCTATAAGGAAGAGCTTCCACCAAACTAAGCACAAACATTTTAAGCTCACGCCAGAGGAAGCAATTTTAGCTTCTCTCCTGCCACCTGAGGCTGCCTCATGCCCAGCGCCTTCACAGGCACTTGGGCAGCTACACAGTGACACGGATTAAAGGTGCTCATGGTTAATTTTAACTTCAGATGCAGGCTGAATGAAGCTAGTTTAAGTCTAGATCCCTTTACCAGTTTTGATGCCTTGCAGACAGACAGACACACGCTTTTACACTGCCACACAGGAAGGGGCAGGAAGCTGAGGGCAAGGCAGCAAGAGTGAACTCATATTTACATTGCTAAATTCTGTTCCCATCTCTGTCACTCGTATCTGTTTGATCTTGCGTTATTTATTTACCATCTTTGCCTCAAACTCTTTCTCCACAAACTCTTCAGTAAACCTTGTAACTCCTCAGAGGAAGATTAAAATCACTGTAAGCTATCCTCACACTCCCAAAGTGAGCTGTTTGCACGCAAAGTAGTATGGTCTCTCAAGTGGAAATGATAACCTACTATTGCAATTAAAAAAAAAAAAAAATTAAAAAAAAAGCTCAAATCTGTTCCTGGGATGTTAAAAGAGTACAGCATAACATTCACTCAGTAAAGAACGCTGTTTCAAGGTGACACCAGTAAACTCATTAATTCTGCAAATCCAGAGAAGAACAAAAAACACCAAAACACAACAGATTCCAAAAATAACCAGGCCTGTTACTGAAGGAGGATGCCAGAGCAGGTGCTGAAGTAGAAGCTCCTGCTCTGGTTCTCTGCTGGGAGTGAAACAAGAAAAAAAAAAAGTTTCTGTCTGTCCCACTTCCTGTGTGCTCCTTTTGCAAAGCATCTTTACTTGGTTTCCATGCTTTCGACTCTAACATCATACATCCTCCATAGGAATTTCAAATTCATTCTTCTACTGGCAACTCAATATAAACCACGCCACATTTGCAAAAGTTCCTAATCTTCAGTACCACAGTACAGTGAAATATTAAACTTACATATAAACTTACTGCTCTTGAGATGACTGTAAATCTGCAGATGATCTCCTGCACTCATCCAGGACTATTAGAATTGGAAGAGAACAGAGCTATACTGATTTTGTATGAATAAACCATCTCATTTAAATTTCCGTAGAAAAAACACGCTGGAATTGCATCAGAGGCAAAATTTGTTTCCCTGTGAGATACGGGCTTGCATTTCCTCCGTTTTGATTGAAATGCAGGAGGTCAATCCTGCACAGTTTGC
Organism: Burhinus oedicnemus; assembly: GCA_008921705.1. Lineage (NCBI taxonomy): Eukaryota > Metazoa > Chordata > Aves > Charadriiformes > Burhinidae > Burhinus > Burhinus oedicnemus. The sequence continues at coordinate 112,787 of VFFE01006450.1, read as the reverse complement.
AAGAGAAGAAAGGAAGAAATGCAGAAGAACAAACAAGGCACAAGGAGCACAGACACAAATGCAGACTGTCAAAGTATGATCAAAAATACAACTCGGAAGCAGATGTTCAGGCTGTACTGTGTCACCCCAAAGTACGGGAAAGAATTCAGCTGGGGATTGTCAGCACCAGCAGAGGTAGTATAAGTATTTCATCAAAGCTACTTGCTTTTGCTGAGACCAAAGAGGCAAGTGAAGAGCACTAAATAATATACTGCTATTACAGTCAGTACTATTGCTTGAACTGAAAGAAGTTTTAGCCATGATCTGTGGACAGAATATATGGATAAACCACTCAGCACTCTCACCTTCTCCAAAAGTGAAAAAAGAATTGAGAACAAACCATGCTTTTAGGTAACCAAACCTAATGCAATAGGACTATGAGAAGTACTTCCAGTGCCTCCATTTTGTTGTGGGCAAGATTTATGCTTTCCCGATAGCTAAGATCAGTCTGCCCCAAAAAATAAAACCAGGCAACCTAACTGAGTGCAAAGGGGAACTGCTAATCAAGATAAAATTGCTGTGCTAGACACACACTGTTGTTTGGGTTTTGTGCATGGGTGGGGTTTTTTTGTTTACAGGAGAGGAGAAGGGCTGGAATTTAAACCTTTTAGGCATATTTTATTTTTATAAGCAAACAAAACAAGAAGCCTGAAAACAGTTCATAAATAATGAAGGAGAAACACAGTGGTGTTTAAACTGCACAAAAAATACAGAATGTGGGATTGATAGTAAGTATCCAGGAAAGTTGATTCAAATAGGTATGGTGATCACAGGAAAGACTATTTTAGAGCATGTTTAACGCATATTTTAGAGCCCCGTGCCCAAGGCGGATTCTCCACGAGTCTCTTATATCCTGAAAATTAAAAGGAAACTGAGGCCTTCATAACTCCCAGTGAGAATAAGTAACATGCCCCTATCATGACACATCTGCAGAGACAATGACAGGATGCTTCCTACTGAACAGGAAAGGAAGATGCTTGCAACAGACCCACATAAAAACTCCAAAATGCAGGGCTGCCAACCCAAAACACAGTCTCCTTCCAAAAGGTTTGTTTCAAAGAACACCAACGTTTTCAAGTTACAACAATCTTAAACACAAACAAGCCACAGAGCAAGACACCCACGTAGTGTAGGTGGGAAAAACTTCTCCAATGCCAAAATTCTACATTAAACTTAAAAACAGCAGTTGTTCCTGACATCCCCTCACACTTACATTTCCGCTCAGTTTCCTAACACAGTGTACTTTGCTCTTTCTGCCAGGCCATGTCCCCTTCAGTTTAATCCACATTGTTCTGGAATCCAGTTTTCAGATGATTAGTCCTAAAGTGATCCCGTGATCCTGACCTCTACTATCCCTGCTAGTTCATCTCCTCCTCTCGCTGGGAACTCCTGGGCTATCAGAAGCCTATTGCAATCATGCAATAGTGAAATATTTGGGAGCAAGAAGCAGCTCATGAACTACAGACTGATAGCCCTCAGGATAAAGAGCTAATCATCTTCCTTGGTGGGAATCACTGAAAACAACAGCAGAAGCTTATCATTTTGATGAAGGACTCAACTCTGAAAACTGGAAAGCAAAAAATCAGAAAGTTCTCCAGATCTTTAAATCCATCCAGACATTGTATGACTCGCAATGAAATTCATGAGACTTAACACACTGGAATAAAAAGCATACATCCCCCAATTCTCTTGGGAAGCTCGCTCAGTTGTACAAAAATACAAGAGTTCATATTCACCACAGAGCACTCTATCACAAATACTCAACAGCACACTAGTATGGTGGGGATCCTGCAGGACCGGAGCTGCAAGTCTGTGAACTTCCTGAGCTGTGCCTAATTTTACACCAGCTTTACAGTCAGTTTTGCTGTGACTACACGTGGCAATGTGCAAAAAGCAGCTGGCCTGAATACAAGCATTTTCTTGCAAGCCATTAAGGTGAGCGCAGGGCTTCTGATACCTTCTGTCAACATCGTGGTGAAAATCAACATGTCAATTTTTGTTTTCTCTTCAGACACTGCCAGTAAATAAAAGATTACCTATGAAAACTAGGAGATGGTATCATACAAAACATTTGAATTAGGTGAATTCAGTTATGTAGTGCATATATTAGAGATCATCTTATCTAGATTTTACTCATAAGAACGCCCACTGCCAATAAAAACTTCCAACACTTGTAATGGCTGAACAAACATGTCCCACTATGAAATGACCCATAAATGCTTTCTCAAGGACTAATTCTTCCAGCATACCTACTTAATGTTTGTTTTCAGAATGAACTAACTTCAGTTGCTGTTGAAGTATTAATTCCCCTGGACCAGTTAACAGTTAAATCCATAATAACCACATAACTAAAAAAATAGCAAATGCTGTTTTATGAACTCAATCTTTTCTATGCATTCCAGAGTGCAAACAAGATTAAAACAAACTGCAACAAATATCATCCTCTGATACCATATCCAATCAACACTACACAACAAAACACTATTTACTCTGACAGTTAACTATCAGCCTTTCCTCAGATCATCCAGGAGCGCTTGCCGTAGACTGACTGCAGAGAGCAATATGCCGCTGTTTTGTGACGACCAGCACTAAACCAAGCTATGCCCCCAAAAAATAAAAAAACCCAATCAATTACAAGAAGTTTTCTGGTACTCAAAATTACACTGCAATCTCTGTAATCAGGTCATTTTACTGGAGCCTCCGGGGTTGCTATCTTCTTTGGTGTTTAAAAGAAATTCTTACCTGGCAGAGATTTTCCTCTGAAACACTACACGGCTTCAGAACAGATGGATTATAGTTCTCCCTATCATCTACAGACATTGGCAACTGCTTATCTCAACAATTTCTGGCACCCATGCCTGGTCCCACCATCTCTGACATACTGTTGCCATTTAATACTTTCAGAATTGCATTCAATAACACATGTTGATACCAACACATAATACATATCTGATCTTCCCAAACCAAGAAACTTTATCCAGCTGAACATTTCTGCTAAGCCAGCAGGCCTGAGGAATTTATGCAGTAACACCTGAAATTATCAACCATAACTGTGATTTTCCCTTGAAGAGAAAATTCATGGTACAGAACTAGAGTGGGGGGAAAAAAATTAAGTAGCAACAGAGTAAGATTTTTACATCTTCCACAAGTAAGTTTAGAAGGGACAGCGGGAAGGGGAGAAGAGGAAAAACAATATTTGGGGAAAAAAGGCTGTAGAAGAAAACTGAAAATATAAAAAGGGAAAGTCTCTGCACTTGGATACCCTAGCAAAGGAGAAATTTTGTAAGACACTCACACTGGAGCTCTATATGCTCCCTCATCTGAGAAATCACATCTTCCAAACCAACAAGATGCCACAGCCAGTAGTTGCCTGCTACAGGGTTCCTACAAAGAACCACGCTATTACTACAGATTTTATATTAGAAACTAAACTGTCACACTTGCACTGAATTGTTAACTCAATTTAGGGCTCAACAACAGAAATTAAAAATTCAACTTCCTAAAGCAGCGTTGTCTGTTACAGTACCAAACTTTTCCAATGGCTGGCTTTACAATGTGGTAGGTGCTTTTCACCTTCAATTCCATTTACATAATTTTTTAATAGCTGTTAATGATAAAAGGCCAAATTAGTTGGTGCAGGTGGGGTCAGTTAGAATATTAACTGCCCAAGAAGTAAAAACCTGTGAAAGGTAAACCACCAGCACCCTTTCCTCTTTTAATAAAAAAAGAAAACCCATATTGCAAAATGTGTATCTGCTAATAGCTTTTGTTAAAAATATTTTAAAATTAATTTTTAAGATTCCACTGGCTCCCTCAGCACCTTCTACTAAACCTCAGCAAGCTGTAGATCACACCAACATGGAGCAAAGAAGCAGGCAGTGCTAACATCCAAAGCAAGAAACTTCAGGAACACCGGGGCTGCCTGGAAACAAGCTTCTTTTCTTGCCTTTGCAATGGCACATCAATAGACTAACAACAAAAAAGCAGGAACACAAGCCTAGAAATTCTCTGTAAGTATTACACAACGGCCCTTGAAAAAGAAATCAAGAAAGTAGTGCTGCGTCTGGATCCCATGCTCAACATAAAATAAGATAGAGCTCACAATATACTCCTTTAAAGATATGTACAAATGGAAGATTATTACAGCATACAAGTAGCATATCAAAGCTGTCCAGCCACTGAAGTTGGTCCCAAACTTTGCATATATATTCTTAAATGGAATAGGTGGGTATGGTATTCATGTAACATCTAACCCCAGCTTGTAGCTAATTTCATTCTAACTGTATATAATACCAGACTTTCAATGTAAAAATGGATACAAAGCATATTCTTTTTTGAGATTTTTTGGACAGACAGCTAACAGTCAATCCAAAACTTGCATGCTAGATGCACTGGAAATCATCAGCAGGATCTTGGTAGCAGAGGGGCTGCAGCCCTGCAGAACAGGGAAAAACTGCCTGGGCAGGGACTGAGAGGAGACTAGAAGGGGCTGTGGCTTGTAGGGAAGCCCATGGCAGAGCAATCAGTTAAGAAATGAGGAGCAGCAACAAAGGTACCCCCACCTCCTGCCATCCCTCACCTCGTTTAAGGGAATATGCTTTGCTTTAAGGTGGTGTGAGCAGTGCGCCCACCACGTGTGGGGGGGTGCTGCGGGGAATGGGCTAACAGGAGAGATGGAAGGACCCTGGCGCTCTCCTCTGGATGGGAGGGCAGACAGGCAGAGCTGGGACGGGTCTGCTTCAAGCTCTGAGGCCTGGACCTACCCCACCTGTGGGACCCAAAGGAAGCTGCAGAGGGGCTGTGCTGAGTGTGAAACCCCCGGCTGGGGTGAGCCCCTAACAGCGCTGCCGCAGGGTGGCCCAAGAGCTGCTCCAGTTGGGACCCTAGCACCTGCCCAGGGGACAAGGGACACCCCGGTACATCACAAACCGAGTCCTTTGCCCCCCCCCAGTTGCTGTAAGCATGCTGTGATTAAGTAACAGAGGAGTAACCAAACATTACCTGGCTTTTGCATGGCAGAGATGGAGTTTGTTATAAGGTTAAACCCTACAGTTGGGTCTGCAGGGAAAAGGGGTGGAGAGTGTAATGAAGGTAAGTTTGAACAGTTGCAACCTTCTTGGTTTGGGTGTTTTGTAGGAGCTTGAGGTGCAGTTTCACTGAGCTTTATTGCTGCCCACTCTACCCCCATGGGCTGGGAGGAAGAGGAGTTTATAATGCATACATATTCAAACATGGACGTTCAGGTTTGGGTTTTTTTTTTCCCCAATACCAGAATCGGTAATTAAAAGTTTGCTAACTGAAAATTAAATTGATTTAAATTCCCCAACAGGAAACTTTTTCTCACTCCCAATAGCTAGGTAAAATGTTTGGATGAAAATAAAATCATTTACAGCTATTTCAGTTTCAATAAAAAAAGAGCACAGGTCAATATATTTAAATCCAACATCTAAAGTTACATTCCTAAGCCATATTTAGCAGTATGAATGAAACCCTGTTACAGGAGAGCATTCCTATTTTGGGAAGTCTTTATACACACTTTTTACTTCATGTGAAAAGGAAAGCATTTAAATGATTTCCTGCATCGGGGGCCCACGTACACCAATTTTCAAAGGCATTGGATGTATCCCTTTGAAGTAGATTCTCATGAAATCAATGTTGTTTATAAAATGAAATAATGCTGCCCTCACTTTACAAGATATTATAAAGACAGTTCATTGTTGTAAACAAATCTTTTAATGAAAACAAACATATTTCATGGCTTAGCAAAAGAAAAAAAGCTAGCCATAAAACACTAATCAGCAGTTAACATCAAGCACCAAACTCTCCTTGTCTACCACTTAATTAAGCATGCGAGGTTATCATGTATACACATGTGTCTGATTATTAGATTTTTCTATTCTACTATACTATGTTGACTGTGTATTAAACTGTCATTCAGAAGAGTAATGCCAAGTTTTTATTTAATATGCATTCAACACCTGTCTAACTCAAAAGCTTTGACATTCCTGGCTCTGAGATTCCCTTGCAGGTTACAACTTGTCAAACATTCTGCCTTTCGTTAAAACCTTTCAGACTGCTTTCAGCAGCTGCAAAAATATTAATGTAATTACAGGTTAGAAATCAGAATCCTTACACACAAGAACATTACTCTGGTATTGTGAGAAGGAAACCTTGCTCAAAAGCAAGTTATTATTGCTGTACATGAGATCTCTAAAAAAAAACAGTGGGGGACCCTAAAAAAGTTGTAAACCCATCTTATGGAAACTCAACAAAGTGAGGTTGAATATATTCTGAAATAATACACGTATCCCTACAGTGAAAACAGAAGGTAATATAAAGTTATCTTTTCTTTCATTCCCTGGTAACAATTCTCCTCCCACATCCTAGTGACAGGAGCCAAGAATTGAGAGAAAGGAATTCATGAAAAAGCAACATATAAAACATTTTGAAATCAGCATATTATTAGCACCTATGAATTTATACTTATTCAAAAGCTCTCACATTGATCTTCTATGCAAATAAGACATTTCCTGGACTTGTAAACTAAAAAGGTCTTAAAAACTGGAAACAATTGGGGTTTTGTGCTGAAGAAAAATGGAAAGCAGTATTTGGTCCTGACAGACTCTCTTCCTCCCCTTCCCAAAACTAGAATGCAGTTCTCCTATCAGGTATGAAGCGGAATTACAGCTCAAAGTGGAAAATTAGGACCTGACCTTGCAAAAACAAACAGTTTCCCTTTATAACATGGCTCAAAGACATATAATAAACGCCAGCCCTTAAGCAGTGCCCTTCACAGTGAGGCCTGCAGAACTGCATTGATGTTGCTCAATTAGCCATGAGAAAAAATGCTAGGAAAAATGGAAAATAATCTAGAACAAACAGATTAAATCTGGAGATACTAGTCATAATATTTTCTTCCTTCCTGTATTTTCTCTGCCTTACTGCTCCCCTCCCCACCACGTATTTGTACTAAAAGCAGATTTCCCCTCTTCTCTCTTTCCAGCTAGCAATCTCAGCAAATTAAAAAAAAAAAAAAAAAGGGGGGGGGGGGTAGCAGGGGAAAGAAAAAAAAGAGGGAAAGAAAAAAAAAAGAAATATTTATTACCTCTACACATTCATTATAAAATTTTCCAGGCACATTAAGCCCTGTGGGCATGGAAAAATAATAACAGTTCTTCTTCATCAGGCTTGAGGTTGCTGGAGGATAATCAGTAAAATGTGTGTTTCAAAAATCAGAGGAAGAGCATGAATATATTTCAGAAGGAAAAAATCCCACCAATGATGCAAAAGGACTGTATTCAGCTGGGGGAAGGAGGAGTGGGGAAACAGTACACAACACTTTTCACGAGTAGACAGAGCTACTTATTTTGCAGAAAAATCTATTGTAAGCAGCTTTTCTCTATAATCAATTAGGTACACGTATTACTATTTGATGGAGTGAGCAGCTGTGCCTTGAAGAACCCCAGTTCTTTTGATACCCCAGTATCTTTTGATTCTGGAAGATCATACACATAGAGCACATGTAGAAGAGAAACTCTGTACCCTGCAACTTTAAAAGTTTCCCAAATAACTACCTCAGCATCAGACTTCTTTGTGGTACCTTGTAAACAATCAGAACTTCTAACCACATAAGGAATACGCAAAATACATGAATAAGGATGTGGAGTTGGCCTGGAAGGATACAATATATAGCTACCAGAGCAGAGCTGCGTTGTTGAAAAACATTGAGCTCACATCCTCCCCCAATTCACCTTGTTTGAAATCTGTGACCATTTCTACGGATAACCTTCCATCTTGATGAACCACAAAGAACATCAGTATGTTCCAAGTAAACTCAGCTCGTGAAATGTTGTCTATGTTGCATTTCAAGTGGTTGATGTTAGTTATGAATTCCTGAAGGAATTACTTAAGGTCAGCTTTGTGATGCCCTCCTCTTGGGCGCTCCATCCACTTTGGTTGCTGATGCCTAACAGGGAGCTAGTGAACAGCACCCAGCATCTGCCTTTGAGAAACCGGAGAGAAGTAATACCATATCCCCTGTGTACTGTCATAGGAATTTCCTACACCCAAAGGCTGAACAGTACTAAAATACACTACAAATTACTGATGGAAATTTTGTGCTTTGCCTAAAAAAACTTCCATGAAAACTGACAGGTTAAAGACATTCATGAGCTGACACTAGCAGCAAAATGACAAAATTCCTGAAAAGAGCCAGCTGTTTTTTCATATTTCTTTTTAGCAAACACTCAAAGGACCAAATGTGTTTTGATTAAGCTCTTGAAATGGGATGGGGCTTTCCAATTACTCTAGGAACTAGGGAAGTTCAGTTAGTAATGTGAATTGTCAGCTAGAAAAACTGCCTTCACCAGCAGACCAAGGATCTTTCTTGTCTTGAGGACAGCACCTACATAATGCACAAGGGATGAACAATGGTCTAAATATCTTAAAACAGCTATTTGCTACTAAATAACAAAGGTATTGAAATAGATGGATAAAGACAATCTTACTTGAGATACAAAGCATTGAGATACAGCTCAGAAGAGCTTATGTCAACACTCATTGGGCAAAATTCTTTTCAGGATAATGAGAATGAACAGGTTCAAAATGCTAAAAATAGCTCCAGGTTTTTTTCCTACCATAAAGAATTGGAGCCAGAATCAACTTCTCCCTCCTGATGGGAAGCAGACTGTTTTCAGGTAAACATGGTAACTGCAGGTTTCTCCCCCCTTGCACATTGGATTGACACCTCATCCCCCCCAAAAAAGGATAAAAAGCACTGCAGTCATAACAATGACCAGCCACCAGCATGATTATACCCTCAAGTTAAATGCAATCAGTATACTGTGATATAGGCAAAACCAAAACATTTTTCCCATTCGTCACTGCATTAATAGAACCTTATAATATCTACTGTTAAGTATTATGAAGAATATCACAGAGGAAGAGTCTTGCCAGGTCAGTAAGTCTTCACTAAGAAAAATAAGTCACAGGCAAAGAAATGAGTATATTCTCACCCACATGATCACACTATTTCTGGAAAACACCAAGAGTCAATTCCCTAGGAGAGAAAGGCATTTTAAAGAATGTAAATCCACTTAGCAGAAATAAAAATGGATGTTAATTTTGTTTCTTTTGTCCAGGTCAAAGGCAATCCAAAGAGCCTTAAAGTGGTAAAGCTCAGGCAACAGCAAATCTCAGCAGCTGCACTGGTGAATAACTGATGTACCTTTGTCACCTAGAAGAAAAAGTGCAGCCTTTTAGCCACAAAGACAAATCCTAGGGAAGCTGAAGAAATGAAGAAAACCATTCCAAGCTGAAGATAATGATAAATTCAAGTAACAGACAGCCTGTCCTCACTGCAATGTTAATTCAAGCATTGCCTCAGCCTATGCACACAGACAAGAGTTTTCTGCTTAAATTAGGTAGTATTTTAACTCTGAGCTTGCTGGCTCAGGAGCACAGTTCAAACACCTGTGATTCCTGCACTGCCAATGCAGCAAGGCCTTAGCTAATGCACGTTGCTAACCTCATCACTGCTGCTTGACTGCTGTTCAGCAGTAAGAACATAAAAAAGGGAGGAAAAAAACCAACCCACAAATAAAAAGTTGCACTGAGTCAGACTATAGATGACCTACCCAGTCTCCTGCCTCTTAGCAGTGGCCAAGATAAGTCTTACAACAGGGTAGGCATGGAGGGAGCAGTGCTTCTCCAAAATACTCCCACAGCTGCCAGCAACAGCAGCTTGGGGATTTCCTGAGCCAAAGGTGGTGTCTTTGTATTTAATAATCCTTTGTGGATTTTTTCATCAGTGCAACAAAACAAACTGAGTAAGCCTTAAGTGGAAAGATAACCTAAGGAATTCAAGTCACAAGAGGAAAGAAACGTAAAGGTAGGCAGAGTTAGAAACTTGACTGTCCCTGGAAAGAAGACAAAAGAAAACTCTCACACAGAACTTCAGTCCAAGTTTTACATTATCTACTACCCTTCAAGAATCAAGAGTTTCTCATCAATTTTTCTTTTTCAGTTCATGTAATCGCAAGATAAGAATCCTAGAGGCAGACCTATTACTCAGAAGTTCAAACATATCAGCTAGGAGAAGAATGCAGATTCTCCTACACTGGGAAGAGCCAAAAATGCTGGTTTTTCATTAAAATATTTCAAAAGGAGAATAATTCTTTCGCAAACTCAAATACTTAAGGTGATCCTAACTTCGTTGACAAGTCACTGTGCTTTGGTTGGACTTTAGTACAGTATTTACCATTCTGACAATATGTAAAAGAAAATGAAAACTATTTTTTACTTTGCACTTTTTCTCCTCCGTTTTCCAAGCCTACAGAGTTTAACCAAATGCAGCAGCAATTTGATGCAACTCTGCTGCACTGAAGCTTCCCTAACTGAAGCTATAAACACATAACAGGGCACAGCTCTTTTCCAACGTAAGATGAAGCTTCCTTGATTTCTTCTGAACATTATGCTTTTCAAGAAACAGACCAAGAAATATATATTTTTAAATATTAATTTTTCCTCAAAAACCAGTGGCACTGTTAATGCTTTCTAGACACTCTCTAACAGCAGAGAGTACAAGAACAGATCAGGAAACATAAAACCAGTCCTGACTTCAAGTGCTAGAAATGTAGGTGCCATGAAGCTCCTACCAAGCTGCTGTGTTTGCATGAAGCTCTATTCCGTGTGTCACTGTCCTGACTATCACATCCTAACAGACCTTAAGACATACTCCAGCTGTAGGAAGGGGAAAGCAGCCGTCTTCAATGCTTTCTAAAATTTCTTAACCAAAGAGATTGTGTTAATAGTGTAGCAAGGTAGGGTGAAAAAAAAAAAAGAAAGAAAAAAGAAAGAAAAGAAAAAAAGAGGCTGTACCGCCACCAGGGAACAATTTTATGATCTACTTCTCATACCCACCACTGATTTCCAAAGCTACAATAATTTGTACTGACAGGATCCCTGTCAATTCAAGACAGTATTAGTGAATGATATTAATTTCCCTCTGTTTCTTCCTGAAAAAGATACCAACAACAATAAAAACACCACTGCTAGCTTCATTCACAGTAACAGAACAACTTCAGTAAGTAAATTAACATTTTTTATATTATAATTCAAAGAACCAAACTTTTTCAACATACAACCCCCAAATACCAGATGGCTTGACACCTGCATCAGATTATCACTTTTACTCTTTTATCACATCGTAGTGGATTTCAAGATCCTAACATTGACTAATTCTTAATAACTCCAGAATAAAATTAAAATTATTTTCATACCAGCCAAAAATATAATTTACAGCATGGCTATCACTATTAGATTTACAGCATCATCTGAGTATTGAATAATTAGCAGTACTAATGTAATGAAAACTGATAGAATACAGTACAAAATCTAGCTCTCTACAGCCTAGTAAAGTAACTGTTCCTTAAATGCTGTAATTAGAAGTTCTTCCTTCCTGTCTGGCCCCTGCCAAACCTAGCTCACACAGGCAGTCCTACTGATTTCAGTAGGATTATGTACTGAGTGAGGTTACTCACACAAGAAGGAATCTGCAGGTCTAGACCCTTCCATCTTGATTTATAAGCATGAAGCACATGAGTCTAGCAGGAATTTAACACTTACGCTTCCACAGTTGTTCTTACAGTCTGTTCCTCACCATCGTCATCTGAGCTGCTACATGTTGCATCAGAGTCCAGATCCTTCTTCACGCGAGACAGCAGCCCTCCAGTAGAAAGTGCAAACCCCCGGATTTCACCTGGTGCAATGCTAACTCCGTTCTGTACATCTGTACTTGAACTACTCTCCAAAGTAGCTGCGTTGTTTTCTGGCCAACCTTCAGCGCACCTGAGGGAGCTACTGCTCAAAAATCTGGTTGGCTCATGGAAAACCTTCATTCTTTGTAGCTGATGTTTCACGAAGCATTTCAGCTGCTGATCACAGTGTTTGATAACATGCTTTGCCAGGAGCATTTGTAAACGTTTCTGAGTTCTTTTGGCGCGACTGATTTCCATTTGTTGCTTAGTGACACACTGGAGTACACGAGCATACACCTCCTCCGGGGTGCAGCTCAAAATCCCTTCTGAAGGCCCGTGAAGAATTTGGTGTAATAAATCCCCTTTTATTGTTTCAGCGCAGACTTCCAAAGCCCTACCCAAAAAACCATTCTTCTTGTACCATTTACCATTTAAAAGCTGCATTTCTTCTGCATTACTGGATTCAGTTACATTTGAATCCAAAAGTCTCTGCATTTCTGCCAAATTTGGTGATGTGGTCTCTGAAAATGTTTCCCCTTTGACCTGTTCCTCAGGTTGTGAATGACTAATCTGACCAAATGATGTGTCAGCACCATTATGTAATGAATTTCTCATCTTGGAGCAGTCGGGCTCTCCTGCTTTCATTTGCTTACCGGTTCTGTTGCTAAATGCAGAATTTGTACTCATTAACAAGACAGACTGATAGCACTTGGAGGATGGTGGAGAACCAAAATGCTGCACACTGAAGATATCATTCCTGAGGCTGGGCTCAGCAGTGGGGAACCCCAGGACTGAGCAAGTAATCTGTGCGATGGAGTCCTCTTTTATCTTCTCTTCCACTGCTCTGGAATTTTCCATGCACAAAGCTGTATCAGACTCCATAGCTCTAGAGGACAAAGAAGGTGACAAGTGGATACCATGACCTTTTGTTGCTGCCTCTCTGAGGGCTGGTGTCATTATAGCTAGGGTAGGTAGTTTACAGCAAACCTGAAAATAACATGGGCCATGTAAATTTTCTCATTTTCATGACATGGTACAAATACAACAACTTTGTCAGATATTTCATTCTTTCAACATTTCAACAGTATTCAAAGATTCCATAAAAAAGGGCACTATCTAAAGAACACAGATAGACTACGCTCCCTCCCAAGTCAAACAAGAACACTCTTTCTGTTTTTTCTTTATTTCATTCAGAAGTTGTTCCATTGTGCAACAAAAGCCTTTACCTCTCAGGAGAGTAAGTGTTCATACCTCATTGCATTTCTGATCCTATCAGTCTGAGAAATAAGACTCACAAAGTTCCAGACTGTCATCTAACCTTCCCCAAACTGAAAAACATGACCATACGCCCTGTGACTGGAAGGATGCATTTTAAAATATGTGTGTGAGTCTACACATATGAATACACACACACACAGAGACACACATCTACACATTCCCACCCCACAACTCTGGCTGGACTTTACTTTAATCTGCTCTGGAGGTAAGTTACTTTTTGAGTTGCATTTAGTTTTTGTTCAAGTATTTTTTTTATACTTAAATGAGTCAATATCAACAGTATCACAGAAACAGGAGCCACACAGCTAACTATTATAAGTTCAGCAAAGCAGAACACCTACCACATGATGAAACACTCTGAAATAAACTCAGAGGCACTATTGGGAGACATATATTTAATGTGAATCTATATGAAGCAAGTATTTGATTGATTAATTTAATATATATTCTCACAAATACACTTTAGAAACCAATCATCAAGGCTAATGCTTTAAAAACAGAGAACTGTAAGTTCTAAATGTTTCCCAAAAAATCTTTCCTGTGCTTTTGTATCCAGTTCTGTATTCATCAGGCACTGCCTTCATAATACAAACACAATATTCTTTGATAACAATTTGCATAAGGACAAACAGTTTCCCTTTACAAACCCTTTTGCCTGTGGGTTGCCATATCTTAGATGAAGGGTTCCCAAGCTTTGGGATCAAAAGACCAGTGTCAACCTTCACCACTTCTTGTCAGCAGCTATGCTGCCATGTCATACTGTATCTATAACACGGCCTACAGAGCAGGAATCACTGCCTTACACTGTACTTTCAGCTATGTTTAGGAGATGACTAAACAAACCAAATGAAAGATTTATTTGAATATGGCCTGCAGACGCTTGAAAGATAAGCTACTGTCAATTCTTCATTAAGAAGTCAGGGACAAAACCAGAAACAATAAAACAGTAATAACAAAAGTGAATGTAGCACAGTAATTCCACAGTGAATTCACTGTTTAACCAGTGTACTAGTTGAGCAACATTTCCACTGCCCTCCTTTTAACATCTTCGGTTTCTTTGATCTCCACAGCAATTGCCTAGCTCAGCAATTTCCAATGCGCACATCCCATAAGGGGTCAATGATTCTGAGACTGCCATGTATGGATCTTAAGAAAAGCAAATTTCCTGTCTGAAGCCTTAGCTTATTTATAACTACAAGTTTTATGCTGAACGTGCAGTCATTAAAGGGAGATGTGGAAACCTAAGGAGCTGAGAAGTATCAGTCTGGGTACTTTCTCCTTAACCCTCAAAATACGAAGAAAAACATAAAGAGCCACATGCTTCAGTACTGCCTTAACACTCTCTGTATCCTTTATTCACCTTTCATTGTTCCACATATACTTCAACTATGAGGTTTTCATCTCCGTACATCACCTGCTCAGCATCACAGGGACCAGGTTTGGTGGTCCTAATGCTAATCCTAAATGATACTATTAAAATCCCCAGGATTCACACTGTTGAGAGCTGGAGCCCCAAATCGCAAAGGCTCTGGTGACTCGGCAATGCTCTCAGCATCTGGCTGACTCATGGCTTTGTGTCTTTCCACTCAGTTCTAAGAGCTAGGAGGCACAAGAATTTTTAAATTTAAAGGAGTATGGATTCAGACACCTATGCCTCCTCCCCTCTCACCGTATGGCAAATAACTATAGTAAGCGAAAGTGATTTAGCACAGCTAAAACATAAGGGGGAGAGAACTGAAGCCCACACTTTCTCTGTGGGGTTACTATGAACTCAAGGGAGTCCCCATGTAGATCTGTCCCTGGGAACTCCAAGAAGCTCTCTCAGTAGAACGCTGCCAGCCTGGTATCTACATACACTGAGCAATGAGTTTATAACACTTCCAACTTTACAATCTACCTTCCTTAGCCTAAGTGGTTAAACAATCATAGATTGCTACTCCCGAAAGCCAGGAAAGGTCCACACACAGTAGAGCTGCTGCTCAAGCAAACAAGAAGTTTGGAGAAGTTTATCTCATACCTATATGAAGATAGAAGCTATTCAAAAAACTAGCAGCTCAAAATTTTCAGAGTTTTAATTTGATCATATTCCCTCAAATACTACATACCCTTCTGGTACAGTTTCAAATTTCCTAAATTGTAATAAATACCATTAGCAAATTATTTTAAGGGGTTTTTTGAGTTTGGGGGACTTTTTCCCCCTTCCTTTATAGGATAGAGGGGAAGAAATCGAAGTACTCTCAAACTGAACCACAAACATTAAACTGAAGAGCACTGAGAAGCCAATAACTAATTAGGAGTTCCTGACAGAAGACACTTAAATTACAATATAGCTAAAAAAGATAAGTAAAATGCTTTTGAATACAGAAATCGCTCAATTAACCCCTTACCCAGTCAACTTGCAAACTTCACACGATGTTTCTGCCCTGAAGACAGTCGTGTGAGACACTTCAGGTGTGTTCCTCTCATTTCAGTGACATCAAAAAGACTTTTTAAAAGTTGGTACTGTCCCAGTCTCCAGTCCTTGTCATTTCTCCAAGAAGTTCACACACATACACAAAAAGTCATTGGTATATGAGCAAGACAAAGTATCAGCTGCAAAAAAATTAAAAACAAATTTTAGCACACGTACTTGGCTCCATAAGAATTGTATAATTTTCATTTTGACACATTTCATTTTATTTTGGCAGAAAGCAGCAAAAATAATTTCACTCCACCCTTATTGGAAGTGAGTTTCCAGAGCCAAACCTATTATCTTCGGGGGGGGGGGGGG
>VFFE01006450.1:79711-96924 GCA_008921705.1 Burhinus oedicnemus | reverse complement strand
GGGCGGCGCCGAGCGCCCTGGGCAGCGCTGCTCCCAGAAGAGTGAAGATATGCTCGCCTACTGGTGAAGATATTAAAAAAAACAAAACAAAAATCTTCTTTAGCATTTTTATTTGGGATAATAACTTAGGAAAATCTGAAAATATTCACCAGCATCACCACCTTCCCCTCCTCAAAACTCCCCCTCAAAGCTCTGAGGGGAACACGGGCACAGAGGAAGGGTCCCAGCTCTCCCCTGGGCTCTGAAGTAATGCAGACAACTGTGAGATTGCATAGAAATGCTTTATTACGTTTATCTGAACAAAGTGATTAAGGCATTCTGGATTGCCTGTGACCATAGCGGTCGGTGTCAGGCTGCCTCCCCTATAGCAGGTGGCTGCTGCGCAGAGAGCAGGTGCACAGTAGCGGCAGAAAGAGTTTCAAGTTCTACTTTGACACAGTGATACTTGTCAAGGGGAAAATACAAATTCGAAGGTACATTAACATTTAACTTCTGTTTATTTGTTAAGAACATGGCTTCCCTGGAGAAGAGATTTCTTCCCCGAAAACTGCAGAGTGGATTCAACATAATGGCATAAAGCCTGGAAGATCAAGCTACCCATAACGTTCCAGACACAAAATTGCCTTTCATTACCAGAACTCTTGGAACCCAGAGAATTACTCTGTGTTACTCAAAGATATTTAAATTGAAAGTTCATTAAATATTAGATATCCTCCGTATGAGCACACTTTTGTTACTAACACTTTTTTTTAAAAAAAAGTGTCACTTCCTTGAAAGAATATGATACATCAAATTCATTTTACTTACATTCTGATGTCTGATTTTATGCCATATATTAATATAAAAGACTGGAAGACTCTCCAAAGTAGTAAGCATCTGCCCTACTTGTCACTGACAATGTCTCTAGCAATAAGTTCTTTCATTATTTCATTGGTACCACCATAGATTGGCTGAACACGGGCATCCACAAAAGCTCTAGAGGGAAAAAAAAAAATAAACAAGGAAAGATTAAAAACCACTCCTCAGAATGGACATAGAATGGAAAGAAAAATATATCAAGTTTTATCTTTGAAGATCCCTAGATATTCCCATTTTTAAAGAGGTTCACATTTTCAAAGAGGTTTCAACTACCTAAAATATTTCACCTTTCCAAGGTACTGCGCCAAACTAGGGATTTGGTCAGCATCTCTTCCCTGTTTTTTTGTTTACCTTGTGAAGTCTCCACTTTTCCCTCATTAAAACAAACAAACAAACAAAAAATTAAGCTCTATAAAACCAGACTCCTACCACTTCCTCCCCTCCCCACCCCCCCATCCCCAATTCTTGTCCCCTCCTTTCCTCACGTCACCTGAGCAGTGACTCAGCTCTGGACACCGAAGCCCCCATTCAGCCACCACACACATCCTGCAGAACAGTGGGCCTGCATGAACTGCAAGACCCAGGTGCCTCACTGTTGTGAAAAAACAACTCCTGCAGAGCCAAACTGATAGTTATCATGCTAATTTGCTCTAATGCCCTGGCCTGTCTGATCCTGTCAAGAGGACTGCTAACAGTGCTGTCAGTTCTTTCTTTGAGGTGGGACTGGAACACCTTGGGAGGCAAAGAAAGTGCCAACCGGTTTCACATCAGCTGGCTACAGCCTTCTACTGACACCAGCTCCAGCTCCATTTGGGCCAGCAGCCGAAGAGCTGCATGCAGCCAAACCATTTCCATCCTCACGCTGGAACCGGCCCCAGTACATGCATGGCTGGTGACAGCACACAGGACGATGACAGTGTGCTTTTCCATCTTAATTCTGCTTCATTATACAGAGAGCAGCCCAGGAGCAACACAGCATTCTCTGGAAACACGCATGTTGCTGAACCACGGGGATAATAAAAACCTGCATGGGCAACTACTGCACACAGAGACAAGCAGGGGTTCGAGGACACTCTGAAGAGGGCTTGCTGGCCTTCCTATTTAGTAAGATAGGGTGCAGAACGTTCACAAATTACACTCACTAAAAACATGTAGGAAAAAGTTATTTGAAAGCAACATTTCATACTCTTAATGTATTCAAAATTTAAAAAAATCTAAACATACTAAGTTAAAAAAATTAGTTTATCTGCTTATGACAACTGCACAGCAGTCCTGTTTTTGCTATTTCTACTATCAGATTACCCCGCCTTTTTTTTTTTTTTAAATAACAGCACCAAAAACTCTTAGTGTGGCAAATGGCATGTAGACAAAAGGAAACACTTCTTCACAGATAATACACAAGGAAACACATAAAAACTCCATAAATGTCTGTAAATCCATAAAGTAAGCAAAAAATTGAGAATGGCGAATTCCTCTTTCTACATATAAATCTCTTTGTTTTCCCATTTAAAAAGGTGTAAAAAAGCTGAATGTAGCCAGTCATGCCCTTGATTAGGCAATTTGTTATTTTGTGGTATTACACAAGATTTAGGCTGACCAACGTGTTTTCTTTCCTTCATACGTATGCATTTAATTTCAGATTAAACATTCAAACTAGCTCCCTTCATTTTTATTTTTATATTGCTTCTCTTTTTTCAGTTAACGTTTTCTTCTAGAAAAGCAACTTCTATTTTGTGAAAAAATACATAACAATTGCTTGACGGCTTATGAATTATTTGGAGAATCAAAACAAAGCCTTCCTGCAGACATCTGTACAGTAGATTGCCTTTCAATAAACATGATGAGAAAAGGAACAGTAAATCAGAACTAACACAAAACAACTGACAAGCATATGTAAAGGAAGTGCCTCATTTTACTTTGGTGGAAATCTTTCATCATTCAAGTCTGAAATGTTACACTTACTTTGCAATTGGATACTCCCACATGTACCCCCATCCTCCATGCAGTTGCACACACTGAGTAGCTACGCTGTTTTGGAGATCAGAAGACCTTAAATGGCCAAAAATAAATTTGTTTTTAGAAGGATGTTATGCTGTGAAACATTACTAGAGATAAAGATAAGTTAGCAAGACAAAAACATAACCAAACTTTTTACTCTGTATAACTGATCTTAAATGCTGGCCATTAAAATACTTTATAGTCTGAGGGACTTTTTTCTTCCTTCATGACTGGTAAGAAATAAATATCATTCAATTTAATGTATTAAAGATTTGTTCTCCTTATGGAAGAGCTTTCAGAGAAAGCAAGCTTTCAAAACAGACAAGCTTGTTTACCTTTCCTACAGGCCAAGAGATTTCTTTTGTAAAGCAGGTTGATATAGTCTCTTTTCCTACCAAATCCCCCAGCTTTGTTAAAAATTAACAGCATCACAGGCTTCCCCCCCACTCCCAGTAGCAACGCAGCAGGATGCTCTTTGAGTATAACCATCACCTGGAGATCATTTCTTTTCCTCAATAGATTTTATAGTTTTCAATTCTAAAAAATACTGTAATTCTTAAACGGGATTGGTCACTGCAAAATATGGATTTAACTGCCAAATAAGATTTTAACTGCACTGGAAGTTCAAGCTAAAGTTAAAAGACATGAAAAAAAACTACTTTGTAAGCATACAATTTCCAGAGTGGTAACAGAAGAAAATGATGATTCAAGTCAATTGCTTCTCACGGAAGAATGTAAGAGTCCTTTTCTCCAAACCGCCCCTCTCCAATTCTCCAAACCATCCCCTCATCCAGTTAAATCCTTACAGTTTATTATAGCAACTTTAACTCTGCAGCACTGAATTATTGCAACTGTCTTTCCTAAACATATTTTCAAATTAATTTAGGTATATAATACAACCTGTCACCACAAAATAAAACCTACAGACCCTTCATCAGATTAGAAAAGAGATGCACAAACTATGTTTTAAAATTCTTCAGAGATCTAACTCAAGGCATTGACTATACAGAAGGTTTGAAGCCAAATTAACTGGAGATAGTCTCCTGAAACATTAGGGAATAAAGCAATTCTACATTCAAGCATTTTCTACATCATCTAAGATAGTTTTGCGGAAGGGAGTCACTGGGACTCCATTAGGGAAAGGGGAAATCCACAACAAATTGTGGCGCTAAACAGTTGGGAGGGTGGGGGAAGTTTCAAAAGCCTCTCTTTGGGAAATTCGCTGAGGAATTAAGTCTACATATCTGAGCTGGCGCTAGTTGTTTCCTCCTCCTTAAAACTGAAGGCCTCTGCTTATGTACCTGGTACTTCTAGGTAATCAGTGCCAGGAATAGCACTCAATCAAAATCCTTCCTTTCATTGTAAATATTTTTTCTGGAATCCTTTAGTATTCTCTGCTCATTTAATCTACACTTATTTTTAAAAGTCTAGAATCTGTAAATCTGTGCATTTTCCATAAAATTATTTGTCTGATGTGCTTTTTTCCCCCTCCCATCTTTGCAAGCAAAATAAAACTATACAAATTCATGTGCCACTATCTTAGATGCTTCTACTCATCCAGCTTTCTCTGGTAAAACCTAAGTTAACAGATAACACCACCAAGTACGGGGAGAGGGAGAAGGAGTTCTGGCCAATAAAGGAAAGCACTGTTTAGTTTCAGTTACAGCAATAGCTGTAGCCAACAACTTCTTCCCAAAAACAGATAGCTTCAAAAACTGGCTGGGCCAAACAGATATTGTTAAGTAACATTAACTAAAAAGTATCATATGGGCTTCAAATAAACTTGTGCTTTAAAAAAAAAAACAAAACAAAAAAAACAAAAAACGAAACAAACACCCTCCCTAAACATCCAACAACAATCTGCTCCAGTAAAATGTAAATGTTCACCTAAATACCAATGAAGTATTCACTTTTACTCAAAGCTAATGCAGAGCCCTGATGTTGTTATTAATAGAAGCCTGTTTTAAAAGCATGCTATTATTTTGAAATTGATCTGTTCAACCAAAACTGGTTTTCAATGTAACGAAGATTTTTTTTTTGACTACATGATTAAAGTTAAAGCTAGAGGTCTCTATAAGAAGCTGACAATTTTGGTATTAATCAGAGAATAATTTTATCTTTTCATTACATCTGAACAGTTCGATGTTTTTATCATTAGACTCCTGTTAAGGAGTATCACTTCCAAATTACTTTAACCACATACCAATACTTTGCCATAGAAGCTGTGGAGGAGTCCAGACGTTTATCTGCATGCAGCTGCAAACAGTTGTCCATAAAAGCTCGGCCCACGCAAATCTGCGTTTTCATTTCTGCCAACTTGTGTTGTACCGTCTTATTTTGGAAGTGGATAGAGGAAGCAGAGGAAAGAAAGAAGTAGCAGAGTTTTTAAGTGAAATTTGAAGTAGAAAATAGAGCATTTTCTAAAAGGATTTCTGTTAGAAATCACCATTTCAAACAACTTTGGCACTGTACACCAGAAGACAGCTTACCTTCCATACAATTATGTCTTTACCAATCTTATTAGAGAAAATTACTGCCCTTTACATCTCAAGACCAACTCAAAACATGACCTTAAAAGAAAAACCTTAAGAGCCTGAAAACAATTCCTAGAGAGTGCAGAGTAAGAGGTATTGGGTGCTCTGACACTCTCAGCTCCCTCTTGTGGGAGAACGTCCTTTCACTTTGTAGAGCCACTAATTTCCCGGATCAATAACATTTCATCATCTATTGAATGCTTTTTCTGTGCATTCAGTTCTTCAGATTTTAAGTCATATGCAAAGTCACAAGGAAAACCAAAGGAAATTTTAGACTAACTATCAGAAACTTTTTCAACACTGAGTTCTGTCATATTGGAAAAGAGTTGAGATAGAAGAGGTAAAATACATCGCTAAGGTTATGTAAAACCAGACAAGGCAAGCTTTCAACCATCTTGTAATTCTGGTAGGGAGGTGATGAAAACGCTACCCAGGTAACAAAGTTTTTTCTAATCTCACAGTTCTAAAATTGTGTATAAAAAAATTCTTGCTTCTCTTGACAATAAATATAATGGACCAGTCTACCATTACAAAGGAAAGATTAGGTTTCAAACACTGGACTGCGGCATCACTAAATGAATTAGGCAAGGCACAGCTCTAATTAGAAAGGATTTTTCATTATATGCCCATTCTAGCCATCAGCAGCAAAAAGGAAACTCAAAATGCCAGAATGGATTATTTTGGCAAAAATAATACACTTTATCAAGTTTATGAAGTAAATTCCCTCTGTAATTACAGATTTCTGAACGTTAGCTTTAAAAACAGATGAGGATCATGATTTCCTGAAAGATACCTAGTACTCCAATCTCTAAAGGGCCCAATTTTGCTGCTATTCACAACTAAAGATTTGATTTTGACAAAGGAAGTCTCAAGACTTAGAAATGGGATTATTTTCTTAATTATTTCATAAGTATATTAAAAAAAAAAAAAGAGGCAGCCAACATCCTCTAACCCATGAGTCACTTCTATAAACCAAACATGCAGGAAGCTTGGTCTGCTTCAGCCCTAACAACTAACGTGGTTTTCAGGAAAATTGTTAACATTGCAATACTGTGGAAAGCAACATCTGTTTTATGACTGCAACTAAAGAGCGTAGGCATAAATGTCTCAAAATACGATTAACTACCACTGTCAGGAGTGAGGTATGCTCACAGAGAATAACCCAACAGTTTTATATGCAGTCACTTAAATACCCACCTAGCTGCTAGCTGAGAAATCTCATTACAATATCCATAAAGCTGAATACTAACACCTCTGCAGGCAGTCAGGCAGCAAGATTACCGCCTGAGAAGCCCCACAAGCATTAGCCTCAAAGTTCATTTTTCTGCAATGCATTATATGCAGAGGAACACAGTACCTGCACGTGCATCAAGCTCTTCTGCAGTCTGTAGGATTCCAGGCAGATACAGAAATACATGCAGGTGTAACAGACCCTGTGATTAGGACTTCTGACAGTAAAACATAAGCCTAAGAGCAACAAGGTAATTTTTCTTCATCAGCAGCAAAAAGCCAGTATAGTTTCTTCCCGCATATTTCACTTCCAAAAGCAGCACTGCTGGGAAGTATTTAAGTGAATCATAAAATACATATATTAAGGCTTTTGTTGTGTGGTGGGTTTTTTTTATTACTTTTGTTTTTTGAAAATGAACAATGGGCATGGAGGCAAACAGCCGCCACAGTCCAACAGTGAAAACTCTGCAAATAAATAGTCCTTTGAAAACAGCCCAGTGATTTTCATTTGCTCACTATTTCACATGCACACAGATGTAAAGCAAATGCACACTGGAATACATATATATACAAGCCTCTCAGTTCAAACTCACCTGCAAGTGTGCAATTGTCTTCCCAAAAGCTTTCCTTTGCTTCACATAATTCCTTGTTTCTTCAAACATGAATTCACAACTGGCAAGAGCCATATCAGCAATTAGCAGTCTTTCCTTTTGAAACACAAATTACAGAATCCAGTTGAATTAGTCCTACATTTCTCCATATCAGATGCACAACTGGGACACAGATGTTCAGTGTTGTTCATTAAGGGAGGAGGGCAGAAGACCCACTAAGCATCAAACCAGACACACTGCATTACTAGAATTAATGACTGGGACAAATGCCTTGCTGCCTGAAGCTCACTTTTAAGCCTTTTCCAGGGTAATGTTCTATCACAATGACTCAAAAAATAGCTACAAATCAACGACAGAACTCTTATTGACTGAAAAATTCACATCCAATTCTGTTTCAATTATCATTTTTCACTGCTCAGTTTAAACAACAACTGTATTTAACAATTTCAGTAGGACACCTCTAGAAAAAACAAAACCTACAAAAAAAACAACCCTGGCTGTTTTTTCCTTTCTCATAACATGTTGAAAACCAGAAACCAAGTACAGAACAATTCTAGCACTACTGAAATCTGATGCGTCATGTTGAACATGTTCACAAGTGCATCTATTTCTTTAAAGCAGTAAAAGATTTCCTTTGATCAGGTTTCGTATTTACTCACAGTATAAAATTAAATAAACATGATCCCTACCAGATGAGGCAAATACAAAGCCATAGTTCTGACAAAGCACAGTCACGTTTTAAAAAAAAACACACTGCCTCTTTGTCCTCCTAAATAATTCAAAAATTTTGTAAACTAAGTCGTAAACTTATTTCCACTAGCAAGGTATTTTGGTAACTAAACAACTTCTTTACTTGGCTATATGGACAAAGAAAGAGTTCCTTACATCTTTAATATGCTTCTACTAGTAGAAGAGCTGGAACAGCAGTGCTTTCTTGTTTCTTTAAAGAGAATGTCAAATGCATCAGACCTCCAAGCTATATTTAATTTACTAAGCAAAGTGGTTCCATGCTAGAAGTATACAAGAAAATTGTGGTATGTTCTTTTAAATACACTACCCTCAGGTTCTTCAATAGCTGGGTTGTTGATTAAGAGATCTTGCTTTGAGCTGGTGGGATATCAACATTTTTACCAATGTCCAAAGGCCTGCACTTCTAGCACTAGGAACTGTGTACTTCAGTTAAAAAGCAGCAATATCAATACAACGTTGCCTACAGACATCCCAATTCTGAGCCCAAGGTGGCTTCCCATGACACAGTCTTCAAGACTAAGACAGATTCTTGCAATGACAAAAATTGTCTGTAGTCTTCCTACATACAGCAAACACCCACGCTCCTCTTACCTGAGGGAGCTCTGCCATCAGATAATAGAAGCCTTTGTTCTCTTTTCCAAGCAAGGCACTGGCTGGCAACCGCACATCTTCAAAAAACAGCTCTGCTGTGTCCTAAGAGGATTTTAAATGCAGCAGTTTATAGCCTGACATTCTCATCTCTTCATTACACTTCTTTTGCCCCATTTTTTTTTTTTTTCTTACTGTTGTACACTTTGACTTGAAATCACAGAATCATTTAGGTTGGAAGGGTCCTCTAGAGGTCATCTAGTTTATCTCCTGCTGCAAAGCAAGCAGCTGAGGGCCTTGTCCAGTTATAGTTTCCAAAGCTCCAAAGATGAAGGCTCCACAAACTCTCTGGGCCCCTGTTCCAGTACCTGCTTACTTCTATGGTGATTTTTTTTTCTTAATACCTACTTAGAATCTTCCTTAATGTAAGCAGTGTCCCTTGCCACTCTCCCTTCCACTGCGCTCCTCTAAGAAGAATCTGGCTCCACCATCTCTACAGCTAACCATTAGGTAGCTAAAGATACCAGTAAGATCCTGTCCCTCCAGGCTTCTTCAGAGTGAAGAAAACCAGCTTCCTCAGCCTCTCCTTGCGCATCATAGGCTTCAGACTTCCATAAGCACAGTCCACATACATACTTTGCTTGTATACCATTTGTGCTCTAAAGCCTAGGAACTAGAATAACACCACAGTTCCATTCTGTATTTATTTAGCTAATGCTTGGCATTCAGTGGTTTTAGACTTCCTCCAAGTCCATTACATGTTAGGGGTTGTATCAACTCACCTGAGCTTTCAGGCCAATTTTGTTCAGCTTGCGTCCTTTGATGAAACCTTTTGTTCCATTTTCCACCAGAAAAAGGCTGATCCCATGAGCAGGAGATCGGGCCTCCCGGTTTGTAACTGCAACCACAATCACTACATCGCTCATCCAACCATTAGTGATGAATACCTGTAAAAAATGCAACTTGGAATAAAGCAACAAGCTAGGTGGACAGAAGTTAGAAGAGACCATCAAGCAGCAGAAAGAAAATATGCATTGACACTTTCACAGGTGAACTGAAAGGCAAGGTTTAAGTATCAAGAAGAATTTCTGAATTGTTTTAGAACAAGGTCTATTAAAGCAAGAATTAATTTGAGAAGTATTGTGTGGGTCAGAAGTGTGAAGCTCAAGAATGCACAGATCTGTTTCTTTTTGTCTGTCCCATCATAAAGAAGGAATATGGCATCAAATGAACACAGAGATTCTCTTTCCTAGAAATTAAATGAGCAAGGTATAACATGCAATACTATCAATGGCTTCTTGTCACAACTGCTTACTATTATCCTGTAGAATGACCCATGAACCTGCCAAAGTGACCCATCTTAGCTCCAGCAAAAGAAATGAATTATCTGTCCTGCTTGGCTTCAACTGCGCAGCATGAGCAAGTATCCTTTTGAACACCTGTACGTGCGTATTTGCTTGCACACATTCTCACATTCTCTGCTTGCATGAATTCTGCTAAGGCCAGAAGTCTCTATCAGTATCATGTTATTAGCAGGAGCGCAAAGGAAAGGGGGGACAAAAAAGCAGATTAAGACATTCCATAGCTTTAAAAAAAACCCACCCTGTTGAACCACACTTCCATTTGAACACTGTTTCTGCCTTCTTGCTTTTTATTATGGCAATGAAAGAAGAGATTAAGGCTGCCAGCTTTGCAACAGCTTGACAACACACACAGAGCATCTGATGCAGTTGGGTTTCTTTCTCCTAACATGACCAGCAGTCTCCTGAATAAAGATTCCACAGCTTGCATTGTGGCAACAAAAGTTCTACTCGGGCCATAGAAGATTTCACATTAGTAGTAGTATATATATTTTGTTGTTCAACCTCAGTACTAAAAACAGCTCTGGTCCTGTTTATACTATGAAGGACTCCCCCCCTTTCTTCCCCGTTTAAGGCAAAATAGGCCTTTTCATAGGGTTATTTTAAAGCTACAAAAAGAACCTACTCAAGCCCTTCCATAAATTCCCAGCAACAGAAATATCTTAAGTCCTATTAATAAAGTAACTGGGAAAAAAAAAAACCAAACACCACAATATAACCCACAAAAAAACAAAAGTGAAAGGACTGGGGGGAGATACTAACAGTGGTGTACATCCTTCACTGTCTCAATGCATTCAGTTCCCAAAGCCTTTGAGCACTACATATGTCTGTTCACTTACCTTACTCCCATTAAGAATCCAGTCACTTCCATCTTTTTTTGCATATGTTCGTATTCCCTGCAAGTCACTAAAATGAAATTTAAAAAGGTCCTTCAAGAAACCGTTTCAGAAGCTGCAATCTGTATCCTGAATTCTACCCAGTATAAAATAAGGTAGGTTTTATACCGTCCAGGCACAGTCTAAGTGAAAACGCAGACAATGATAGCAAAACATGGTGAAATAGCTTAGAGTATAACACTGAAACCACAAGCATGCTGTGGAAAGGGACGATAAATCTATACAACTGTACAAGAGCATGAGGCCCCATTTTAATGTATCTGCTTGTGGAAGGTGGTGTAATACAAGCACTGAAACCAACGGGTCAGCATCCCCTTATGCCAGTATGCTTTAGATGACAAATGCCAGACAAAACCACATCCTCCAAGCAGGCTCAACACTGATCAGGAGGCTCTGTAAAATGCGATTGGCAACATCTATTGGCGTCGTGCTTCTACAAATGGTAGGTTTTGCTCTTCACCTGTCCCCCTCTGTTTCAGAAACTGGCCAGATCAACTGTGTCTACTCCAAACATGTACTGCCTGCCCTTCAATAATGATGGGCAAGGAGGGACATTTCTCTGTTTGAAAGGGTTAAGAGGAAATAAAATAAGGTGTTCTGTCCCACAACAAAAGCTAATAGTGAAGTCAAACCCTCTTTACCAAAGTATGTAATTTTCTCCTTACTACATTTGACATTAAAAGTACGTTCACATGACAAGCAAGTTAGTAACTAAAAACTCAGTCTATAAAAGCAAATAGAAGGCATATTTGCCCACAGTGGGGCAATACAGAAACGGATTCTGAGCAAATATCTTGAAATGACAAAGTTGTAATAAAGTAATCTGTAAGTAACAGGTTTTTTTGAGGTCCTACCTAATCTAGGATATTATCTAGTCACTAAATGACCATATAACCAGAAGGCTCAGAATTTTTTTCACTGACAAATCAATAGAGAGCACATAATGTCAAGACCATTGCTTTAATATTTAGCTTACCTGCCAGCCCCGGGTTCTGTCATGGCGATAGCTCCAATACACTTGCCTGCAATCATTTCAGGGATAAAGCGTTTAATCTGTTCTTCAGAGCCATAGTTTGCAATATAGGGCATGACTATATCTGAATGAAGGCTGAATCCTGGACCTGTACAGTTGACATACATCCTTGGGGAGTGGGGGAAAAAAAAGTTCATAAAAAAGTATATAAAGATTTAAACATTGAACTTTACACCATTACAACATAGACCCAACAACAAAGAAAGCCCCACCACACAGAAATCTCAGACAATCTAAGCTTGTGGCACATGTACTCTTTTACGGAATGTACTTCCACAACCAAATGGGTATATAACCTACCAGCCTAACAGAAGTGCTGCCCCCAGCCACAAAGTCTTAGCAGTGGAGCACAATGAGATTTGTTACTTAAACGATCATCCAGAATACTTAAAACAGGAGGGATTTACAGAGGTCTAAACTATACCTTCCATGAGAAAGATAATACCATTTTCTGTAAGCAAACATATTCCATAATAAGGACATCTTACAGAGAAAAAAAAAATCTTGGTATCACTGAAGTTTTTCCTGATGCGTCTAGTACTTACTGCTCCTCCCAGACCACAGCTGAAGAGAGAATATCTGCTCCGATGCCCCCATGTTTTTCAGCAATAGCAACACCCAGCAAACCCTGCTGTCCAGCCTTTTCCCAGAGCTCCCTGCTCACCTGGCCATCCTTCTCCCACCTGCAAAATGAACACAAGTATTAAAACGC
This sequence comes from Burhinus oedicnemus, assembly GCA_008921705.1. Lineage (NCBI taxonomy): Eukaryota > Metazoa > Chordata > Aves > Charadriiformes > Burhinidae > Burhinus > Burhinus oedicnemus. The sequence continues at coordinate 84,353 of VFFE01006450.1, read as the reverse complement.
ATTAAAACCCCCATGTGCTGCTGTTTATTTGTCATGGCTGGTGCTTCACGCTAGAACACCCGCAGCCACATTTCACTGTATAAGAAGAGACTTTCAGTCTCACTAACAGAAAATGCGTAGGGTACATAGACAACTATATTTCACAGCTAAGAAGTGGTTACCTAATAATAGGCTGTCTATTCTTCAAGTCCACTGATGCCACTGGCATTACAGGGGCACCAACTGCGTAACAAGTTTGAACTCCTGCTTCCAACTTTTAACCTGACATCTCCTTAAGACTTGTTATGAAAGGCAGTGATGCCTATTGGTTCAAGTTCCAGGCTGGTATTTAGGAGATTTAGCCACAACCATCTGGATAATTACAAGCAGGTCTTTATCTTCCTGACATTCCATTTCCCCCTGTATAAAATGAGTGTAACACATCAGTATCTTCTGTGAAAGATTTCAACTCTCCCAATGAGAACTGCTTTGTAAGAACCAAGCGTTAACACATAAGTCACTTTTATATAAAAATCAGTCCCTGTGCACTTATTACAAGTCAGTACTGTATCTTGGTAAATTACTGCTTTAAGGTGGTTTCAAATTTGTAGATAGTTGAGGCTTATCTGCTGACAGTTTGCAAACATTAACATCACAGGAATCACTTGTTCTTGGAAAAATAGTGCCTCTGTATAGAGTTTGCCAACTCGATAGAAAGTTGGATGGCCATTAATGGCCCAGGTGCTGGGGCTTTTTCTGTCCTTTTTTTTAAAAAACCCACAATTTTAAAATTGTATCATACACAAATTGTATGAGACACTCCTCTGACACACCCGTGTGCAGCAGAGCCATACCACAGCACTTTATCCACAGTTAATCAAGTACCTTATCCTACATATTTAAGCTCATTCCCAGAGCTTCTGGTCCTACGCTGGAAATCTTAAAACAAATCTCTCTCAAGATCATCTTTGCTTTTATCCTCCGATTTTCAGGGCCATTCCAGTCTCTACTTCACCCATCACAAAAGCTTCTCCTCCTCACAAAAATCCACAACTGCATTCACTGATGTCACATTTGTCTCTTCGCATCGGCCCAGCCAATTAATATACTATGCCTGAAGCCTCCTTGTTTACTTGAAAGGTGTGAGAACAGAATGGTTCATAGGTCGTTGAAGTGATGCAAGAATACAAGTCCAACTTGTTTCAGTCTCTCTAGGAAATTGTTGTGTCAGCAAGCTAGCAAATGGGATCTTCAGTAACTTCAAGCAGCGCCAGTACCTATTCATACACCTGCACTAGAAGTCATTCTAACAAAAGACGAGGGAAAACATCTGGTTTTGTGGACAGAATATGACTGTACAGTGGAAAAGCATACTACTTGGAGGTCATGGTTTGAGGACAAAAAAAAAATACTTGGCGACAACCCTGATGTAAGCTGTTTTTGTTGCCTCCTGCTGTTCATTTCTGCCCCTGAGCCACAACACCCCACCCCACTCAATTGTGCCATCTCAACTGTTTGTGGATACACACTGAGAGCCACATCCGGAAACTCATCTAGCAGCATGATTTAAGAATAAGCCCTTCGCTACGCCCTGGTGTTTTCGCAGGAATGTTTTTTAAGTAAAGTAAAAATTGCTTAAGACACTACTGCAGCTTAACACTTTCTGTTCAAAAACATATTCTGAGTTAATTTATTTTCTTTCCCCAACTACAACGTAATTTGATATAGCTAAAATAAGGACGAAAAACACCCTCCAGCTCTAGTTCAATGGAAGTACGACACTTCTACTCTGTGCAGAAGACCACACGTATTTTCACAGAAGCAAAAGACAGAAATTTAAACAAAGATATTTTGTTTCTTAGTAATACATAATCCAGCTTACCATCCTACATGTACTGTATTTACAAAATCTACTGCAGTGTAACCTAGACACAACATCAATGCTTTTTTGGATGACAGGAGTACAATGTCACGGGAACTGAATTGTCTCCCTAACTCTACCTCCAAGACATCGGTGTTAAGAGTTAATACCTACAAGCAGGGATACTTTTGCTGCAACTCTGCAAACTGCATTTGTCTGCTCACAGCCCTAAAATGAGGATGCCACACTGCCTACACTGGAGCTCAAAAAAATGCAGTGAATTTTGATTATGCACGATTTCCTCCCCCCCCGACTTTCATGGGCAGGTTTGTTTTAATTGTCTAAATTTGAAATAGAAAACTTGTAAATGAAAACAAGTATACTGTTTATCCTGTCATATTAAGAGTAACACCCCAAAAAGTATTTTTGGCGAAGAACGCTTATTATTTGGCAAACCAGAATATTTAAGAGGCGTCTTACTCGGCATGAAAAGGCAGCACTTCTTCCTGAAAGAACTTTCTGGCACTCTCCCTGAAGATATCATGATCTGATGAGAAGATCCTCCGAGTGCCTATATCAATCAAACTTTTAGCTGAAGATGGTTCTGGGCGCTTTGTGCCATGCTGTTCAGTTTGCAGAGGACTAAAAAAAGACAAGTGAAAGCATCTGTTAGGACACAGGCACCCCCATTTACATAACCCTTTTAAAAGAAACACCTGTGATGTTAAACATAGTTCACATCCCAAGTCTAGCACACCATTAGGTCCAAAGGATACCCACAAATATGAAGATCTAACATGCGCTGTACTTCACTGGGCTGTGAAAGGAGGTAAAGCAAGGTTGGTTTGTCCTTAATGCTTCAAATAAATTAAAACCAATAATAATACACACATAGGTAAGAGGATAAAGTTCTGTTCATTAGAGATGCTAAAAATCATCACTGCCTTTTCCCCTGCCACACAACCTCCAAAATCCAATTCAGCTCAATTTAAACTGAGAGGTAACTTTTTGAACAAGTAAACTTTTTTGTGGGTTTTCTTCATTCATCCCAGAAGTCCCAAAATTGCAAATCCATGATGCTGTAAATTCATACACTCAAAATAAAAGCAAGTACAACATGGATTTGCATGCTCTGAGGGCTGTATTATACTCTCAATTATCACATATATGTGCATAGTTATAACCTTGAAAATAATACTTTCTAATTCCTTCTAACTTTCAGTATTGTGGTACAGGAAGGCTAATCCTCCCCAAAAAAAAAAGATAGGTAAAAAAATCTCAAACAGTAGTGTCAGTAGTTGAAACCACGCAAATAAAGTATAATTACAAAATAACAAGGAAGGGTTTAAAGCTTTTGTAGGGGGTTAGAATGTCAGGGACCACATGCTACTTAAGGGCTGAAATGAAAATTCACTTCTTATATTTGCGCATTGGGTTCTTTGACTTGTTTTTATTTTATTGCCACAAAACATCCAAAATTACAAATACAGAGCTGAGCTATATTAAATGGAAAAAGCATTTGCTGTTCCTTTCTCAAGGTATTTTGTTCACCTCTCCTCATTCCTCAGTCCCAGTTTCCCAGCACAGCATAGTGATAGTGTAGTGAGCAGTGTCTGCTGAGCCTACACTTATTTACTCCATTACCAAGACAAACGTCTTTATTTACTGCCACATGAAGTTACTCACACTCTTCCTGGTGCAAAGGATTAAGCGCCCCTGAAACACGGACTCTATTTCTTTCTAGTGATATTTAGAAGAAATGGGCTACTGCAACTTGCTTGTTCGGTATTTTGAACCCTCAAACACAGCCTTCCCACACTAGGCACACAGTGACTCTCCCAAGAGCTCCACCTTATTTTTAAAGCTGTTCACGATGATATTGAGCTTTATTTAAGACCACCCCTTTGTCTAATTGTGGCTCACAGCCCACATGGCACACAGGGAAGGGCCGGGCTGCTCCTTCATGCCAACCACAGCCCTAGGAGCCACGACTCGAAGGTCAGAGGAGGCGTGAGGAAGCTCCTGCGTTTCTGCGCCCCCAAAAATGCCCTTCCCCGAGCCCAAGCGCCCTGCTGCCAGGGGCCCGAGGGTGACCGGGGTGCCCGGGCAAAGACGCGGCCGGCCCATCACCTGCTGCCACCACGGGACGCGGCGTCCCCCGAGCGCCGACAGAAAGTGGAGCAAAGGTCGGCCCCGTCACGGGGGACGCGCGGGCGCTCCCGGACCTGCCGGGTACTGAGGGCTCGGTGGCCTCCCGCGCCCAGGCCACAGCCCAGGGCACTCGGGGGGCTGCCGGACCTGCTGGGCCCGGGCCGCCCACCCAGACCCCAGCTGCCTCATGCAATGGGAGCACAAACGCAGACGTATATACCCGTGTACGCCTATGCCTATAACCTTCCCGACACACATACAGACAGCGTACATCCATAACCTTCTAAATAAATATATGTACAGCACGCGCAACTCCATGAACACGTACACACACACCCCCCACCCAGCGGACAGGCGAACACATACATCCCCTTACGCGCCCAGGAGCACATGCCCACCCTCACAGTGCGCCCCTAGACATAGGCATCCGGGTAACCCCGCCCTGCCACCCGCGCCTCAGCCCCCCGCCCTACCCCGGCGATGCCCACCAACACCGGCCCTGCACCCCGCTAACCTGGCCTGGACAGAGAAGGACCGGGAGCCGGCAGCCCGCAACCAGCCGCGCAAGCGAAGCAGCCGCGCCGCCATCTTGCGCCGCGGCAGGAGAGGGCGGGGCGAGGCGGAGCGGAGTGGAGCGGAGCGGAGCGGAGC
>VFFE01006450.1:44171-79691 GCA_008921705.1 Burhinus oedicnemus | reverse complement strand
GGGGCGGGGCGGGGCGGCGCGGCCCCGCCCCGCCGTTAAAACCGGCGACGAGGGAGGCAGGCGGAGCGGTTCTCGTCCTGTCACGGCACCACGTTGTAGGGGTTGTGGGTTGGCCATGTTATTATTACTTTGTTATCATTGTCTTTCCGGGTCGTTTAGTGGGCAGCTTCCCCGTTCCGTCAGTGTTGTTCCTCTCCTCACCCTGTGTGGCGAGTAGGAAGGGTTTCTGCTGCCCAAAGGCTCTCTCGCAACGCGCACCCCTGTAGTCATCCCTGCTCCCGCCTTCCTGCGGTTACAAATCCCTAATACATCTGAGTTTGCAGCAGGATTATGATGAAATACAGATTTTTTTTTTTTCTAACGTAGTTTTGAAATCATGTTACAGAGGGGAGCGGGAACAAAGGCGACTCCGGCGCACCCAGTGAGGGTGAGGTTGGCCGCCAGGGCGAAGGGGATTATGCATTCAGGGGTTGTCGGTGGGATGGCGCTGGGCGTCAGCCGCCCCCAGCTTTGCTGTGGCTCCGTCCTCCCCCCTTAGGGGCGGCAGCAGTGGGGGCGTCCCCTCAGGGACGGCGCTGTCACCCCTCCCTGGTCGACAAGCCAGCTTTTGGGGGGCCTGACGCCCGAGGGGGGGAACCCGAGTTCCCCTCCCCTCAGGGCTGCTCCAGGCAGTGCGGGAGGAGAAGGCACCCCCGAGCCCGGCAGCGCCCCTCAGCGGCCATTTTGGCGGGAGAGGTTTTCCCCGGGAGAAAACTACCCCACGGCCTCCTGATGTCGGTGGGTTTTAATTTGCGGAACCTGCACACCAAAATCTTTTACCATTCTCTCCTCTCCTCTCCTCTCCTCTCCTCTCCTCTCCCTCTCCCTCTCCCTCTCCCTCTCCCTCTCCCTCGGGCCGCTTCCCTAAAGAAGGTGTTTTATGATTATTTTGTGCAGGGTCTGTCCAAAGGATGGAGACAGCATTACTTGCAGGAGGAGAAAACTGCTGGACGTGGAGGAAAGGATAAAGATGTAACAGTCTGCTCGTAGCCCTTCCTCCCATCAGCTGGTGTGGTCGCCATGCTGCATGGGGCACAGCCCTGATGGATAATACTCTCCTGAGTCAACCGTTTGGGAAAGTTTTGAGCTGTAAATGGGCATCTTTCACTGAGAAAGGCACTAGTATCTGCTTCCTTTACCAACAAAACCCTGAGATACAAACTGACTAGAAAGTGGATGTTACCAGTGGTCATTGTGGTGAGGATTGGGTTAAAATGATATGCAGTCCCCATCAATGGGATTTGATATGCTTTCCTCACTCCCCACGTGGTGTTGGGGAACCTTCAGGTGTTACCTTCCTGAGTCATGAGATGGCACAAAAATTGTAAGCAAACAGTGAGTTTTGAGCCTTGATGTTTGTTGAGAAATAAAACAAAAGGTGAAAAGCAGATTGTAATGGCTCAAAACACAAAGCAGATCGACCCAGAAGATATTTTTAAAAATCTTGTAATGTTAAAACTAGCAATTTACTGGAAGGTGAATTGTACATAATCTGTTGAGAGAATTCCCGTGGTTTGGGTGTTTCTGTATATTGATCCATAGTCTAAACCTGTTATAATATTTTTTAACAGATTTTAAAAAATCTTCCATTTGTTCAGTCCCGTTTTCAGCTATAGTGTTCCTAAACCATAAGCCAGAAGATGGCACTACAGGAATAGCTATTGCAATAGATGAGCCTGCCTGAAAGGACTCTTGCCTCTCAAAGGGTAAATGTGTTTTCTGTGTGACATACTGGCAATGCAGAGAACTGTCTGTCTGTACTTACAGCCAGAAGCACCCGTGTTACAAAACCAGTTGCAGCCTGAAAACTTGTACTACTTTTTTCATTTGGGAGTCCAATCTCATATCAGAGTAGGCGGGAGGGAACCATGCAGGGGAAGTTGAGAGGAAAAAATAAAACAGAGTTTGGTGGGAATTACTGAATCTGGGTGCCCAGAGGTCAGATTTGGGCATGCTTACAAGGTCCTGCCAGGTAGAGCCTCCTAGAGAGTGGCCTCCTTGAGCTGGCATAGGCTCCAGGGTGAGCCCAGTACCTTGGTCTCGGGTCTGTTAGCAGGCTGGAGGCGGACAGGGAGATTCACATTCCCAGGGATGCCCTCGTCACCCAGTTTACAGTCTTGGTGTCTTTGTTGCAGCAAGAAGATCTGGCAGGACATATCCCAACACCCACGCACAGGGTAAAGTGATAAGGGAGCTGAGAGATGGTAGATTCTGCCCTAAGCCACAGAAAAGCAAACTTTGTCCAGGTTTCAAGTATCAGTTCCTGGTATCAGGAAATGCCTCAAACAGACAGCAGCAAACAGACTGATGTTTCTCATACCAGTTTTTTTGGGGAAGAAAGGTGGTTGTAAAAAATTGGACATTAAGATCAATGATTTTTTTTTTTTTTTGCATGTGCTTGCAGAAAACAGAGTAGAAATAAATACTGCAACAAGGCAGAGACCGCAAATGTGTTGCTGGCCTCCTTCTAGATGCTGATTCCAGTTTGGGATTGTGCTTTTCTTACAGCCTAATTGGACTTTACAGAGACACAGCATAGCCATGGTTAAGTGACAGTGGTGTACCCCTTCCTAGCACAGTCTGGTCCCTGCACCTCCATTCCTCATGCGCATAGTCACAGGGTGAGTCTATAATTCTGATTTTCCCCCTGTTCATTGTGATGCTTTCTCTTTGTTATGGTCATCTCCCATACCACTAAATAGCCTGTCCATTCTTCCTGACCTCTGTTACAGATGGCTCAAGAGAGTGATATGGTTTGCTGTATGTTACTGGGTGTAAATTTTCCTGAACTAGTAGCTCTCCTGCTCTCATATTTTGTGGTTAGTGGTAGACTTTTTCCTTTGAGACTCCAAACTGCTAGAGATCTCTGTGTTAGACTGGTAAACACTATATCCCCCAGTCGTACTCAGCATTAGCAATATCCACCTCTCGTATTAGAAGTGCTGCCAGCTGATGTAAAGACACCAAGTCACTGAGTTCCCGGACAGTGTGTTACTGCCCTGACCTGAGGACTCTCTGACATTTGGGCTTTCTTACAAATTGGTTTGGTGGAACAGTTTCTTACAAGTCACCCGTTTCTGTTCTTTTTTTATGATTTCCACTGTTAATAGGCCATGGCTACAGCTGGAAAGGACCTGTATTCTTTTCAGCGCCTGCTTTGTTGGGAACAATGTCTAATGTGTTTACTACAGTGAATGTAATTGAAAGCATTATCTTGCTGAAAAAAAAATGCACAGGGCTTTGCAAGATACAAAGTTAGCAAATAAGAGAGTTGTAGTTTACCTGGAGAACAAGTGTTCAAGTGAAGCTCTGTGGGTAAGACAGGTTGAAATTAATTTTGTTTTGTTTTTTCATCAAACAATGTTCTTGTTGTTCATCTGAGGAGTACCTGTTCTCCAGACACAAAGACTGTACAAGTATGTTCAGCTCAGAACAGCCATATAAAAGGAATTACCTTTTTTAAGAAGATATATTCTTTGCTGTTTCTCATTCCCACTGCAAGTAAGAGAAATTTTAAAGGAATTGGGCAAACAAATCTAATTGCATGCATTTTTTTCCTGTCAAATAAATCACCTACAACTTTCCATCTGTATTCCTGAGCTGGGACATCATTAGTCCTATTACGTCTGCAGCAGCATCTGTTGCTGTGGAAGAGTGTTCTCCTCCAGGGCTAGATGTGTTGGATTTGGTTTTGATAACAGGTAACTTAATGTGGAAAACTATCAGTTAATGCAGCCCGTAGATGCAAATGTCCTAATTTTTCTCAGAGCTTGTCCTGTGCCATTGGCACGTACTTGGCTTTTAAATAATTTTTGGTATCAAAGGTACAAATCTGAAGTGAAAGAACGGCTTATAGGTATATTCTTCTTGGCTGATCAGTCATTCAAAAGAGATCTTCTGACAGTTGGTGAACACCATGTACAAGCCCTGAAGGTGATTTCTGCCACATGGCTGTCTATGTATTTGGATAATAGAGACTCCTGTTAAAAGAGCTATGGTTGTGCGTATTCCTCTGCCTTGCTACATGTGGTGGTGATCCTGTCTGTAAAGCCAAGCTGCAGGATCTGACCAGAAGTTTTGAAAACACAGCAAGGGACAGCATTGACCCCTCTACAAAGCACTTTATCCCCTTTTAAGACTTTCAGTCTGTGTTGCAAAGAGTGTGTCCAGCTATTCATGTCTGATATGAATAGCCTAGAGGTTTGGTTTCTGAGTAGGTTATTTAAAGCTTATGTGCTGTCTTCTTTCAAGAAGAACCCAGGTGCCAATTTAACACGTCTGCCCATCAGGGGACCTGCATGTCCAACTTTTTTATGTTGGCATTATAGTGCAGGGCAAGCTGGAATAAGACACAGAGCTCTCAGCTTACTTCTCCCTTGAAATGTGACTCTCTTTAGTGTGCCTTTGCATGGGGTCACACAGTGTTAGCCATGTGGGTGCAAGACGATGTGACAGAGAGAGACAGGCTGCAGCTGATGTGTGTGCCTTCAAGTGGGTCTCCTCAGGGCAGGGTAACCAGCTCTCCTTCCTGGCGGAGCACCACAATCGCGCTTTTGCTCTCTGACCACATGTGGCATATAGGCACACTGCTACCAGGAGAGCCAGCTCCTTCAGCGCATGTCTTGGAGGACCAGAGAGATGCCACGACCCTCCAAGACCTCTGTGTGAGGTCTAGCAGTAGCTGGGTATCGGCAGGGACAGGGACAGGAACATGGGAGTCAAGTGTGTGAGTCTCATGAGCTGAGAATGTGACTTGGCAGGCCTGAAGATGATGATGGCAGGTGATCTATCACCATGGGATGAGATTTTGTTTTCCCAGGTCTTTTAACATGAAACTTCAAACTATGATGTTTAAAAAGGATTGCCAGTCTAGGATGCTGGCCTGAAGTCTGTGCCGGCATGTCTTTGTTAGTTGGATAGCTGTCAGCTGTTTTCAGCATGAGGCAGTACTGATTTGGAACAGGACTGTAGAAGTTGCTCAGTAAATTATTTCAAAATCACTTCTACCAAAGCTCAAGAAGAGCATGTGTTTCAGGGAGCACTCCCAGTAAAGATGGAAGTTACAGACTGAAGTCCTGGTTTCCTCCGTAAGGAGAATTTGTTAAATCTGGTACCAAAGAAGGAAACTTCAGCTACTCAGGTGTTCATCAGTCTGCGTTCACTTTAGCATGTGTCACAGGATAAAAGTTCTCAAAGATGGCTATGAAGAATTCAAAATTTCAGCAAAGTTTATCTCTTGATCAGAGCTGTTGTCCTGTGTAAATCAGCTGTAGACCATTAAAAATGTGTTTAATTTTCAAGTAACATAGATCAGAGCACCAGGCTGTGAATATAAAAGTCGCATAAAGGCATTCACTGAACACAGCAGACATTAATATACTTAAGGTATTGCTGAAGGTTGAAAGTATTGTGTGAAACAAGGCAGTGCAAATATAGCATCATCTCCCAGAAAGGGGCTACTCCCTGCATGTGTAATCAATATTGTATTTGTATAAGGATGAAAATACACTTCTGTACTTTTTATTATATTAAAATCAAAATGAGTGGCATCCTCTGTGGTGGCAATAAGCACTTCCAATAGTAATTTAAAGTCTTTCTGTTCAAGCAATGTCAATCCTTACAGTTTCAGACTTCATGTTTGTTATTGTTTGGTATTTGGGAGAAGGCTGCTCCATTTGGCTGGTTTAATAGAGCTCAAATGATAAAGATAACACTGAGATCCATCCTCATGAACAACTCTTTCTTTTAAGTGACAAGTAACTTCGATGCTGGGGTTTCCTAATCCTAAATTCCGTAGCTTTTCTGCTCTTTTAACATAGTTTTTTATGTGCAGAATACATACGTATCTTTTCCACACTTTTTTTCAGTTCGCAATCACTGGGGCCTAGATGCAGTAGCTCTAACAAGCTGCTCACCATTTCCTCCGCAGATCTTTAGCTGAAATCCAGCCTAACTCAGTCATTAACCACAAACATTCCCACCAATTCAGTGTTTGTATTGTGAAAGGAGCTGAGAGGTCTTGGTTTCAGCTTGTGGTATGAACTCATTCCCATGCTTTGTGTTAATTGTGTTAGACACAGAGACCAGGAGCTGTTGATCAGCCATGGCTGTACGCATTAGTCCAGGCAAATAGAAAAGTAAGTTTTCCTACCCCCAGTTTAGCAAGGTGCTGGGAGAGAATTGGTGTGTATGTAAAAGAGTAGCACCAAATTTGGCAGAAATGGTGTGATGGAAGTTACTACAGAACATGGCAAATTAATGTAATAGGTTTAATCTGCACTGAGGAGAGAGGGATTTCTTTAACAGATACTTTGCTGCTTCCAAGAACCTGAAATAGCTGAGCACCACCCTTGCACAGGTGTAGGCGGTGAGCTCAGAGGATGTGGAAAGGTATGCTGGGGTGATTGCATTACCACTGTGGCGATTAGTAAGGTTGTCTTGTGATTGTAGGGCTGTACTCTGAGTTTGTGTAGATACTGGCCTGTCTTCTTTGCATGGCTTGTTTCTCAAACTTGCCAAGAAGGTAGATAAGTCTTGCTCTTCTGAAAATGTGTTCTTGCTGTCTGTGAGTGTGGCCTATATGGGTTCAACCAATTCCATCAGGGATGTGCATGAGATACAGTAATAACATCAGCCCTTGCTCAGAAAATCAGCTATGTTCCTTAACAACTAAGAAACAGACCAAAGGTAAATCTCTGAAGCTAAACAAAGGCACAGGTGTTTTATTTGTTGTCTTCTAAAAACAAACTTAGCTTTTCAGATATACAGGAATGTTACAGATGAGAAACTCTGAATTGAAACCTCCTTTTAAACTAACGAGGCAGTTAATAAGCACTGTTATTTGCATGGAGAAGAACAATCTGAAAACCAGTAGTGCTCAGTATAGCATGGAGTAAAAAATGGATCAGTTTTTGTCTCATAAAGAGCCAAAGAAAATGCCTTCCTGAGAAAACAGTCTGGAGAGCTGATATTTGGAAAGATAAAAGAGAAAACTTATTTTGTCTTCTGTCTCTGAATTGATAGAGCTGAGGAGTGTAATAGCCTGAGGAGTGAGCATAAAATGCCCATCCCCAGTTCCCCTAGAGTACCAGGTGTACATGGCATGTTAACATACAAAATGGTTGTGTTGTTCCTTGAACAATACCCAGTTTAGGATATATGCAACTTCTGTATCAAGACTGTAGGAAGCAATTAATCCCTTTTACCTGGAAGGAGGTGTATCTTTCTCTTATTTTTGCTGGAGCTTTTGGGATTCAGGGGAGCGTGTGTTTGCTTGAGCTCTGGAAAAGAGTTTCGTTAACGGGGGCTGAAAGAGGAGCTTCCCCTCAGAGAAAAGAGACCTTTTATGAGTCCTGAGTACCAGGAACTTTGGAAAACAGTCTAGAAACTTTGTTTGCTTACTTTGGGAAGTGGATCTCTACACTATTCTGTACTTTAATTATGGGGTGGATGGCAATTCTTTTTATTCATGGCTATTTAAGGTCTTATTCTGTCATAATTTCTTGTAAAGCTTTAAAACTGATCCACAGGTGCTCTGTAGCCTCTCTCCAAGCATTTAATACTGTGTGATGCCCCCAGGCAAGCTAAACTTACTGCAGGGTGGACAGGGTTATGTTGTTATGACTAGCTAATTAGCTAGGCTGTAGGCAACTAAATACCACAATCCTCACTGCAGCTGTGGGCAGAGACAATCACTGTCACACTTCTTTGAAGCGTATGCAGAGGATGCAAAATGAAGAAGACATCCAATAGGGGTTCCTGTGATAATAAAGTCTAACTTTTGAGGTTCTGAACGTTGTGCTATATTGACCTTCCTACAAGCTATACCTGACTGCAGGGTTTCTTCTGTGAAAAGTTAAGCGTGGCTATGCTGTGGAGATTTTTAAACAGAAACTCATGCGACTATGCCAGTTCCAGAAAGGGCTTTGAATTAAATAATACTTCTACTCTGAAAAGGAATTTGGTTTTTTTAATTGGTTTTATCACAAGGCTTCTTCCCTGCACTACAAGCATTCTGTGGCTCCCAACTGCAAGTCTACATGAAGTGTGAATCGAGTTTCAAGTCCAAAAGCCCCCAAATGTGATTGGCTTAAAGACACGTTAGACTTATTTTTCCCCAGATGTAACAAATTATGGGTGCTTTGTTTCTTCACCTTCTCACTTCTAAGTCTGCTTCACAAGTTTCATGGCAACCATGAGAAAGAGAGAGAGACTCACTCTTCTTATTCCATGTGATGCCTAGGATTTGTTTGTGATATTTTGGTCCTTGTAACAGAGCCCTGGGAAAATAACCTCAAGTGTGGCCAGGCTTGGTGAGGTAGAAGCAGTGTCATGCACTCCTCCTCACTTCTGATTCTCTTAAGGATCTGCCTTCATGGAAAATGGATGTGACCTAGACTACATAGCACTGTCCTACTAGGTATGCTCAAAAGAGGTGAGAAATTGTTCAATCCTATGGGCTCTAATGTAGACCAAAGGCACAGCAGTCCGCCGCTTTTGCTGCCTGGCATACAACAGGGAGGTTAGAAAGGAAAAGGTGAGCACAGAGAACAATGCACCAAGGAGAAATGCTCCAGATGGCTATAGAGAACATAACTGAGGAGCCACTGTGAGATGCTGCTTTTGTCATTGGCTTTCTCAAGACTTCGTGCTGTCCATCTGTCCTGGTCTCTCCATTAACATGCTCCTCACTGCCCAGTTTCACTTATGAGACCATGAATAGGCCAAGTGAGCTTCAGTGGATGTTTGTGAGGTTGGGCAGGAGCTGAATTCCCTCAGAGCCATGCCGCTGGCTAGAATTCACCCTGTGACATTTCTCCATGCCTAAATGCCCTTCATCCAGCAGAAGACTGTACACCCTTAAGGGAATAACCAATGTATGTAAACTATGGAGACACAGTAAAAATGAACATGTCTGTTTAAAAGTATAATGGCAAATAATAATTATCATCACTGTTTCTTTTGACTGATGTGAACAATACCTCGTGAAATACTTTTCATGCTGCCGAGGAAATAAACACATGCATTTTTATTGCTTTTATCAATCTCTCTCATTCATTTCTTAGTGCAAGGTCTTTCCAGAGGATTGGCAATAGCCCTTCTTTTGCAACAGTTTGATTTAGGAGTATTGCTACCTATCATTGCTACATTGGTGGAGAAATGAAATGCTTATGAACTAATCTATACTGTTCTCCCAAACCATAGATTTTGGTAATGGAAAGTTCAGTTTAATGCTCTAACAAACTGTGATCTGATCTGTATTGTGCCAATTAATCTAGAATGTAGGTGTGAGAGTGAAATTTTAATTTTTCAGCAACATTTCAGAGTTCATTTTGAAGTAAACGTCAGTGCCTGGGTAAATAAGAAAGTATTGCATTTTTCATTATAAAATAAATGAGAAATAGGTTACTAAGGAAGCATCTTTTCTTCATTACACATTTGAGAATTTCCTTGTATCCCGATAAAAGTCAGCCTCCTCAGCATAAGAAGGGTGTAGGTTTAAAGTTGCAGCAGGACTGCATGGACAGTAAGGTAGTACTTGGAAGAAGACTGTTTGAACGTGTCATATTTAAAGCCTGAGATTTGGTTGAAAACCTGCTGAAGTGGAACAATTGTCCTTGTAATAATGGTATGAAATACCATAAGAGGGGAGCTATGTGAAAAAAGAAAATATTTCAGTGTGGAAGCGAATTTACATTACTGGGAGGGTTACATTTGTGGAGTTTGTTCAGACAGCAGTGTTGTACATACTGTAGCTTTTTAATACCTCAGTACTAATGTAGAGAAGATGGATATGAAGACTGAGAGGGCTTAGTGATTTGAACAGCCAAGTTTGCCTGCCAGAAAGAGGGCATCTTTGCCAAACTTTCTCTTCTTGGGTTTGCCATCATGTCATGAGGGTTGGGGCTAGCAGATATGTGTGAAGGACCCAGGTGATGTTATATAGTGATGTCAGGCAGCTCAGTAATAGGAAATAATCACATATATTGCTGTTGTGTAAGAGTGTCGGAGATGTCTCCAAATAGATGGCAAATCTTAGAATCATAGAATCACCTAGGTTGGATGAGACCTTTAAGGTCATTGAGTCCAACTATGAACATAACACTGTCAAAATCACCACTAAACCGTGTCCCTCAGCACCACATCTACCCATCTTTTAAATACCTCCAGGGATGGCAATTCCACCACTTCCCTGGGCAGCCTGTTCCAATACTTGAAAACCCTTTCAGTGAAGAAATTTTTCCTAATATCCAATCTAAACCTCCCCTGGCACAATTTGAGGCCATTTCCTCTTGTCCTATCACTTGTTACTTGGGAGAAGAGATTGACCCCCACCTCTCTACCACCTCCTTTCAGGTAGTTGTAGAGAGTGATAGGTCTCCCCTGAGCCTCATTTTCTCCAGCCTAAACAACCCCAGTTCCCTCAGCTGCTCCTCATAAGACTTGTGCTATAGACCATTCACCAGCTTCATTGCCCTTCTCTGGACACACTCCAGCATCTCAGTATCTTTCTTGTAGTGAGCAGCTCAAAACTGAACACAGTATTCGAGGTGGGGCCTCACCAGTGCTGAGTACAGGGGGATGATCCCTTCCCTAGTCCTGCTCACCACAATATTCCTGATACAAGCCAGGATGTTGTTGGCCTTCTTGGCCACCTGGGCACACTGCTGGCTCATATTCAGCCAACTGTCGACTAAGAGTCCCAGGCCCTTTTCTGCCAGGCAGCTTTCCAGCCACTCTTCCCCATGCCTGTAGTGCTGTATGGGGTTGTTGTGATACCACGTGCATGACCCAGCATTTGGCCTTGTTGAACTTCATGCCATATCTTCAGAGCCTTGGGCTGATGCTATGAGGTGACAGTGAGTATATACAGTGTTAGGGTCAATTAGTGCACTTTCTGTTCCTTCTTGCTCTAGGGAAAAGTGACACAGCTGTTGTGCTTCCTTGGTTTCTTAGTCTGCAGGTGGGAGGGAGAAATGACCAGTGTCTAGCAGCTCCTAGGAGTGAGAAAAGACAGCTACACAGAGAGTGTTTTGAGGAGTCACGTTTGCACAACATTTGCCCAAAGAGCTTGAGGCAGTGGGTGGAGCATGCTGTGTACAACACTCAGGTGCTGTGAGACCAGTGAGTAACTCCTGACACATCAAGCATGCCTGATTGCTGTGCTTTGTTGCCCTGGATAAATACCCTGTTCTGTTCATTTGGTCCCTATTTCCACACAGAACTGCACCAACCAGTAGCTGGAGACTATTCTTTTAAAGTAAATTAAAATCTAGCCCAAGACTAGGAAGAACATTGATGGAGTGCAGAAACAGTT
Organism: Burhinus oedicnemus; assembly: GCA_008921705.1. Lineage (NCBI taxonomy): Eukaryota > Metazoa > Chordata > Aves > Charadriiformes > Burhinidae > Burhinus > Burhinus oedicnemus. The sequence continues at coordinate 68,335 of VFFE01006450.1, read as the reverse complement.
GTTCCTTTTAAGAGCCCAGTGTCCATGTTTTTGACACTCAACTCCTTCATGTAAGAGGAAAGCACCTGTAATGTGAGTATGGCTATAGGGACAGGAAGCTGTGCCTGATGGCCTCTTTGGCAGGCGTTGATACTGTGGACAACTGTGCAAGCCCATTTGGGTCTGGGATATCTCCAAAGCAAAGCACCGTGAGTAGAACAAAATAGCCTCTGTCTTTTCCTAGCTGAGGATCCGGACCCTCAGGTGTTGCTAGACAGAGGGGCACCGCTCCTCTTGCAGATCCCTGCTGTCTGAAATCCACCCCACTCAGTGCATACTAATGCCCCTCTTTGGAGGGGCTTGTCAGCTATCCCTGGCCTGGCAGAAACAGCTGTGGAGATGTCTTTGCTCATATGTGTGGTGGTAGCTTGCTCTCAGTGAATACAGCCTGTGTCAAGAGCAGAATTACATTTTTGGGCTCAGTGACCACCTCTCCTTAATCGTTCTGACCTTTCCGCCTGGGTTTGGTAGAGTGCCTGCTCCACAGTGCTGGTCGCTGGGTCTAGTGCTGCATACCAAGGACCAGTGTTCTGCAGCCTGACCTTTCTCTGGGGATTTATCCCTGCTCCCGAGGAGTTAAATTGTCAATTGCATTGAGTAATGGAAAGTATGTTCATTAACAATGTTCTATTTAAAATACAAAGCAAATGTAACTATGGCAAGAGGTGTCAGATGACAGGGACTGAGAATTACTTTTTCCATTCAGAGCCTGAGCAGATGCAGGGTGTCCTTCCCCAGCTGCTGGGGTCTTCAGTCTCTCTCTGCGGGTAAAGAAGGAGCTCGATCATGGTGCACCATGTGCCATATGGAAGTGCAGTCGTACTTCTTGTGTGGAGTATTTCTTTGCTTAGGTGAACAAAAAATATAAGCAGCCTTTTTTAAGGAGCATTCCCCAGGATCAAAGCTCTGAGTGCTGCTTGCGTTACTAGTATGGAGGCAGAAGGTTGAAACAAGTTCAACCTTTAAATGGTTTTGAGCCAAAGTAGGAGGTTTGCCTGCTCTCCTACAGATGAGGCAACAGAGCTGTTTAGGCACTTCCAAACTGTGCGTTCAGTTTGGGTATCTTTTGGATAGGATTTATTGATGAAATCAAAGCTAACTGTAAGAGAGGGTTTGGTGTGTTTCTCAATTAAAAAAAAAAAAAAAGTCATTACATGTCCAAAACATCTTGTTTCTACATTTTCAAAATAAATAAAAAAACCCAATTGGTTTATGTTGAAGCTGTCACTAGCTGAAAGAGGCTAGTATATAAGGAGTTTTCCATTCTTTATAAATGATTGAATTATTTAAGATCACCCCCAAATGGTTTTGTCTTATAAGAACGTGAATATTTTTTCAGATATTTGTCTCTGTCTAAAGTTGGGGTGGGGTATTTTTTTAAAATTACTAAAACCTTTGGATAGCATACAAATCCATTCCCTGTGCAGCTCTATGAAATACTTTGAGACTCAGTCTCAGTTTAATGGGAAAGGAGTATTCTCTTTGTTTTCATCTGGTTTGTCTGTAACAATAATTTCTACCTCAAGTTTTGAGTGAGAGTAGTGTTACCTTGATTCCTTGCAATTAGAGTTCAGAGAAATACTGTCAGGCTGGTTATGTCTCATAATCTGGCATTTTGTTTTAAATAAAAATATGAATGGGAGTTTTTTAAACTGGGTGGCTTAAAAGTCTGTCTAATTCTGCACTAATGAGAAGTAATCCTGGTTTTTTAGTCAGCTTGGCTTGGGCCCCAAATAGTTTAGAAATTAATAAAACTTGCAATTTCAGAAAGGAAATTTCAGCCTTTCCTTTAGTGCTGCATCCAACCTTGGACTAGGCTGGTTCTGAGACTACGTGTCAATGCAGTGTGAAAAGGCAGTGTAAAAAGGAGGTTGACAGCATATATGGTGAAATGTTGTTTTGTTTTTTGTTTGTTTGCTTTCCCAGCAACTGAGATCTGCAGTTTCTTGGAAAGAGGAACCACATGGAACATGTGTGTATAGGCAGTATGTTGAAGAACAGTAGGGTGTCTAGCAGTCCCTTGAGAAACGCCCTGAGTCCCTATAAATGACTTATAACTTGCTTTACTATATCTCACGGGTTTTTTTGTTGCCTTTTTAGCATAAGGTTAAATAACTTCTTTCTCCACTCCCCCCCGCCCCCCCTTTCTTCTGTCAAGGGTTTTTGCCATTGTGCGTGTAGCAACTGCAATACTCTATAAACTACCTGCTGGCATAAGTCTCTGGGCAGGTATAATTCAGAGATTCATTTGGCCCTGTCTACCAGCATGGCGAGGGTTTAAATGGGAGGGTTTTTTGGGAAGCCTCAGAAAAGAGACAGCTGCTGTTTCAACGGCTGCCGTTTATTCTGGTGCCAGCCGCCCCCGCTGCGCACTGCTGCACCTGTTGGCACTTGAATTATGGTCATTTTGTGCATAGTAACTTAATAAGGCAAAGTCAGATTTTAATAGAACAAGCTGACACTCAGATGGGGATTAAGGCAGTTTCATGAATGCTTAAGGAAAAGAGAGGGGAGCTGCATTTAAGGGCAGGGATGTGCAGGTAACAATACTTCCCTGAGCAATGGCTATTCCCATCTTACTGCAGAAGAGGTAATTGGACTCCCTTTACCATGGCCCAGGGAATGACAGCCCCAGGGCTGGATCCCAGATACAGAGCCTTTTGAGGAGGCTGATATTTCTGATTGTTTTTTCTAGTTGTCTATAAAGCTATAAATACAGGCGGTAGCTAGGATGCCTTCCTAATAGTGCTGTGGACCTGCTGTTGCAGTATTATGGAGAAGATTTTGCTGGGAAGAGTGGCTCTGCATGACCCCCCACACCAGGGCCGCCCTGGCTGGTTTTGAGTCTTGCCTGGTGTGCCAGGGCAGGTGCCACCTTGGGAGCTACTCTGACACAAACCTACTGGGTCTCCTTCTCTCAAAAATGTTTAAGTGCTGATGTAGGTGGTAGTTCCCTAATTAATCCTTCTCCCAGTCCCCAGAGAAAACAGTTTTCATTCAGATTAAGTAGAGTGACCTCCTGGAGATGTCTGTTTTTTTTTTCATAAAAATTTATTTTCTGAAATACAATATACAGACAAAATAAATTAAGTGCTGAGTGCTGCTCTGAGTGGGTTTGAACAGCTTTAGAGGAAAAAAAAGACTTTATAGCCACAAAATGACTACAGAGATTTATTGATGCTTTATTTTTCCAAGGGATTACATTGTTTCAATGCAAACAACATGGAAAGAGATGCTTGGGATGGTTGGATCTTGGATGGTAGCAGTTTACTCCATCTAGCTTGCCTTGGTGAAGGTTCAGTTTTTTAAAATGAAACTGTAGTGATGCAGAGGTGATACCTATGGATGCACTGGTAAAAAGTGGTGGGGTTGGAGGCACATCATCCAGTTCTATGCATTTTCCATGTTGATGGTGACAGACTGAGCAAGAATCTCAGGCAAATACCGAGTGCCATCTGGTCTTTCTGAATTTGACTTGTTCTGGAAAGGAATGGGAGAGTTGGACTTGAAGTCAATGTTGATTGAAGAAACACTTGCAAAATGACAAACTGAGCCCTTGATTTCTATTTTGAGGTGTTTGTTTTTTCATACAGAAGTTGGGAATGTGTCTTTCCTGGGATAGAATAACTGACAGTTCAAATAAGCCCACAGACCTATGATATTTTATGTTTGCATTTTAAAGACAGCTGCTGGGTTTTTCTTTGGACAAAATAGCAGCATATCAAGGTTGTGGGATTTTGGGTTTTTTTTGTCCTACTTGTAGAACTGCTAAATGATTGGGTACTTTTGAAGTCCGCTTTTGACTATTGATCATGACTTGTTAGAATACTCCTTTTCAGATGATTATTTTGTTTGAAGAGCTGTTCTCAGTAGTTCACATAAGTATTCAGGCTACTCTGTCTTTACAGAAATCTACAAATTATAAGAAGGTGTTGCTTTGATTTTCTTTTTTCTTTTTTTTAAAAAAAAAAAATCTCAGTGTGCTTACAGGGTAAATGTCTCAGGCTGTCTCTTTGCATAGCCTAAACTCTAATTTTGTATGACAACAGAGATCTAGGGTGATATTTAAGCCTGAGCATTTCTATGCTTATGAATGAACTGAGCATTTCTTTTCACGGTTTAGGTATGTTTGAAAAATCCACTAAACACAGTTCCCAACCAGTTATAGAGCTGTGAACAAGACCCAGGAATCTGCACTCCTGTTTTCTTTACTGTTGGACAAGAGTCTTATTTTGTTCTATCTGTGTCATTGGGGAGACAGTGTCACATTGGTTTGTAACCTATATCTGGTCATGGGCATGTATAAGCATTTAAGCATAGCGAACAGACAAGGTTAAGTGTGCAAATGAGAGGAACATACCGTTTGGTATCTGGAGAAGTCCACTTAGACAGACAAGATGTGCTTTACAAACGCTGAGGAAAAATACAGATAGGCTAGTTAGAAGGAGCAGCAAATGTTACTTTGGGAAATACCTTTTAAAATAACAGCTGTTCATGAGCTGATGGCATTAAAAACACATGTTCCTGATCAGATTTGACCCAATAATGTGACAGAGTTCTAAGTGTACAAATACAAAATGTAAAAGTTCTAACATTCTTTACAAAATTCTTTACAAAATGTAAAGTTCTAACATTGTACAAATCAAATTTTTTTCCTGCTTAAGTGTGATATGACGAATAGACCACACTGTCTAAGCACTAGCTATAGGATTAGTTCCAATCCCTGCAACTGCTCTACAGAAGGTCACAGAGTCTAGAGATCTGGCGTTGATCCAAGTAGCCTTCTCTGCTGTGGCTGAATCTAGTCTTTTGAGTGCTGTGAGTGCTGTGACTGCAGGCTAAGCATATTGCAACAGTCATTTCCATGCATAAGCCTTTCAACCTAACTCAGCTGTAGCTTTGCCTAACTGATTTGCATCAGGATCTAAAAGCCAACTGCAATGACACTCTGTGAGAAAGAGAGAAGAAATGTAGGGTGAGAGGGTGTTGAACTCTTGCACCTACCCTCATAGTTGATGCAGCCATTGGAGTCTTCCTGACCTTTCATGAGTTCGTCTACTTCCTCTTCTGTCATCTTCTCACCTGGAGAGTGGAGAGAGCTTGATTAACTCTTTCACAGACACACAACTGAGGCTGAACCCTACAGCTTTTCCAAAGGCTTCCCTTATTTTCTGAGTTAGTAACAAAAAGACCTATATATGAACCAAGCTTTATTAATTTTAACTCTCTTTAGAAGTCCTGCACGTGCATATAGACACAGGGATTCTAGTTATTCCTACAGAGTAAAGAAACTATGCAGCAAATCCTCTACCTTTGTCCATGTGTGTTACGTCACTGAGGTGTTCAGCCTTTTCTCTCTATTCCTCAAATAACAGACTCTTAATACCTAGTCCGAATTTAGAAGTAATAAACCAAACCTTTTCCTTTGGGCATTCTACTGAGTTTTGTGTTTGCTTTCCCAGTTGGATTCCCAGTTGCTTTGTGTTGGATTCCCAGTTAGGAAACCCAGAGTCTTGTCTGGCTTTGTAGATTCCTACCTCTCCAAAATGGTTAGAATATCTTTCCTTCCTCTCTCATGCCTTCAAACAGCAGCAATTTTTAAAGTGCTCACAGAGATGATAATCCCTTACCCAGAGTAGCCAGTACGTGACGGAGTTCAGCCCCCATGACTGTGCCATTGCCTTCCTTGTCAAAGACACGCAGACCTTCAACAAAGTCTTCATAGGTACCCTGTTCCTTGTTGTTAGCAGCTGCTTGCAACATGGGCAGGAACTCTTCAAAAGTAATTTTCTTGGCATTCATCTCTGGAAAGAAAGCACCAGTTGCTCCCTGATAGACACTTCTATGTGTGTTCTTTTGGGATATTTGCTCTGAAATGTGGGACAGCCTCCCACTTCATTTGCACACCTCTTCCTATCCTTTAGTCTTTGCCTTGGGATTTGGCAGTTCCGCTGCAGAATGTGGATTCTCTCTTATCGTGGGAGTTTTCACATCCATCTGATTTTTTCACATCCTTGCTCCAGCCCTCTTCTCACATAATTTTATATGCTTATGTGTATGTTATATTCAGAAATGAAACTTGCTATATGAGTTTATCTTTGAAAGGATTTTGGGAGGGAGGGAACTACAGAACACAGTAAAACAGAAATCTTGAACCCCAACAGTGGGAAAAGTTCATGAGGGGGATGTTGTGACTTAGGCAAGCCCCTGAGGTTGCTGACATGTTACTGACCTTTTCAGGGTCTCTTGGATGTGGTAGCACAGACTATTAGCAAAAGAATAAACTAATTAAAAATAGGAATGTCCAGTGGGGGTGGTGTCCAAATTTACTATGGACATGTTCAGTGTGGAGGTTTAAGGACTCACAAGCTTAGTGCACCTAACCCCTTTGTTCTCATGAGCCAGAAGCTGCAGTCCTCAGTGAGGCCTTCCCCAAATGTTTTTTGTAGGAGCAAGGCTGCCAAATAAAAGGCTCTTTTTTCCTTTTTTCTTTTTTTTCTCCTGACCTTTGCAAAGAGCAGCCTTCATCTGGGCAGCAATGAATTATAATAGATGGAAACATCCAAGAGACTTTTGAAGATACAGTTGTTACAGAAACTATTTTACTACCCAGCTATATGAAAATCACTGTCAGTTATTGCTGTAGTCACTGAAATTACTGTCATGGTCTCACCTCTGTGTTAGTCCTCTGCTCAGTGCTTCCTGCTGGTGCTAAAGCTTAACTTGGGTCTTCTGAATTGTTCCTCAAAGCTGCCTTTACCAGGCCTGAGGGTTTGGATATCATTTAGCCCATCTTAACATGGTTCTGCATGACTGAAATCAGGGATCACCTGCAGCTAGGTCCTTGTTAGGAGGTGACTACAATATTTACTATTTCTTTTATCTCTAAAAGGGGAGAAAAGGAAATGGAAAATGGCCGCTATAATAAATGGCCAACACATGCGTCAGCATTCAGACCACCCCAGTCAGCACAAATATACAGGTGGGTTTCCACTCCCAGGGCATGTCTTGGCTTATGCAGAAGATCCTGCAGTGACCTGAAGAGCTGAGTACCAGATGTTATAAATGGACTTACAGCTCCTCAGCAAGGGCTGTGGCACAAATGGACTGTAAGCTGCAATGAGTGTGTGTTACACCACACCAAGTTGACACCAAATGATCCCTGCAGAGAATTCTCTGTATTCTAAGGAGAACGTTTTCCTCTGTCTGAGCACTGTATTCCCCATCACCATAATCCTCTTCAAAAGGAACTGAAGAAATCCCATGTATTGTTGCTGCAGTCCCCCTTGCTCCCCATCAGAGCAAAAGCTCCTCTCCCTCCTACTGTGACTATTGATGTTACCTAATTACAGTTCCCCAGCCTCAAGAAGGGCCCATGAGAGACTGTAGGGTACTTACCCTCTTTGCTGGGGTTCCCCAGGATCTTGTTGATCTCAGCATTTGTAGGGTTCTGCCCCAGCGCCCGGATGATATCGCCAACCTGACTCAGGGTGATCTTGGCATCACCAGTCCTGTCAAAGAGGAGGAAGGCCTCTTTGAATTCTGCAAGGGAAGAGCAACAGTTAAATTGAGCCAGGCAGCTCCCTATTGACAAGCTGTATCCACAGAGGCGTGAGCCTGTTTTCTCCTGGCACTGTTCCACCAATGCTGGGGGAGTTAGCCAGGGGAATCTTTGGCCCACAATCCCAAGAAAAACTCCTCCCCTCTGACATTTTGGTTTCACTATTTTTAAACTTTTATATCTACCTTTCATAGCTTTCCTGGCTCTAATAGCCATCAATAGCTTTGTGATTGACCCTGTAGTTATTTCAAGCATGGGGAAAGATAAGCTTTCTACAAACATTGCCATTCAAGAACAGGTTTCTTTATATGACATAGCAGCAGAAGTTAAAAATGTTATTATCCACTCCACCTTATCTTGCCAGAGGACTGGAACTCTTCTGTCAAAGTATCTAGCAGTCCAAAACATCTGCCTGCTTTGGTGGGTCCTGCCTGCAATCCCAGCATCTCAGCTACACAGTGCTAATGGAAAACTTCAAGGTGGATTTCAAATGCTTCCACTTTTGTTTTCCCTTAAAGTTGCCTTACAATGACATTTCTACCCATGTTTGTTTCCTCTCTTCTCTGCCCTTTGCAGTCTGTCCCTGCTTCTTATAGATGCATGAATATCCAGCTTTTTCCAGTGGTAGTACTTGAGACTTTGCTTCTTTCAGTGCTGCCAATTAATCAATGTTCGCTTATTTCCCCTTTGCTGCTGACCAAGGACTTGGGGTGCAGACATTTCTCCTACAAAAATCAGCACAGATGGTTGCCTTCATTGCATTGCCAGTCTTCATCTTCTGTTGCAAAGTTCCATGTTAATCACGTTACTATATTTTTCAGTTTTTTCAGAGTAATTGTTGCAATGAATGGAGAAATGTGCTTTCAAAGAAAGAGGAGGTGGCGAGAAAGTCAAGGGTCTAGCTAAAAAGCCATCTTCGAATCTTATATGTCAAGAACATCTTGGACTGTGCTGTTGATCTTTTCTGCACTGCAGTGTCTGACAATGCTGTGTTCTAGCTCCAAGTAAACCAAGTGGAACGTCTTTCCCTTGGCCATGATGCGCTTCCAGCAGCTAGACAGGCTTTGTGTTTCACAGCTTGTGTAGGTGGAATGTTCTTTGTGCCTTAGGGCAGATTTAGGAGTAATAAACTACATTTCAAATCATGTCTTCATTCATCTTGTGCTGGGGACATGTGACGCGGAGATATTTAGGTTCTTGCTTTACCCATCCATATATCGCCTTAGTGGAGGAGTTGTTGGCACCCAGTAAAACTGCTGATACAGGATGTCGGCCTGCTAGGCTGTAATCTAATACATCTGAAACTAATCCCCGTACTGTCTGATGTGAGAGACCTATAACCCTTTACTTCTAACCCTCTCCCCTTACAGCTTTTACTGCAGGGTATGAAATCAAGGCCTTCTGGACCTGTGTAGAGCTTTCCCTTACAACGTACTAACTTGATTATCAGCTCCTGCTCTAGCTGCTGAGGTCGATAGAGCTGCAGTGATTTATACCATATGATCCGATCTTTCATCTGGTACATTAATGACATTTAGCCAGAGCGAGGTATAAAACAATGCCAGTTTGCTATTAGCAAAGCCATCAGGAGAGTTTTTGTGTTTTGTAAATCCTATGGAGTTTTATGTTTACTGGATTCTGAACACTGCTCCCTAGCTTGGAGAAAAGGCCTGATTTTATTTTTGTCTCTTAGGCATGCATTTCACTGCAATATATCCTTGCTGTGGGGTTTTTCTTTTTCTCTTCTTTTATTTTTAAACATATACAGTTAGTCCTTGTTTATACCTCTGCTGGAATGAGCACATCTAAAATCCCTCTCCGAGGAGGGTACTACCCAGCTGCTGGTGCGTCAGCCCATGTGCGTGGAAATAGTTACTGAGGGTGGGACATCTCTGTTTCTGGGAAATTCTCCCTCTCTAAAGTAGCTTTTAATTGGTCCACTGCTTGGTTCAGTCATCACAGCCCTACAGCAGCTGGATGATCTCAAATATATAGGGAAGCTGACAGAAATATTTTGCTTTGTTATACATGCCAGCAGCTTTGAATTGATGGCATTTTTCCATAAACCCTCCCAACCCTTTTGTAAAAGTTTTAGAATTAAAAAGTGAGGAAGAGTCCAAATGACTTTATTTGTGACCAGAAGTGTTTGGACTGCAGGAAAACTTTCCAATCTCACTTACTGCAATATACCTCTCCTTATTGCTTTGGTGGTGTAACCCGGAGCAGGCTGGTGTTAAGGAAGTTTAGGGCTCTCTCTTAAGACCTGCTTCTAGCTACTTCTCTCCCTCTGGATTTCTAGTAAATCCTTGTATCTTCCATTCTAAATACTTTGTTCACAGTGAGAAGTCTACTATATTTGCTACTGAATTTTGGACATTTTTTAAAACCTATTTTATTTAATATAGTCCAAATGCATGTCTTAGAATATTTAAAACACTCCAATTTAGATTTTGAGAGCTTCAATGGGGATTTCTGTTCATGTCAGAATTTTTAATCGCATCTTTCTAGCAGATTGAAAAAAAAAAAGAAAATTTGGATCTTGCTGGTGGCTTGTGAAGCAGAGAATACAGCAAGAGGCTCAAGAATTGCATCATATCCAGACTGTTGTGTTTATAAGCAACGGTTTACACAGGTCACTTATTTGCTAACTATTTCCATGCTTCATGAATGTATTTACAGTAAAACAACCGTTGTTCCTCCCCTTCCACAACACCTCCAGGCAAAAGTGACATGTAGGCCTCTTGCATCTTCCGTTCATGTAAAATTGCAATGTCACTGCAGGTAAGTTAAATTTTCAGCCCACTCCCTCCTTCTGTTGTCTTTCATCTGCCTATTTCCCCTATGACTTTCAAATGTAAGACCCATTTTTGGCATCCTTGTGAATGGCCAGTACCGGAGCACAACTGAAAAATGTTCAGTAGGTAGAGCTGGTAAAACCAGCATATTTCCTCTTCGTGCCATGGTATAAACTTCTCCGCTTGGGCAGCACATAAGCACACAGATAAATTACATGTAAATCTACGATCAGATTCTTGTTCAGCATAAGTCAGCACTGCTCCTCTGAAGTCAAGAGTGTGGTGATTTATACCAGCTGAAGTCCTAGCTTATCTTTTCGTAAAGGTTAAACTTCTGAGCCTGTGGCTCCTCTCTGAACCCATGTACATGTAAAACACATCAGCTGTCTTGTAACTTACCATCCTGTTGCTCCTTCGAGAACTCGATCTGTTGGAAGGAAATCAATCATAAAAAATAGCTTAGGAAGGGGGGCCTGGGGGAGAACCTGTTTGTTTTCTAAAGCATCCAGCTCAATCCATGAGTCATCTTCCAAAACAGCAAAAATGTAGCCTGTCAGACGTGCAAAAGTAATGCAGATAGCAAAAGAGCTGTTAAGACTAGTGAATATTTAGCATTCGGTAGCCGTTATATTCCCCCTCCTGCCCCCTGTTACAGTTTAACTTTTATTTCACTTACCATTAATTTGGTCAGGAGTGAAGGACTGCAGTTGAGAAGAAAAAGAGAGAAAAAAGAGAACTAGTACTGCTGAAAATGCACTGAGAGAAAGCAAATATCACAAAGTTGCTAAGCGCTCTCACATCTGTCTTGCCTAATGTAATTAGGCCATAGCAACCTAAACTAGCAGCTTCCCTTGTAAAAGTGCATCACCAGGTCTATTCTTAAAGATTCTGTTAAAACCTACGTCCCAGGGAAAGCCAGGGTTGTGGCTAGAAGCAACAAAAATCTAAAGTCTCTTCACTAACAGCTGTTACTGTGCCATCAGGTCACTTACTGGTTCAGTACAGACTGATTTTAAGACCATTTGAAGTAATATTGCTTAACAAGCAGCTTTTTTTTACATTAACACAGAAATTAAGCCAATCCCTTAAAGTTTGTGTTTCAAACTAGTTTTTGACAATACATTATTTCATACGGTGCTAAACTATTATATTTTCTTATATAAAAATATTACTATTTTCCTTTGCCACTTTAGCAAGTTGCATCCAATTTTTTTTTTTTTTAAATAAATGCTTAGCAGACAGCACTAGCGAATTATAACCCTTCTGTCTGAAGCTCCAGGAGCTACACATCTACCGTCGCCTGGTGCAGAACTTGAGGCTAACTGGAAAACCTCACATAGTTCTTTAGGTTTAAGGAGGAAAGCCAAGCAAACCTAAACTGTCTTCTGGATTGTCCTTCCCTCCCCTAGAACTAACTTGAGCGAGAAGCCCAGTTTACTTATGTAAAATACACTGGCTTGCTGCTAACCATTAGCTTTCCAGTGGACCCACCATGGTTGAGAGTTGGAAAAGCAGAGCAGCAGACGGGCAGGAGGGATTAGCTGAGAGGTCTCGAGAGTGGTCCTGCTTTCCTGGCCTTTCTTCCCCTTATTTATCTGGCAGTGCTGACGGCATTGCCTGGATTAGGTGTCAGAAGGAGCAGTCCCTCCCCTTGGCGAGTTCTTTAGCTTTCTTAGGGCAAAGTGACAGAAGGCTCCATGTCTTGATCGACATCTTATGATGGCTATTTTTAGGAGGCTGGAGAGGGGCAGGGAGTGGCAAGCAGTAAGTCTGATTCATGTCAGCACTTTCTGGGTCCGTACCATCAAGAGGAGATATTCCTTGTCCAGACCTACCAGGAGTTCCTTATAGGGAAGGATTCTATTTCTCCAATAAGCTATAAAGTCAACGAACAAGGAGCACTGAGGGTGAGAGGTGCCACATGTTTGCCCAGCTGGCTGGTTTTACATGTGGCTTGCAGGTTGCGTGTTAGATGAAGCTGGATAGTCCTTGTACCTTTGCTGGTCTTTGCTCAGCCCCTTGTATGGGTAATACAGCGCTCAATGTTAGATGAGTGGTGCTGCTGCTTGTCTGTGCAGTGTGATCCAGTTGTTGGCAATGAGCAGAAGATTAACCTGCTGACAGAGGTGGTGTCTGACTGTGAAGCTCTTCCTCTGCACTGGCCACGTTTTCCAAATTTTGAACATTTTTAAGGGAAAAATTATCCGTGGATTTTGGATCCAGCTGTGTTGCTAGGTTAGCAGCTGATGTGGAGATGTACCCAGTAGGGCAGTGGGAAGTTTGTATTCACAGTAGCTTGTGGTCTGCAGGACACGCTTCCTCTAGGGCTGGAGTTAGGCAGGGAGCCAGCGTGCCGGCTTCAGAGCTCACTGGTGTGGTGAGGAGGTGCTGCTGAGGTTTTTGTGATTTGGAGGCAAGGAAGAAGCCATGATAGAAGCTAAGACCCCCGAAGGCTTTGTGAACTGGAAGGGTGACTGTTCACAGTGGGGAAAGGGCACTTGCTTTTTGGGTTGCAGGGTGGAGGAGTCATGGTGGGACTACAAGTGGGGAGTTTCTAGGTAGGTTGCAGGAGGTAGAGGCTGTGGCTTCTTCAGTAGCAAAGATCTAGTCCCTCCTTGTGGCATCCTCCATGCCCAGATCAAATCTGCAAATTGATGCTGTGAGACATTGTAAAAGGATTAGAAAACTTTGCTCTAAATTTCTTCCTTTCCCTGTCATCTCAACTGGGTCAAGAGTGTCATGGAGCCAAGGTGGGAATGGTTGTGTGACACCAGACTCCCTGTTGCAAACTCAAATCCCCTCTCTAATTTCTATTGATTTCCTTTGTTGAGCATTCACTGCTCCTGGTTTTCTAACGACAAAATATGATGACTGAGGAAAACTTTCTCCTGTAGCTCGCTTAGTTACCCTGAAGATAAACATAACCTTTGTGAATGTCTCTTTTCAGTATATTGAGGGCTCTGAAAGAAAGAATCAAATCCAAGCAGACTTTACTGTTGTGTTTTGTTGGTTTGTTGTGGGTTTTTTTGGTTTGTTTTTTTTTTTTTAAAAAAAAACAACCCTGAGCAATCAAAATAGGTCAAAATATTTGGTTGGATTTGAGACATTAACCTCCTACCTCCTATTTTAAAAACTAAAGATACAACTGCAAAGAATTTTCTAAGCTTGCCATTTTAGCTGGAAAACATTCTGTCCAAACAGGTTATTCGCATTTTTGGAGAAATAACTGGAAAATATACTGAGTATGAAAAATACTTCACAGCCAATCCTTCAATTTTTGTTTTTCTGCTATTTGTAATCTATTGGCCTATGCAAACAGGGTTGTATTCAGTATAAAGTGTAGCTATGATCAGGTGTGGTTGCATAGAAAAGGGGGTTGATGCTTTTGTCTGAATTAGCTAATGTAGGTTTAGCACAGTGCAGACTTCCTGATTAATACTGGCTGGGGCTGGAGCTCAGGCAGTGAGAAAGCTAATATAGATCTTGGCCATCAGTTCCAATGCATTAATAGAGGAGCTTTCTAAAGATTTTGGCAGACCTGAAATGTTGCCTGGGTCAACGCAGTGTGTTGCCTTTTGTGGAATTTTCCTTCTGCCCTCAGCCTCTTGCTCTCCAGTGCTGGCAACTGGGAAATGTTTCCCTGAAAACAGTATTTAATTTTTTTTTTTTTTAAAGGAAAACGTAGATTAAGTTTCCTGAACACTTTTTCTTACTTCCAGATAAGCTTTATGGTTGGCTACAACAAAACTCTTCCCAAAAGACTTAAGATGCCAGGCAGAAAATAATTGGGGTGCGTTTGTCTTGGGCGTAGAAAACTGATACCTGGATTAGCCATCTGGCTTGAATGGGCTATCAAATATATATAAATTGAGAGGTGCCTACACAGAAGCTTATTGATCTTTTGACCATGTGAGACTTTGGCTCAGAGTTTAGATGAGGAAATACTAGCGCACCACATCAGCCCTCAATTTTATTACTGATTCTTGAATAAAAGCTCACCAGACAGAGTTTTGTTGGGGAGAAATATTCTAGCATGGGCATGTTGCACTCACTTGAATTAAGAATCACCCTGCTTTAAGCCAATAGGGTCTGTTGGGGGCTTAAAATGCTACTTGCTTTGAGTAAGGGCAACTACAAATGGCCTCAGGATAGAGAATATTTCAAACACTCCTTAAAAGAAATTAAATGTAAGATTTCTGATTCTGTAAGGAGCTTTCATAAATTTCAAAAGGTACAAAGAAGTATTTTGCAGTGATCTGATCTTTGTTCTGTTCCTGGCAGTGTTCTCTGCATTGTCAGAGGACATGATGAGTTTCAGGGCCTTAGGGAATATGTTGAAATTTCAGGGTGTTTGGTTTAAAAAAATTGATGCCCCACCCCCCCAGCAGCAGGAGGAAGGCTGAAGGAACTACAACACATGGGAAGACCAGAAGGACCTGGATTTCTCTTACCTTGGCTTAGCGCTTATTTACGTACAAAGTTGTTATCCAGGAGGTTATCTGTGCCAAGGAAAAAGATGCTGTGTTTTGGGGTATTTTGCTTGGTTTTTTAGGGTTTGTTTTTAAGATTAAGGCTTTTCCCTTTATAGTTTGTGACCACCTTCTAGGCATCTTTTTGCTAATAGAGGCAGTTTGACTAGGTCCCAATTATATATGGTGGGGTGGATAGAGTTGTATGCAACTCTTTATCACCAGCTACGTAGAAGACCCAATCCACGCAAATCTTTATTTCCAAATTATTACCAAAGTTCCTAATTTCCCAACAAATCACTGGTTCATGGGCCTTAGGGCCCTGACCTTTGCGATGTGGTGCTGTGCTCACCTATTTAGGCTGGTGAGTACTGGGACTGAGTACAGCTGTGCTGAGTGACAGTCGCTTTATGCTCCCTGTAAATGTGTAAATGTCTGGCCAGGGTGAAAAGCCCTAGGAAAAGATGTTGCTGGGAGTTAAAGCATTCAGCTGCTCCATCTGCTTGTAACCCTTTGGGTGAATTACAGAGAAGGGAATCACTTTAGGATTTTATTAGAGAGTCACCAGGTATTTCAAGGTACTGAGAACATATCAGATGTCTTGGAAAATCAGAAAGGAGAAAATTGGAGAGTCTTCTAGGATACTCATTGTATATTTAGCCTTCTATTCAGGACTAGAGGGATTTTTTTTATTTTTGGGTGGAGATAAACTAGGATTGTGCCTACAGCAGTTCCTATGATATCTGCTCACCATTAATGCCTGCTCCTTGATGAATACAGCTGCACATATTTTCTACTAGACATCACTGAGTGCAGGATTACACAGCTCACCTCTCTGAAAAGCGGGCTGTCATTCATCCTCCTGTCCGTCACCCCAGTTCGATAGCTTGTGCGATTGATGCCACAGATTTTAGAAAGGCTGCTTCTCATTTAAGTAAGAATCAACAGCCTGATGGATTTAGCCTTATGTCTTTTATGAGGTGGAGAAACATTAGGAGCAGGTGAGCTCTTGAGAAAGAGAGCTCTGTTTTGTGAACAGCGCTGCCTGGAAATATGGTTGAAGAAAGAATAAAAATGACCACCATTGATACAGGAGAGAAAAATGCATGTGTGAGTTATGATGAGGTTTGGAAGAATAGTTAAAAATCTCTTTGAGTTTAATGGACTTAACTGCAGATAAATTTTGAATTTTTTCTAAGCGTTCTGCATAACTCTTCAGTTTGTTTACTTTAAAGCTTGTAACTTCACAGTTGCTTTACAGTTGTGCAAAAACTTTTGGATGACCCTCGCCAATTAATTAATGTGCCCTTCTGAAATGACTGGGAGTGAAATGTGCACTGTTGATCATACCTTTTTGAACATATTTCGTTAGCTTTATGGGGGCAAGTGCATTCAGTTGTGCTCATTTGTAAAAGTGTCCCTTTTCTAATTTCATTTAGTTTTGTGTGAATATGTATAATCGACAGGATGCATGAGGAAATGTGAGGGCTCGGAGCCCTGCTCTCGCAGGGATTTGTTGTTTTAACATGCCTCCCAGTGGCAGTGTTAGAGTATTAACATTATTTAAAGTATTGCTACTTGACATTTAAGTGCTATGCAGTAAACCAGCCAGCTGACAATGCTTTTTGGCAACGGGTATAAGATGTAATAAAGCCTCAGTGAAGTGGGGGCAAATTTCCAGCTTGGTTGTTTCATATCTCCTTACAGACAACTTCTTTCTTTACTGGTCATTGGCTAAATTAGTCACCTTCTTCTTGCCTTATGTAAGGTAAACTCAAATATCTTGTTACTATCTGTTACAACCTCTCTGTACTCTAAGGGGCTTTAAAAAAAGTCTTTTAGAGATATTGTGGGGTTGTTTTGATTTATTAGTTGATGGGAGAAAGGCTCTACCACACAACTGCTGTTAACACTTGAAATTATTCTGTGAGCTCTTGAAATGTTACTCTGTGTAATTTGCTTTAAATTCCACTGTTTCTACCAAAGTTTGTCACTCCCCAGACCCTCCACAGGCTATAGATTTTTTTTTTTTTTTAAATGCTGCCAAAGCTGTGAATTACGAAGAATGGATCTTGTGAAAAATCATTATTTTCCAAATAATTTTTCAGGTTAGCAGACATAAGAAAAAGTGTCTAATAATATATATGGACGGTCCCTACTTTTGAAGGACTCCTTGCTTAGCAGCACTTTAGGAGGAAAAGGAGGCAAAGTTCTTCTGAAAACTTTGTAAAGAAAACTAAAAGTGGTGACTTTTCTGTTTGCATTTCCTTCTGTTTTTCAACAGTGTCCTGAAGGGATGTCCTGATGCATAGCTGAGCCTGATGTCCAAGTTACCTGTCCTGGGATGCCTTTATGCCTTCCCCATGCAGTGATTTAGCAGCTGCCAACAACGTGGGTCTGTCATCAGTGACAGGGTTCACAGGGGCAAGGGATTTGGCTGGGTGGGGCTGAATGGTGCCGTATCTCCATGGTCCAAGGGGTAGTAGGAAGCTGGTCTCAATGGTGTCAGATAGCCACCTTTACATCTCTTAAGGCTGAGCTGTATTTGCGCTTGTCCCCTTCCTACCTGAAAGGGCACTTGCAACTGGTGACCTTGTACAACGGGTATATTGGTCCTAGGGAATCTTTCTGGAGTCAGGCATAATCTGAAGGCCTGTGCCAAAAATTTCAGGCAAAAACCTGCCAGTTTCTAAGAAAGCCCTTAGCACTATGAGGAAAGCTACTGTTAATGTTCCTGTTCTCACTCCACAACTTCACATGGAGTTTGTCTGCAGTGTAATAGTTCTCTGAGCGCTTCGGTTGACATTTGCAATCCTGCTTGCCCTCCAGTCCAGAAGCTTTCTGTCAGTGCATTTTAGTGAGTTTATCTCTCTCTGGTTATATCCAAGGCAATGTCTGTTCAGAGATGACCTACTTGAGTAGTGAATCTAATAAGAATTAAGGACACTTGGAGAAACACTTTTTACTGCCTTAAGAGCTCTGTATTTAAAAACAAATGATCACACAGGTTTTCTTCCATGCAGCAGGCTTTGTCATGCATCACACGGTTACACAAGGCCTTAGCAAGTCTTTACTAGTTTTTAATTATTTTTCCCCTAAAGATGTAGGTAGCTTATCTGCAGTTGACCATGGCCTAATTAGCGTCCTGGGATTTCAGTCTTGAAAACACCAGCATGGGAAGCCTTGAGTACCAAATGAACATCACTTAGACCATGGATACTTGCAAGAACACAATCTCTGTCTCTGCTCGAGAGAGGATACTCAGGTGTATCCTCAAAGTAAAGGACCTGGTGTGACACTGGATCAGCATGCTACCTGTTCAGATCACCATCTGCAGAGCAGAAGCCTATGAAGTACTGCACTCAGCATCTCCAGCACCCAGATCCCTAAACACTGCTGTTAATGCTATGAGCCTGAGCTCGGTCCAAGGGCTGGTTGTGTGTGCTGGGAAGGGCTCTTAGATTTCCATTAAAAAAAAAAAAAAAAACAAACAAAAACCAACACACTTTTCCTGTTGGTGCTAGGGACAGAATTAAACCAATACGGGCAATATGAATTTTATCTATTTCCCACTGCCTCAGTTGCAAAACCAAGCATGAGACATCCTCATCACTAATGTCTCATCCCAATTATTGCAGACATAGACCCATGGTAGTGCTGTTTCTTCTCACTTCAGGCTTGTGTGGGAGAAGGAAGTTGACAAAACAGATAAAACTGGCTAAGGACACTCCCAAAAAGATAAGTTAAGTACAGAATTCTTGGAGGTCTCTTTAAGAAAATGACCCATATGGTCATTTTGCTTGTAATCATGGTTGGTTCCTGGTGGTAACTCTCAGATGCGTCCATCACCCTGTTCTTCTCTTCTCATAATTTAATCTTTAACCTTTGTACCTATTGTTCAAATGCTAATAATAAGGAGATTTGAAAATAGGCATTTGGTCTGGAAAGGCTTGTGCAAAGCAGATTGAGTTTTATGTAGTTTCCTGAGTAGGGGGAAAAAGGTTCTTTAAATTTCCATTTAAAAACAAATTCTTTCTCCCTGCCTTGACTCTCTTCCAATGGTTGTTGTACTGTAACCTAAGGTGAGCTGAGAAACAGCTGACTTTAGAGGTTTGAGTCTTTAGCAGTTGTGTATTCCTGTTACTCAGTTTTATAGTCAATAGATGGTGCTCAAAAATAGAAAATCCCATACCAGCTGCTATTAGTACTAGCAAATTGCTAAATGTTTGCTTTAATTGGGTTAATTTAAAGTGTGGGAAAAAGAACAGAAGAGGATGAAAGGCCTGTCACAACTTCTGATTGTGACAGGCAATTTTGGGGTGCCTGCATTTGCAGGAACCCAGCTTGAGAACTCTTAAGGGAAGGAGTAATAAAAAAACCCCCTAACTTTCAAAGTGCCCCAAAGGCTCAGAAAACCAGATTCCCTGAAGATGGGCCAAGCAGGGCATCTGAGAGGAGCGGTACCACCAAAAGAATCATTGCCTATGTTTGTAAACCACCTTCTTGTTTGTTTTAGAGAATATTATGATCTCTGATGCCAATTTAAAATGAAGTACACTGTCAAATGTGGTTTATTTGGCTGCTCTAAACTCTTATTAGACAGCTCTACCCTTACCTACTCCAGCTGTAACAGTTAGAAAGGGCTTGCATGTCTCTTTTTAAAAAGCTAACAAAGTTTTTATGTGTATTTGCCTGCTGTGTGATTCCCCAAATCATCCTGGTGCTGCAGCCTGGCATTCCCTGTCACCTCTCATTAGCAGCAAGACCTGACATGGCCGCTAAGTTCCCTGAGGAGTGGCGGGGATCCCACTTGATGTCCTTGTTCAAAGTGCTGGAGGCTTTGACTCCACGCCTGGTAAATCAGTGTAAAGAGCCCCAGGACAGGATAGTTCACGGAGTCCCAGTCAAAAGCTTAGTTTTAAGTACTCTCCGACTCTAAAGTTTTGCTGGAAATGGTGCTGTGCCTTTTCCGGTGCTGAGACTTTAGTGGCTGAATGGAAGGATTTGGGATTAATTAACACTTATTCAGGGGCTTGGCTAAGACTCAGAAAATTTTTATTCCTGACTCTGCCACATCTCCCAGGCAAATCACTTATAAGAAGACGTTGTTTCCCTTCACTGCCTGAGCTCTCAAAGGGTGAAACAGGATATAACCCAGGGTGGCTGGCTGGGGCCTTGGGAGGTTGTCCAGTCCCTGCCCCGTTCCAAGGCAGGATGAAAGGCACCATGGTTGTTCTTGGTGCTTTCTTAAAGAACCCAGCACTGGAGATGCCACAGTCTACTTGGGCAGCCCTTGGCAGATGTGGAGTCTCAGGTGAGAGGGGAAGGTCAGGGACAGAGGGGATGTGTGTCACCCTCACAAGCAGTGCATTACCTTGTGGCCATGGCTGTGTGGTTGTGTAGACTCTCCCACTGCAGGGGGGGCTCCGCCCACCCTTGCAGCCCCTCTGAGGCACCCTGCTCCTTGCCCGGTAAGGGCATGACTAAGAGTGGAGGAGATACTTGTAGACAGATATATGCTAGTGATAAGCATGCAAGGCAGGGGGCTGTGCCACCCACCCCATTGCAGGGTAGTCCTGTAACCTCCATCACACTGCTCATATCTTCACTTATTTGCAAATAGGAATAGTAATGCTTATGTGCTGCCGTTAGTGTTAATAGTTCTTTCTTTTTAGCCCAGGTTTTTCCCCCCCTTCAAAGAGGAAAATATTTTGTCTGACATCATTATCTTTCAAAATAAAGAATGTAGGGATACTATCTTCTTTTATCAGTCTGAATATGACAAAACCTGGAGCGTTCTCTCTGTGCTACCACTGTATATTTCCTGCCATTATAGAGAACTGTCTGGGTAAAGGAGTGAACTGCAGAGATGCCTCAGACTGCAGCCTGCCATTTTTTAGCTGGTAATATACTATTAAGTCTACCTATGTAAAGATAGATTAGCTAGGATCACTGGAGTTGAAAATTCTATTTTCTTCTAATGAACTGGACATAGAAAGCTATCAAATCATATTAAATTATTTAATAGAAAATCTAGCTTGCATTGCCCTTTGTCTCTGGAGATGAGTGAAATGTGAGGTCTAATCTAATTTTCAGACAGTATTCTCAAAAACAGTGGGCTTTTCATGTACCCTTTACTATGGTCACTCAAAGTATTTCAAAATGTCTTTTTTTTCTTTTCCTCTTGCTCTTGTTTTGCTTTGCCAGTGGGTTCAGTTTCAGTCATATGAGAAGCTACTGTTTCAGAAAAATATTGACTCCTGCTTGTGGAAATCAAAGTAAACTTCAAGAAATTTCACTAAATGGGTCATGATCTTGGGACTATATGTATTAAGATACCTGAAACAGAATTCATCATGAGATGAAAATGAGTAGGTCACATTAGGAGTCTTTGTACTCCTTGTTTTCTCCATAATAGGTGCAATTCCATATGTAGAATTTAGCAAATTGGTCCTGGGACCAATGAGCTTGCCAGGTAGGTGGAGAATAACTATTTATAGTCCTACCCAGAGAAACTGGTCTGTCTCTTCATCTTTTTAACCACTTAACCTCCCTCTCCTCTTTCCTACGTAAAGAATTTCCCAACATGGAGGAGTTTTCTTTGAAGGGTCAAGGCAACAATCAGTGATGTTGGTTGGCATGCAGTCTAAAGACAGTATGAGATTGAATGGAAGTGCAGGCAGAGGGGAAACCTCTGAAAGACTCTTCCTCTTTGTTGCTTTTAATTTGCAGCAAATTGCAAATTCTGAGCAAATATGTAAAGGTGAGAGGAAATCACTTGAAATGCTTCCATCCATGGCTTTCCAGCTCATGATCTTATTAATGTTTGTTGTACAATGCAAATGAAAAGAAAATAGATGAAACTGCCAAATCCCTCTTTTCTTTTAATCTGTTTTGTTTCTGTTTTTTAAGATAAGCCATGCTGATCTCAAAACACATGACCAAAGAATCATCAGGCGGTTGCAAAATTTGTAAAGGAATTTGAGGGGAAACTGCAAAATAAGGTTTGGTTTTAGGACAGCACTATGGGAAAACATTGCATTTCAAGCTTCAGTAGCCCTTTCCTGTACCCATGCACCTACTTTAGGGGGTTTGGGAGGGGGTGCGGAGTGGTGGCGGTGGCTGGTTTTTTCTCTTTGCATTTAGCTTTACCAAACAAGTCAGACTGAGACTGATTTGGTAAAAAGTTCTGAGGGTCACACTCTAAAACACTTTTAAAGTCACCAGGCTTCACTCATGTGTTAAATCATGCGCCATGCTTTACACCCCTCCTAATGCTAAAACAATCAAAAGCTCAGGCAGGTCAACAAATCCATTGACTGAGGTTACTCATTCATTTCACTGCAGTCCCCAAACCGGAACCAAACACACGCAACGTTTCACTGCAGGTCTCAGCTGGGACTCTGCTAACTTTCCCCTTTGGGAGCGCTTTGGGTACGCGATCAGCACACGTTCATCCATTTACCTTGATGCTCTTGAGATCAATTGCAGGTTCTTTGGGTTTAGCTGGTGCGGGTGCTGGAGCTGGTGCGGGTGCTGGTGCTGGTGCTGCGGCCGCCGCTGGTTTCTTTACGTCCTTCTTTGGTGCCATTTTGAGTTGCTTAAACTTGGAAGTAAAGGTGCCACCCAAAAAAAACTTTAAAAAAACAAAGAAAAACAAATCTTTAAAGTGATTCCCGTGAGAGGAGCAGTGGTCAGGATGAGCTACAGCCTGTGCCCTGGAGGTGGACCCAATGTGCTAAACTCTATAAGGGCATATATATATTTCACTTAGTGCCTCGTACAGTCCTGACACATGCAGCTGGATTGGACAGCTTGCTAATCAAGGGGGATGTCATTCCAGCTCGAGCTATAAATGGAATATAAGAGTTCAGGGCTTCATAAGATAAAGGGACTTCAGTGGCTTTTTTCCCTGTCTTTAAAAACCCCAACCACCTCCCCTGTGGTTTTTTTTTTTTTAATGCGTGCAAAGGAGAGAGAAATATGACAAACCAAGTTTCAGATCTGCTGTTGACATTCAGGCATGGATTGAACAGTCCTTTTTCTCATCAGAATTTCAGTTCTGCTTAAGTAATAAATCTTCTTTCTTTCCTTCCCTCCCCTTTTCCCCCATGCCTGTGTAGTGTTCCAGGAGGATTCAGTTTCAAGTAGGAATTTTGACTTTCATGGCTGGTAAGATCATCAGTTTCCAACCTCATTTGCCTCTCTCCCCACAGCCCCTCACTCCTCCTCTGCTTCCTTCTTTTACAAGGAAGTGTTGATCAAGCAAAGGCTCTGGGTGTTTAAAAATAAAGCAGACAAATATGGACAACGTTGCAATACCTTCAGCCAAGACATCTCTCCCAGACCCTGAGTGTCTTTCAGCTGTTCTTACTATTCCTTTCTATCATGTTAACACTGTGTTTAAAATTGACAATTGCTTCCTTTAATCTTTTCCTTTGATCTTCTTTTTTCTCTCCTAGGGATAAGCTGTGCCCTGATAGAATGGAGATCAGCTGGATGTTATGTTTTCCCACACAAAGGCTTTCCTTTTGTAATGTATTTATGATTGGAAACTAGCCATCAGGCAAAGGAGGCACTTCTGTTCTCACCTTGTTTGCCTACCCATCCTGTGTCTCTTGTTTATCTTTCCACCCCTCGGTCTCCTGATGTACCTTCCTGTTCCCCACGCTCTCTGAGAAACACAACTTTCAGGAGAATATGGCTTTTCTGTTTTCAGTAGACTGTTTCCAGCACAGCAAAACAGCTTCTAATTCTTTCAAACCTGATGGTTCCCCCGGGTCCATACAATTGAGATTTTCTACAGAAAAATCCGGGACTGCTGATTGTTCCTCCCTTGTCCAGCAATCTCTCTCTCCCATTTGCTCTCTAGACTCATGAAATTCTGTGCTAGTAAGTGCAAGGCTTTTGATGGGGCCCTTATTTCTGTCTCATGAACACATGTGGAGTGTTTTGTAATTAGAAATTTAGAGCCTGAAGTCCTGGACAAACACTCTACATCCAAAGTCTGGCAGGGAATCCAAGCATTTGCATTTAGGTTAATGTGTTACAACGAAGGTAAACTTAAAAAAATGCACACCCAAAAAAAAAGGATGGAGAGTGACTAAAGGTGTATTTTTTTATGTAAGAAAACCTGTGCTCAGAGCTCTCTGCTACAGCCTGTGACCTTGAGCAAGAGACTTTTTTGAAGTTGAGTCATCTCTTGAATCAATAGACCTATACTGATGCATACAATTTGAAGCCTTAGCTCAGTCTCTGCTTAGAGAACACAGACCAGGAAAGATTTTTATTTCCCTCCCC
>VFFE01006450.1:29035-44151 GCA_008921705.1 Burhinus oedicnemus | reverse complement strand
AGTTTTTTTTTTTCCCCCCCCCCCCCCCCCTTTAGTTTTGTGAATGCTTTGGGCCAAAGAGCTTGTGATTTATGAGCTCTGCTGGTTGCTTTCAGGGTGCTTGATGGAGGGATCCTTTCCCTGCTGGTCTGGGAAGGCAATGGCATGACCTCTCCTGCACCACTACGGGTTAGCAGGAGCCATCTTGTCATCCCCAAGATGCCTGACGAGGGCATCTCCAGTAATGCTGATGGTTTTACATTGTGTAAACCAAACTTCAGCAAAATTCACCTGTGGAAATGGATCCTGGAGGTATAACTTGGGTGGAAATAGTCTAAAATAATTTTTATGCATCTTTACACCTATGAGAACTTTAAGTAATTGCAAGAAAGAACCGGTGATGATCTAATAATTTCTATGGTCACCTGAGGTTTGCAATGAAATAAGCCTGAAAGCCACCATCAAATATATTTTAAAATGAAGACAGGCTTTCAAAAATGAAGCATGAACTTAGTGATGGCTCTGCACAGTGTGGCAGAATGCAGATGCGCCTGGACATGCTTCATGCTGCCAGAAAAGGTTTTGTGAGGAGCTGCCACAAAATAATTGTATATTGATCAGGTGAGAAGATAAACAGGTGCAAAGGAGGAAGAGGATGGCAGGCCCTTATTTCAATTGCTGGGTTAAGGATTTGGATCCAGGCAGTTTTCTGGGCTTGGGACAGGACACCACGCGTTTGTCTGCCTGGCAAGCTTGGATATGTCCCAAGAAATCTCTGGGAGTGCGTTGGGCCTGTCTCTAGGGAGCAAAGTTGTTCCAGGTGACGAAGAGGAGACGTGTCTCTGTGCTTTTGCATGGGAGCTGCTGTTTGCAGGTCTCTGGCAGTGTCGTACCATCTTGTCCTGGGCTGCAGAACTGGTTCCAGGGGCTGCAGCAGGAAGGCTCCTCTTCCGCTTTTAGCAGCAGCTTCACGCAAGCAGAAATACGAGAGCAAACACGGAGCCGCTCCTTTGAGCTCGCTGGGACTTGCTGAGATCCGCTTCTAAGGGAAAGCAGCAACAGCTGGGGATGCAAATTATCACTGACATTTGCCTGGTCGGATGCACAGCTCCTGGGGAGTTCATGGATGCCTCCCTCCTGCAGGAGAATCCATGTCCAGGGGAGGCATAATGAATGGTGACGGAGCTTCAGATTTCACAAGGCCCCAGAAAATCCAGTAGTGAGAAAGCTGTTGTTTGGAAACCATGCCCTGTTAGTCCTGCTACTGACTGAAACAGGGGTCAGCTTGCTTGGGGCTTGCCTGTTTTTTACAAACAGTTTAATTAATGAGGATGCGGTTCTGGCCATCACGAAACTTTTATGGATTTGGGCTGCACTTAGTTGAACTAATGTAAGGGAAGTGTGTTTTCCATCCGGAGCATTGACGTGATTCATTCTGACACTTCTGAAGTGGAATATGCTCCTATTCTCAGGCTAAAGTCACACAGAGGTGGCACTGATTGCAGCGCCAGAATGGAAGTGGGAGTTCCTGTGATGCGCTGCGCTGCCTGTGCAATTACTCTGAAGTCTCTGCCTTTCTGCTCCCATTTTAACAGGATGGCTCTGTCTTGGGGTTTCCTATAGCCCAGGGAGTCAAGCTTTCCTCCAGGAGGAGGGAGGTGTGATGGTTTAAATCCATACAGCGAAGTAGGTGATTAGATCTCCTGTATTGCAGGGGAGTGTGCAAGCCACGGAGCTGTTGGATGAAAGGGTAAGCGCTGCTGCTTCTGCTCTGTTTCACAATTAACTCCCTTTGAGACTTTTGCCTTTTGCTGTCTAAAATGCCTGAAAATGCAATTAACTTCCCATTTTGCCAGTGACTTAAAACCAAAGTCCTTGGTTTTTCATTATCCACTTAGGAACTTTATTTTCCTTTTGCACTTTTGATATGTCCACCAAGCCGTACATGCTATAATGACTGCCCAAGAGATGTTTCTACTAGTCGCATTGTATCTGCAGTGTTGCGTGGGGGTCAGAAGGTAAAGCATGCTTCTTCCGGGGTAAGTTTGCTCAGAAGAACTTAGGCCAGTGGTTTCCTTCTAGGTGCTTTACTCTGCTCAAGATATCCAGGGTTGCCAGAGGGATGATTTAGGAGGCCACAGAGGAAGAGATCCTTTTTGGGCAAGATCATGCTAATTTATATGCTAGTCTATGACCAAAAGGGCCACTGTGAGTTTAGTGCGTCGCTGTTTTGAGTGCCTGCTTCAAATGTGGCTTCCTTGCTTTGTTTTGTGAAACTGTTGGTGAGTTCATGGCAGGATGCCAGATCAAGCAGCAGGGCGAGTGGTGTTCTTCACTCAGAAGGCTCTGGTGGGAGTTTGCTTTCAGGCAAGGTGGGCAACGCTGAGAATATAGACAGTGTTTACAAATACCTAAGGACAGTCAACCTATTCCAGTCTCTGGAGCATTCCTCCTGTCCCATGCACACTTATCTTCTATCATTTCAGCTGTCGGACATGTCAGATAGGAGTTGATCACAGGAAAGAGAGGACACCTGTTCCTGTTAAATATTTGCTGTGTTCCTCTTCTGAAGGCTGGGTGGCTGCAATGTCAGCGGGAAAAGTTGCAAGCGTACATGTACCATTTGGCAAGCAATGAGGTCTGAGAAAGATTGCAGTAATTTGGAGCTGTGCCCTGGTACGATCACCTACTTTATTCAGTCCGTAAGTGGGAAGTCATCCCATTATCCAAAGTCACAAGAAGTACAGGGAAGTTCATGGAGAAGCCTTTTGGACACAAACAAGGGAGGTTCAGTGAAATTCAAAACTAATACATGGGAATGATACTTCTTCTGACAGCAGTTAGATTGTTAAACTTGTTGCTGGGAGAGGAACTAGAACTTAATAAGATGTAGAAAGGAACTGGGCATTTAGGTAGTTATCAAGAATATAAGAGTTAGTACCATTCCTAACAAATTTGGCAGGAATATATAATCCATTTCACTGTGCTTAAGTGGTTATTGATCTGCTAGAGACTGGGTGCATTTTTCCACATCAAGATGCTGCAGAGATCCTTGTGCTCTCTCCTAAACTTGTGAGCTTGGCTGTGAGAGAGATTACTGCTTCGGCTGGCCTGCTCGGCGGGTTTGATTCTCACATGTTTCACACCGGCTTAAAGTAACAAGCCAGGGATCTGCTGCCAGCACATTCTCTCAGGATCTCAGCTTCAGGCTGTAATGCTGTGTGCAACAGGGTGCCTAATTAATCTACTAATAATTTGGCTTTGTCAGTGCTCACAACATGTAAGGCACTTTCAACCCAGAAAAGCAAAGCCATTTGCTATCCAAGATGCTGTCAGCTGCAGGACACCCTGATAAGTTGTGGAAGCTTATGCAGAAAAGAGTCAAGCCCAATAAATGGCTGGATTGGCACGTTCAGAGGTCCTGGTCCAATGAGGGTGCCTGTCCTTGGGAAGGTGGTCTGGGAGCAGGGGGCAGCACGGGAGGAGAGCTGGAGGCGACTGTGAAGGAATGTGGCTAGTAGACACACAGGGCTGGCACCACAGGATTTGCACATGGTGGGAAATAGGACAATGATGGATGAACACTGGAGATGGCATTATAGAATAGCACAAAGGTTGGATTACGTGCACAAATAAAGGGCTCTGTTGGCTCGAGGGAAGTGATGGGTGTGTTTTGGAGGGAGGATTCGCCTCTTGGCTCCTCCAAGTGCTGTGTAAGGTATTGGTAGCCTGAATGCAGCCAGAGGCACACAGCAGTCACAGGCTGAAGTCAAGCCATGCTGAAGGAGCAGGCAAAGGAATGATTATCTGAAGAAGGGGAAAGAACGCACCAACTGGTGCGCCACATATAGCCTACGGCTGACTTAGCACTTGTGCTGCATTGCCCTCCTGCTGAAGGTTTTCTAATTCTGTCCCAGACGATGTCAGTGTCCCCCAGCAACTGGCAGCAAGACATACAAGGCATTCCTTGGAGAGCCTGCAAGTGTCTCCGTCACCCCCCCTGCCTCGCCCCAGGAGGGCTGACGAGGGGGGAAGCGGCTTCCTGAAGGTGTGCCTCCTGATTAGCTGTTGCTGGATGACTTGATGACTTGGGGGCTGCCTTCAGCTCGCGTTAGGGCAGCTCACCTTCCCAATGCTGTTCTTCCCTGAGGAAGAAACAGTGTCACGCAAGTGCTCTTTGCAGTTTGTGTTCTACTGTCCTGTAAAGCTTTTGATCATTTTTTTGGTGCCTCAGTTTCCTCTGCATGAGCATCAGTTTATAGATCACTGAGCAACCAGGCTCTGAAATGCAAGTGCCTGGCTAAATATAACCAAAGTATGCATGAGCAGGGCTGTGTCTTGCTCTTGTTGCCCAGCTCCTTTGGCAAGGGCTGCGATTGAGGCAGAATGCGCGTATCAAATCCCACCAGGCAGGACTCTTTACCAAGAAAAGCACTAGCTGATGGGCCTGGAGGGGTACTATGTAGTTTTAAACATAAAGATTAGGCACTGCATAGATGTTAAATCTCTGCATGCTCTCACACTACATAGGATAAAATCCCTCTTGTGCTGCTTTGGGCAATTGGGATTCCTGCGGCTTCAGGGCCCCACAGCCTATGCATGAGCTGCAGGGATTTGCTGCCTTTCCCTTTCTTTCTTTTCATTGGAGTGTGCAGCAGAGGAGCTAAATTACTGCCCATTTAAAATGAACTGTCTTTCTCAGGTCCCATTTTAATATACTAGGAGAAGGAGTGACTTCAGACTTGGAAAGGCCATTAAAGGGTAGCTAAGTATATGGCACAGAGTCCCCACATACCTGCATTGCCTGGAAGGTTTCATTGTGACTTACTGGGCATCAACCTCTTTCCTTTCACTTTTTTTCTCCCTCTCATTTTTGACATAAAGTGCTCCAGAAGGTCTTGAGCCAGCCCAGGATCTAAAGGCCAAACTGGCTGGTGGGATAAATCACCAGGCTTAACATGATGTGTTTTAAGTTTTGCTGGTTTCTGTTAGGGACGGTCTGGGCTTGAAATCTCTCAAAGCTCAAAGATCGTATCTGTGTTCAGGAAATCTGGCACTGTCACAATCTAAACCTCTTTTTCTCTTCAGTCGTCAGTAAGACTTCTTCTTGATGATCAGAGGGATGGACAGCCTTCAAGACCAAAGCTTAGAGATGTAAGCATCATTCTCTGTGATCATACATTCTCTGTCCTTGTCATTGAAATCCTGTCTCTGCCAAGCATGCAGTCTGCATTTGCTTAAATATTACTAAATGCCCAGACACTCCAAAATGTGTTCAATAGACCAGAACACCCTGTTTTCTAATTGCATGCATGAGTCTTGCTGTTGCGTTAGAATTTAAGTCGTACGTAGCTCAGTCATACGCAAACCTTGAGACAGCCCATCAAGAACAAAGCTGTAGGAACTAAAATTTTTCAGCTGTTTCCACGTCTAGCAGTAAGTGCTTTGGATTTATGGAACCCATGTACGTTTTGGATAATGCTTGTGAACTTTGAATCATATCCATGAAGATTATATTCTTTGGGGAGAGAGCTATAACTACATTATTGTATGATCTATTGTATTGTACATATCTCAGAAAACTGTTTTGAGAATCTAAGTAGCATTGTCAAGGCTTATTAAGCCCTGATAGAGATCTACACAAATATCTAGAATATAATCTGTACTGTGGTTGTCTGAATGGACACAAAGGAGCATAAAGCATTTGAAGAGCTCCTCCTTTCTCATGGATCACTATAAGAGTGTTTCCTGTGTTTAAAAAAAAAAAAAAAAGTGTCTCTATGTAGAGAATTGACATGGAATGATGGAGCTTACATTTTGCTTTGGAGGTTTGGGGACTTGAGGCTATTGTGTCTGG
The DNA here is from genome assembly GCA_008921705.1 of Burhinus oedicnemus. Taxonomy (NCBI): domain Eukaryota; kingdom Metazoa; phylum Chordata; class Aves; order Charadriiformes; family Burhinidae; genus Burhinus; species Burhinus oedicnemus. The sequence continues at coordinate 38,315 of VFFE01006450.1, read as the reverse complement.
TGACAGTGTTCCTGGTGGCACCCCAGCTGTAGCATCCCTCTGTAATTGACACCGCATTTGGTCCAGCCTCCCATCCATCATGGAGCTCAGCTCGATGTTGTCTATGAACTTGCATTCTTCCGTAGCATTAACAGGTGCTTTCTGATGGCACCGTGTCCTCTTCCCGGTGCCCAGGGCCCATGGCTGGAGAGGTGTGCTCCAACCAGCAGGCAAAGGAGGCTGCAGGCAGGGCCTGGCAGCGTTTCCTCGCACTTCTTTAGCCAGTCAGGGGTAAAGAGCCTCCTTTTAGAAGTGTCACGAGAAGATGATGTGGGTCCCTTAATGCTTTCAGTGGGAGAGGGGAGACTCAGCAACCAGTTGTGCTGGGGTCCAAGGGGACAAAGCACACAGTGAGCTGCCAGGTGCTTTTTACAGGAGACAGGAAGGTCTCACCGCTGCCAGCAATGCACTGGACAAATCTGGCCAAGCTGTTTAAAAGTAACTGTGATGGAGCTTGGCCTTTTGTGTACTTGTAGCACTTCTGCATTCCCTCTGCATGTGAAAAGAAACCTCGGTAAAGCACTGTGAAATCCTCCCGCTGAAGCTGCTTGTGGGCACGAGCCTGTTTTTTGGGGAGCAGTGATGTATATACATGTATACACTCCTCCAGGATCTGTCAAGGAGCTATGCTGGCTTTCTTTAAATAGCCCGCTGCTGCTGCGCCCCTTATTTAGCTGTAGGGGAGGCAAGTGACACGGTTATGCTCAAGAATGTCATTTTGCTTCTCATGTGACCTATGAGATCAGAGGTTGTTAGAAGGAGATATACAGTGCCTCTCACAGAAGGTGCTGCTGGCTTCAGGACCTGGAATTCCTGCAGGGCTGGGCAAGATGTCAGAGCACAGGCACTGAAGGACCCCCTGGGGGGGACTCTCTGGCCATAGGGAGTGACTGAGCACCTTAAACATCCTGTGAAAGCTTTGTGTGCCTGGTGTTTGGTAGCCAGTGCAAGCTGCCTCTGCCTCCACCTGCAGCTCTTTTAACTATTACGTTTAAAGTTGCTATTTCGTATAAGATGCATGTAATCAGGACTTTGGAGGTCCACTTACAGTGTGCGGTATGAGCAAGGCTTCAATTTCAGCCACTTCTGCTTGAATAGCCAGCCCTGAGGGTTTTTCTCCTGCTTGTTAAACTTCTGTCAAAGTCAGTTGCTTTGCAATATGAGATGCCTTCAGAGCTGCCAGTGAGAGGCTGATGACATACTTTATAAAGACTGTTACCCCCAAAGGTAGTTCAGAAATGCCTGTTATTTTTATTAAATACTGATGTCTCAAACTCATCTCTCCCAAGCAACTCTGTTAAGCTGATGGAACTGCAACAGTTGGCTGTGGGCTGCCGTGTGTGTACGTGCAGGTGTGACTTTTAACCTTTTTTGCTTATAATGTTATTTCTACCTTTCTCCCTGAGATTTATTGGATCATAGAAGTAGGAACAGCAAGTGCAGCTGGACCCTAAGTGCCAAAGCTGATTTGGATGAATGTTTGTAGTAAGAACAGTTTAAATGATAGTGATAAGTACAGTGGAAGAAGTCTTTGCTTCTGTAGTTTTGAGGGCTCTGAAATAGGTGGGAGATCACAGCCTGAAATGCGATGCTGCCACGCAAGAGTCGCCTGACACAAACTCCAGCCTCATGACTTCTTTAAATTAGTTGTGCCCCCCTTTTTGTTTGACACTGGTCACATTTGAAATTTTTTACTCGTTCATTTTGGCAAATGACTTTTAGCTTCTGGGTTTGTCAAAGGGCTAAAGGTAACTATTCACAACTTAAAATCTGGGCAGTCTCGATTAACAAGTAGACCACGTAGTATTTTTATTTCCTGCTTGGCTTGTCTAACTCTCAGCATGTGATGCTGGCAGAAAACTTTTGCAATCACAAGTTCATTAGTTTTAAGCAAATGTTTCTAAAAACTTTTGTAAAGTAAATAGGTTTGGTAAAGACTTTTGCCAAAGGATAGGAGACATTTCCACAAAATTGAAGTGATTTAGAAATTCAAGTGTATTTTGTAGTAATATTTTTTCCATACTCATACAACAGTGTTATCCATTAAGGTATTTAGTGGTTTTTACAAAATTCAAGTATGCTTTTCATCTTTCATGTAGAAATGAAACACTAGTTTCTGGTATTTACCTGCTATTTCAGCAATAGTCTGTGGCACCCGTACTGTCCCAAGAGAGCAGAACTCCAGTAGTGTTTCACAACTGGAGTGATAAAATGAAATAAAGTTGGCTTCATCACAAAGGAGCTTCCTCTGCCTTTGCGATCTCAAATGCCTTGTTGTAGCATTAGCCTCCTCGGGAGGATAATACGATGATCTCCGGCAGGCCTTGTGCCACAGATGTGGGATCCACGTAGCCATGTTGTCTCCAGGTGTCTGTCGCTGTGGAGCATTTCTGCCTGGCAGGTACTGGCGAATGTTTCATTTTGGCTCCTCTTTATCGGTGATGTGTTTTGTGGCTGATCCCCTGTGGAGCACATGAAGTTGGTTTTGTTTCCTGGTAGATGTCTAAAGTAAACAATTTAGCTGAATGTTCGAATACCTTTAACTAGCAGTAACATGAAACTATGTGCTGCAGTGAACACAAGCCAGTGCTTTTCCTTCAGAAACTGTTGTGAAATCATTTCTTGTGAGTGTTCTGATTTGTCCTTGTGAATGTTACAGATAATGATTGATGAAAATGTTTTATTAATACTTCTCTTATTGGGCTTAAGTAAATTGGCAGGTGCAAAGGAGATTGCCTAGAATCAAATTATAAGCTTTTTGGGACTTAGCATTTGTATAGCAGCTATATAAAAAGATACGATCTCCTCGTTTCAGTGCTGTTCCCTGCAATGTGTGTAGAGGTTTCTTGTTATGGTAAAATCATATTGGGAGAATTGAGGGATCTGAGACTCATTTGAGACTCTCAGTCTCTTCAAAAATTAGACGGGCTATGCTCCTTTAGAGCACCACTATAGAGATGTCCCCAAGGAAGCTTCCAGTGTGGATGCAATTCCTGCCATCTTCTCTTTACATGACTTTTTTTTTTAACTTCTTACAGTTCCCTTTTGTTGCCATTATGGAGGCAAAGTTTTTTATCTCCTTTTCTGAAAGCTTCAGTTTCCACAAGGATTTTGTATAGCGTTTTTATAATTTTAACAGTATTTAAAGAAGAGCCATAATCAGGTCTCTCAGTCTGCGGTGGGCTTTAACATTTAATACAAGTATGCTGCTAATCCTGGGTAGCACATTTGCTTTTCTACCTGAGGGTGGTGAATGGTGAAAAGCAACTTGCCCCCACTCCCAGCACATCTAATTCAGCAGATCTGCTTTCTTCACAGTAGAGTTCAAAACTGACATTCCCCAGTTCCTAACTAACTTGACAAGTGTGTTTTGTCCCACAGTCCTGTCCCTCCAAAGTGATGGAAAAACCCAAAGCCATAGCATAGTTGTGAACACCCGCTCTCATGGCCTGACTGCTCACTGGGAGAAGAGCAGCCAGGCACTTGCTGCAGCTGCAGCTCAGGATTAGACAGCTGAAGAAAACAGCCCAGCAGAAAATGGCAGTGGCAGCTCTTGGGATAAGACGACACCTGCCAGGAGGAGCATGTTGTTGGCAGCTTCAGTGGCTGAGGGTTGCTCTTCCCCTCTGTGCACTCTGATGCAGACCCGCTTTCCCTGTCATCCTTTTCTCAGTAATGAGGATGATAATTATTATTTATTGGCTAAGGATTTCAGTAGTCACAAGTGATTTTTCAGAGACCAATTTTGGGTTTTCTGAAAGTGATGAACACTCTCCTCTTTATAAAAAAAAAAAAAAAAAAGCGGCCTCCTTTCATGGATTTTTAAACTGAGCATCCTCCACATCAAGGTGTCTCAACTCACTTCACTTTGAAAATCTGTTACTATGGATGGGTTTTTAAAGAGCAAGTGATAGCTAAGTCTGCTTCTAATGATGTCTCTGGGGCCACAAGAATGTGTAGTATACTCTACATTGTGTGTTGCATGATTAGGGTTCAAATTAAGGAGAGAACCTAATGGGAAACAATGGTATGAGGAGGATAAAAGCAAAGACATAAATATGGCCAGGCAATCTGGTAAGTAGGTTCAAGGCATAGGGAGAGCTAGGAAAATATGTACAAACACGGTTTTGGTGCTCAGCACATTGAAGTGGTATGACCTCCAAATGTTTGGATGCTGATGGGAACAGTTTTAACAGGGGTCTGGCACACCTTTCCTTTCTGAGCTCTGGGGGCAGGACAAGTTTGCACAGTGGCCACATCATGGGGCCTGAATTCCCATCCCAGTGTTGTCATAGACAAATAGAAAGTGCTCAACTCCTCTGGAAAGCAAAGATATGGGGAATTGTATTACTTCCAGTTCACTTCAAGATTACAATGCAATGTGGTTTCCAGCTCCCTGTTTCAGGGTCAGAAGAGACTCGTAGTATGCCCTTTGGTTTTTTTTTTTTTCTTTTTTTATGCATTTGTTCCCACCTTCTGTCTGTTCCTGAAGGATGGAGCTTTTCACCTTCCCAGAGCCATTGCAAACTGCCAGTTGGATTTTTCTCTCTGTGTTGTCTTTTCTCTCAGCCCTAAATCTGTGCCCATGCAAGACTCCCAGCCCTGTGTCATATCTAAAGGTTATGTCCAGTGATTTAGCTGGAGCTGAAGAAAATGTGCCCAACAGCTAGTGGGGCTCTTGGGGTGCCTGACCTGCTGTAGAATAGATGGCCAAGAGATCCCTGCTGTTTTTAATAGCTCTCTGACAGTTTTGGCCAGCAAACATGGTACACTTCATTATAACTCATTTTCTATGCAGGTAAATGACCTTTGCAGCGGTTACGTAAAGCACCTCAAACTTTAATGGTCCTCTTAAAGAGCTAGTGACAGTTTCCTTGCTGCTGGGCTGTGATCATGATGATAATGGGTAAATCAGAGGAGAAATGATTCAGATGTTCCTTTGTCTGGAAAATGAAGCACTTCTGTAAAGACTTTTTTCCCCGGATACTCTCTCACAAGACTTGGAAGGCATAATGTTGGAGACATAGTATTAATTTTGCCTTGCTTTCAGTTCTATATTTGTACATTTGGTTTTTTAGGTACTGATTTCTTCCTCAGCAGCTTTTGCACATTTTGAAAGTGCTGTAAAAATGTTAGTTTGCAGCACAGCAAATGCAAAAGAAGCATCTTCAGATTTCAAGCTCTAACTGGGGTCCCTATGTGATGTGCCACACCAAGAAATAATGAGAAACCCTGCCTTAGATGCTAGAAAATGAGCAAAAGAAATGGGAGAAAACCAAAGCAGAGAGCAGCCAAATGACTTGTTGGAGGAGCCCCAGCTTGGCTGTTGCAGACAGAGGAAGGAGATTTGTCTGCTGAATCGCAGTCCAAGGCAAGGCATGTCCACTGGAACAAGCTGTCTTGTCTGAGCAGCTTTCAGACATCACCTCCAGCACCTGCCCTCTAGGTTTCCTTCCTTTTGCTGAAATTATGATGTTTAGAGAATTGTTGGGGCATCATGTAGAGACTTTGTAGGCATGAGTCCAACCCTTTGATAGTCCCAAGTGGATGGAGGCTTTCTCCCAGTTCCTAGTGGAGCTCCCAAAGCTGCCTTCAAAAGTGGCGTGGAGGCACTGTCCTGAGCCGATCAGACAGAGGAGACAGTTGTTGGAGCACACCTGAAAACTGATCTGTCCAGTGTAGATGCTGCGTCTCCCGCTGAGATCAGAAGCGGTGGCAGGATGGTATATGAAACTGCCACTATCTGAAATTATTAAAGGGCTCTGCTCTGTCTGCATGGGTACAGTATGAACCTTTTACAGTAGAACATGTGTTGAGGCTAGTAATGCAGTGGTTTGTGTTTTGGTTTTTTTTCCAAATCATGGAATTCATTGGGGAATTTATCCCTTGTTTTATCTAAGGAAGATCCAAGCTGTACATGGATCATTAAAGACTTTTGTCCAGGTATATCTAATCCATTTGCTAATGTAATAGTTTGGCTGCAACTTCCATACTCTGAGTAATATGGTTCACTCCTTCTTGGCCTGTATTCCTAAAAAGGCGTAAGGATTTGCCTTGCTTGTCCCTATTTCTGTATTCTCTCAGTGATATTTCTGACTCTTTCGGACTATTTCAGTGAAATTAGAAAGAAGGACTGAAGTGTAGGAAGGTGATCACCTTCCTATAAATTTTGTGAAAATTGCAGCTGGGAAGACTCCCAAATCAGGCCCTCTTATTGTAAAGCACATATATTTAAATCTTAAAGTAAGAAAAGCAAGGAAAGGATGTTGGGCCATTTTTCTCTTGTTATGGTGAATGCCTCTTTATTTCCCCCTCACTGATATTGCCTGTCACAAATCAGGGGTACGGGAAGTAAGAGCTAATATCATTGCTCCTCAGTTTTACAAGGCAGTAATTTAAGGCTTGAATGAATAGACTGTTCAGTGGAAGGCTAAGTGGTTATTGGAGTGAATGAATGAGATTATTTCTGATGAAAACCAGGGAAATTGAACTATTGGTATTGTGAATATAACAAAAGAGAAGGGGAAAAATAAGGGAAGATGATTGTCCTGTTTTCAAAAGGGTCTGTGTGCACCCGAAACATGCACACGTCTGTACTCGTTTGGGATCCCGACATCAGGCTCTGTCTTCTCTGTATGCTTGTAAAGCATGGGGTCAGCCCTGCTGGAGCGGGATATTTCCCAGCTTTGGGTGGTATAAACACCTTGGAGTTTATCCTCTGTGGTGATAAACCACCAGGGATTCCCAAATACTTCCACTGGCAACTTCCCAGTTCTGGTCCAGAGCCCAGCTTCTTGCAGATGAATGTCAGGCTTGTAAATGCTAAGCACGGCAGTCCGGTGGGATGGCGAGGCCCTATTCTGGGAACTGCTGTGCTGTATCTCGGTGTGGCCTTCACCTAACTGTGACCCACTGTAGCTGCCACCCAAGTGGGGTTTGTCCTCTATGAATTCCTAACAAGGGTATTCCTGGATGTAGGGTATGCTGTCATCCAAAGTTTGTGTTTTATGGTGACCCTCTTGCAGTCTCTTAGACCTTGTCTTCTGAGGTCTCTCTCTCTTATTTTTTTCAGCTGCTTCTAAAAATCTGATTGATCACTTCCTGTCCACTACTGGGAGCATTGGTATGGAGGAGGAGCACCTTGGTGACAGAGCAAAGTGTGACAAAACAGCTCCAAAAAGCTTCTGGGAATAGAGCAAACCCCTGCAGCTAAGGGGTGCTTTGGGTCTCCCCTGCAAGGAAGCTGTGTGGCACTACTGTGGTCTCCCCTTCACCAGTGAGGGGTATGCTTAGGCGAGGGGTAGCTATAATAAAACTCGGCCAAATGGTGGAAATATGATCAATTCCTCAATTAATCTGATTAGAGCCAACAGCCGTTATGTGGACATTTGCTTCTGCCCTGTATGCAGCTGCATATTACAGTGTAACTATTTATGGGCCCGGCTCCAATGAGATTTATGGACGGCGAAGTACAACCAGTGGATTCAATTACTGCCTGAGAGCACTGCAAATGCTGCAGCGAACTGCAACGGCCGCAAAATGAGCTTTTCGCAAGGGCTGCCCGACATGTGTCCTGCCAGTGAGAAATTCCTCAGCCATGAGGAGATGGAGTTAAATGGCTCCCCACAGCCATGCTCTTTTTCCCTTCTTAAGGCTTTCAAGTTGTCTTTAGCGCCGCCTCTGCGCCTTCTCCATTGCTGGCTGTCTTCCTTGCTGCAGAGGAAGCAGAGCAGTGTACTGTCACCCACAGGCTTCAAGGGTGACCATTCATTACAGGATCTATTGTACTTTTTGGACAAATTTGCTGTCTTTCACCCTCTGGGGGAAGTGGAGGGGATGCATGGCATTTGAGGGCGAAAGGTGGCTGCAAGGTGTTCCATCCAGCACAGACGGTGGCAAAAACAAATGGCTCTTGTGCCTCTGGAGTTGAGGGCTACATGAAAGAGCACTTCATTTTCTTCTCTCCTTTCTGCTGGCAACTCTTAGCATCTGGATTGCCTAAATATTGGGGATGAGGTTGTTCTTGGGTGGTCCTGGGCTGTGCTCAGATGCTTCCTCCCCATGAGCGGCAGGGAGGGTGCAGGTTTCCTTGTGCTAAGCTGGTTTTGCCTTCCTCCCACATTGCATTTTGACTTCCCCTTGCTGTGATGCTGTAAACTGGATTTGTGAAATAAGCCAGAGTAAAAGCCACAACCCTTCTTCCCCAAAAGGGGCAGCATGGAGACAGAAACAAGTGGGTGAGAGCGAGGTGGGGAGAGAGGTAAAACAGAAGTGTCTTCAGGCTGCTCTGCTGCAGGAGGAAACAGCAGGGACCACCATGATGAGGGTGAAAGCCGACTAGAGCAACACTTAGGAATGCAAAGTTTTGTGGGTGAGGCAATAGCAGGCTCTTGTCTTGAATCAGCAGCTGTATTGAGAGCTGTTTTGTCCTGCTTTTCCCCAACACCTTTTGAGAGAGTGGTTTTGATTATGAAACAGCAAAAATCCTGCAGGATGTAAAGATGTGATGGTCCTCTTCAGATCTCGGAGCAGCCTTGCATTGCATCCAGCCAGGCAGGCAGAGATATTCATGTTCATCCTATGTTTTCAAAGGTCACTTGTGCCAGTGGGGTAGTACCAGGATGGTGGGCAATGCTCATCCCCAGGCACCAAATGCCATGTTCACGGTAGTGCCAGCATGGCCATTGGCACAGCAAGACCCTCAACCTCCTCACTGGGCTTGCAAAGCAATGTCACTTTTGTGGTAGCAGCATCCCTGATCCTTGCTCCAGAGCTGAGAAGGAGCTCTCTGAAGCCCAGTTGGTATGAAGTGGTATTCTGTAATCTTTGGTAAAGACAAGAGGTACAGGCGAGATGGAAATATGTTTGTGTTAAAGGGAGAGTGGTATCTGTTTCTAGCTCATGGTAAGGGGATGTTCGATGAGGGACATCCTGAATGATGGAAGATTTTGTTTGTTCTTTCCAAAAGGAGAAAAAAAACCTCCAAACCAGAACAAAAACCCCACCAAAACCCAGAACAAAATACTACCTGCCAGATCTTGCTGGGATCCTTTAATTAATATACCAAGACTTGCTGCTAAGGTCAGGCACAAACAGGTTTATTAGCTAGGCCTGAAATTTGATCAGCTATTCAAAGTTAATTAAACTCCCCTGGACTCCCATATTCAGCTGTTGCAGAAGGACTGGGTCTTAAACTGCTCTAAATCAGCTTAACTCCATGGGCTTTACGCAGCTCCAGATC
>VFFE01006448.1:312255-402848 GCA_008921705.1 Burhinus oedicnemus | reverse complement strand
GGATGGCGGAGTCCAGAGAGCTGTGGTGAATGGCGTTAAATCCAGCTGGTGGCAGGTCTCAAGTGGTGTTCCTCAGGGCTCAGTTTTGGGGCCAGCCTTGTTTAATATCTTTATTGATGATCTGGACGAGGGGATTGAGTGCACCCTCAGTAAGTGTGCAGATGACACCAAATTAAGCGGCGGTGTTGGTCTGCTTGAGGGTAGGAAGGCTCTGCAGAGAGATCTGGACAGACTGGATCAACGGGCTGAAGCCAACTGCATGAGGTTTAACAAGGCCAAGTGCCGGGTCCTGCACTTTGGGCACAACAACCCTGAGGCAACGCTACAGGCTTGGGGAGGAGCGACTGGAAAGCTGCCTGGCAGAAAAGGATCTGGGGGTCCTGGTGGACAGCCGGCTGAACATGAGCCAGCAGTGTGCCCAGGTAGCCAAGAAGGCCAATGGCATCTTGGCCTGTACCAAGAATAGTGCGGCCAGCAGGAGTAGGGAAGTGATCGTGCCCCTGTACTCAGCGCTGGTGAGGCCACACCTCGTATACTGTGTCCAGTTTTGGGCGCCATAGTACAGGAGGGACATTGAGGTGCTGGAGCGTGTCCAGAGGACAACAAAGCTGGTGAGGGTTCTGGAGAACATGTCTTATGAGGAGCAGCTGAAGGAATTAGGATTGTTTATTCTGGAGAAGAGAAGGTTGAGGGGAGACCTTATGGCTCTCTACAAGTACCTGAAAGGAGGTTGTAGTGAGATGGGAGCTGATCTCTTCTCCCAAGTAACTAGTGATAGGACAAGAGGAAATGGGTTCAAGTTGTGCCAGGGGAGGTTTAGGCTGGATATCAGGAAAAAAATTTTCACCAAAGGAGTTACCAAACATTGGAACAGGCTGCCCAGGGAGGTGGTTGAGTCACCATCCCTAGATGTGTTTAAAAGTCATGTAGATGTGGTGCTTAGAGACATGGTTTAGTGGCAGAGCTGGTAGAGTAGGGTCAATGGTTGGACTAGATGATCTTAAAGGTCTTTTCCAAACTAAATGATTCTATGAAAATACCCTGAAAAAAACCAACCAAACAAAAGCACTGCCCAGTCCACAAGTAGTGGCCTTGCATACACCATCACAAGCTCCTGTGTAGGCTGTTGCTCCCTGTGCTGATAGGAAACATCCCACCAAACTAATGGCATAAATTCCCCCAGCGTAGTGCACAAAGTACCTTCTGAGCAATGTCACCGAATCTAGAAACCTCCATTCCCCTGTGGAATGGGGTGGTATTAAGAGGCCAAGAGCTTGTTTCAGGTCTCAGCAGCCCTCTGTGATTTCAACCCTCCTGCTGTGTGCTAAACCATGTACCATCACAACAGGACTAGACTCTTGACACCTGAGTGACCAAGTTCCTATTCCGTAGCTGGACTGAGTAAGATAGCTACCAGAGAAAGGCCACAGTTCCTGGTTTGTGGTTGGATAGTCTTGGCACACTGTCTTGCCCCAGCAGAACAGCAGTAACTATCACCGACACCAATATGGAAGGAAACTTGCCCACTCAGCAACTCTGGCCACTTAAGAGAATCGCCTCTTGCTCAGAGACTTGCCTATATATCTCACTATATCTCAGATATACGTGTGGATATATCATTCCTGCCTATATGCCAATGCACTTAGGGTTGAAAAGGGAGAATCCAGCTCTTACTGAAACCAGAAGATGCCCGGTGATTTCGAGGAGCCCTAGACTACAGCCAATACCCTTTTCAGGTGACCACTGCCATCCTGTTCTGTGTTTGCACAGCTGCTAGCACAAGATCATCACAGCCAGTTTCTAAGCCCTCAGTATTACCACAACACAAAACCAATACTGGTATAGCACTACACTTTGAATAATAAGTTATTATTACTTATGAAAGAAGAAGTGGTTTCTAGAGCTTGATAAACTCTTAACTCGAGATATCCCATGGTGTTAGCATCTATGAGAGACAGGAAATCTTGTTCAGTCTTCTACCCATATTAACACATTTCACTTTGGGTTTTTTTCTCCCATGTTCCACATACATTTCAACACATGTATGCAGAGAGATGACTTAAATTCTCCTCCTAATTACTGCTAGTTTACAGTACTGATAGTCAGTCAAGGAAGTTGCACTGATGAGGGAAGGGGCAAACCCTACACAGAAGGTATTGATATAGCTAACCATTTGCCTATTCGATCTCTGAGAGAGAGGTGGGAGGTGCAACTGGCTGAGGTCAATAATAGGAATCCACGTAAAAATATATTTGCATCACACAGTTGTGTGTGCTACAGGAAAACACTGCTTGTCTTACCCCAAAAAAGGTGCAGGATCCCTTGCTTAAGGAATGAAAGGAGATTCTGGGCTTCTACATAACTATGTAACTACAGTGTCCCCATACTGCTTTTGATGTATAAGCTATTCACCTGGGCTTTTTTCTCTTCTTTGCTGTAGTCTGCCCACCATGCAGCTGAGATGCAGCCAAATTGTTGCTTGCTCCAGCTGGAGGAAGAGGGATAAAGGAAAGAGGACCTAGGCTTTTTGGTTCAAAATGAGAATATGCCAAGGTAAAGAAAGAAGGCAGCAGCCTCAAAGATGCAAACTGGGCCTCAGATGAGTTATCAAGAAGTGTCATGCCTTTCCTCTGCCTTGACCTCCCCTCCACAAAATTACCTTGCTCAGCGCAACACGAACACGTGCTAAAAGCCAAGCCCTGTTTATCACGTAGGTTACCTTCGGGATCAGGTGAAACTTAAAGAGCTTTGGGAGCTGCTTGGTTCACGCTCGTTAACTTCTCTCTGGCACTTATAAACCTCAGACTTGGCAGAACAAGGGGCAATTGGACCTCGGATCTTACCCAGAAGTGGAAGCACAAGAGCTGAACCATTTCACAACTCTGTTTAAACAAGTTTCTAGTTTAGTTTGTCTGTCTGGCCCACAAGTATAATAATTATACAACCTATGTTCCAAATTAGGCTGCAAGTGACCTAATAATACCATAATTTATTTTTTTTTAAAAAGAGAAATCACCAACATGTGTTCAAAATCCATCCCTCTATTTAATTTTAATTTCTCTTCAGAGAGGTCTAGGTAAAAGGATTACTTAATTCTCTATACAAGTACATATACAGCATCAGGAAACATTTTGAGACAGAATTCCAGTGCTGACTAACATCCTATGATATGCAAAAACACCACCAAATAAGATGAAGTTTTCCTACACTCCAGATACTTTCCAACCTGTTCCCACAACTGTTGGATAAAAAATCTCAGAAAGTTAAAATGGAGAAGCACTTGAATCATAATAGCCATTATCTGACACATCTTTCTAGAAATCATTTTGTACCAGGAGACTGAAATTTCCAACTGACAGACAAAAATAGCTACTGCTTTGATGAAAACTTGCAAAAAATCCCACCAAAAACTAACCTTACCCAAACCCTCCAATTTTTTATTTCTTTTCACTGGAGATGATTAAAAGCATCTTACCCTGGATTATGCAGCTCAGTATGGGCCCCTAATAAAAGACTTCAGTGCAAAATTGCCGTATGACTGAGTGAAACAATGGCTTCTTTATTAATATTTTAAAGACTCCTGAGGGAAATGCTGTACAGCTGAAATGCCCTCAGTGAAAGGTTCATTGCCATGCTATGCACTTCTGCTGTGTAATGTTTTACAAGCTGCGCTGCCCTGTGAATGGGGAGAGTTAGTTCTCAGCTGGTAGAGGCAGCTTGCATAATACCAGACAAGTTAATCGGTAACAAGCAATGCAGGAGACCTTTGTTCTGAGTGTGACATACACAAATTCCACACTAAGCACATTGACGCTTCTGAGAGTTACTCATTGACATGCTTTATTAAATTGCTTGGACTATACCTTGATGCACCAAAAAGATTAGTTTAACAGAGCCGCATCCCTCTGATGTCTTCCATCCTAAATTGTTGCACTATAACCTCAACCCACGGATCAGCTCACTACTGGTATAAAGGCGTTTCCAGGGTGGATGACAGCAAGCACCTTGCAGCACGCCCACATATCGAGACAATGGCAGCGGGCAGGCAGGGAAGCAGCAAACAGAAAAACACAAGTTGGCAGCCAGCAGAGCGCTTCTGTAACAGGACACTCTTCTTACAGAAATGGTTATGGAAAGCATTTGTCGTGTCCTCCTGCTTCAAGGCGAGTGCTCCCCTGTCCACTCTGAACAGCTTGCTAAAAACACCACCCTCCCTCCAGCCTCCCTGAATAAAGGCAAAGGGAAAGGAGGCATAAGGCACGCTTCTCCTGCCGCTGTTTGGAATGCCAGACCAAGGACAGCTGGCTTCTAGCAGGTGGAAGACATTGCTGCAAGAAAAGCCCAGGAACAGCACAGCTTTTAACACTCGTCAGAGCATTTAGTTAAAATCCGAGGAAAATGATGCTGGTTTTCATCGCCCACAGCACTTGTCCGGACAAAACACACCTGCTGAACTGGCCCGTCCTGTCACTGCTTATCGTACAACATCACCTCCCATCTCCCCAAGGCTGGATCCAGCCAGCTGAACTTCCAGTGCCAGAACTTGTGCAAGTCTCTGTCTGTCAGACCACCATAGCTGATCTATACAGCTAGATGATACTACTCGTTTGTTCAAATGCCTTAGGAACAGCAAACCAGTCTCACTGGTGCGAGGCTGAGCAAGGGAAAGAAGAGCTTCCAGCAGTACGTTGCACAGCCTGCCAGTCCCCAGCCTTACTCTTGAACACCACTGCACAGCTGAAATTCAAAGTGACAGGGAAAAACCAACCATCATGACAGCTCTCTCACAAAACAAACAAAACCCACTCTTCTTTGATAACAGCAAAATCATCCCCCTTCAACAGGTTATTTTCATGTCTGTGGATGCCACGAATAGCTCTGAGGCAAGACAGAAGACCAGCAAATGACACTCGAGGAGGTCCTTGCTACTGCCTGGCTGGAAAGCTGCCTGCAACACTGAAAACTGACACATTTCCCTCCACAGTCCCAATGCCCCAAGGTGGAGCCTGACAGCAGCCAGCAGTCACGCAGAAGCACGCAGGCAGCACCCTGAGGAGTCAGTGGAAAGAGCGCCCGTGGGGACACAAGACTGAGACGGCAGTTGGTACATCCTCCACTCCCACAAAAACTGGCTTAAGAGCCCACCCCACCTCCACAGTTTCACACATAGTCTACCAGACACGCAAAGGCACATGTAAGCATGTTCCCACAGCAATTGCCACATTACTGTCCACTAGAAGAATTAGTCACCTAAGAGCAGCATCTTCCTTGGCAACAGGGAGAAGGTTATTTTACCCAGAACTAAAATTCTACCCATCCCACAGCAAATACTTTTTCATGCATATCTTACTGCAGGCAGCATCCTCTCTCTCTATGTATAAGCTTACACGCACACATACACATGTATGACTATCAGGCATTTTTTAATTATGCAAAGAAACCCCATGGGGCTGACTGATTGCCCAAACACAATGGCATAGGAACATAAAGCTAATGTGGACAGCTCAGACAGAGCAGGCTGCGCCTCAATGGAGAGACCTTTCAGGTTACCCCAGATGTGTGCAGTCTACCGTCCCTGGAGTGTTTGCTGCAGTACAAATGCCCTTATCGAATTGCTCACAAAAAAACCCAAAACCTTGAACGGCACAGTATGAGCAACAATTTACAGGCAGAGTGTGCCAAAACCCAGAAACTGGTTTTGTTATAACTGCAGGTCTAGGCTACCGGTTTTTTAATGGTTGCAGATTATGTGGATTCCTGCATAATCTGAAAGGTACTCAGCCACTTGAGACCCAAAGAACTGAGGTGTGTGTACAGCACCACCTCCTGTGGAAAGGTTTACTCACTCTGTTTCCTGTGATGTGAATAAGGCCGTCACTGACTGATTTTTAATTTGCCTGCACTTCTTTACGGAGGCACATAAACCGTGAAGTATGATAGCCACAACACCTTGTATCAAGTACTTCAACTAAAACTGGTCCAGGAATGACTAATTTCAAGGAAACTTGTTTTATCTAGAGAATGATGATTCACCACATCCAATGGTTTGCAAGCTCCTATTTCAACAAGATATTTATCAGAAATGTTCCTCAGGTCAAAGACAGTGAGATGAGAAACAGAATCATCTTTCACCATGTGTACATGAAAGACACAAGTGCAAAACTGTCTCTAGTCTGTTAAATAGAGCACGCACTTGACATATGAAACATGCGTGTTCCACCCCTTGCTCTACCTGACACAGAAGGAACGTGAATGCAGGTGAGTGCTGTAATTGTTTGCTTTATATAGAGAGTATATAGTAACATATATATATTAACTTTTATACATATATTAAACTTATATAACTTTTTTATATACAGTAACTTTATATAAAGAGTACCTGCTTTATATAAAATAGAAAAAAAACCTGATGAGAGGTAGAGCAGTACCTACTTTGGATGTGGGGAACAAACGCAAACCCTTGCTCAGAATGAATGTCCCACACATCATCAATTGAGCAGAAAAATTAAGAAACTGCTGGTTTAGCCTTCATTCATGAAACCCCATCATCTCATAAATACTCCTTAGCTAACAGACTCTCTTCTTTACTTCCTCCTTTCTTTCCTCTCCCCACTAAAACGGGAAACTGATGACAAGGCTGAGAAAATGGACTGTTCTGAGCTATCTGTGTCTATCCATTGTCACTTGTGAAAATACTTTTTGTACTGATACAAGGACATACAAGTCTATGAAGTGAATAAGTAAGTGCCTGACCCAGTAAGCCAAAGAGCTCATCCAAGAGGCTTCAGGGCAATATTCAACCTCTTCCTGTATCACTAAACTAGGAATAAAAGAAGCAGTTACAGCTTTACAACTGAAAATACACGGATTTTTCCATTGTGATCAATTGTGTTTTAGGTTCAACTGCATCTCCCCTCCTGTCTTGAGCCAAAGTGAGTTACTCATTAATTCTGGTATGCTTCAGTCACTGCCTAAAACATGAAGTAGTTTGTAGAACAAAGACAGCAGTCGAGGGTCAAACTGATGGGAGCAAGTGCTTGTATTTGCTTTTGGGGTTTGTTTGTTTGTTTGTTGGGGGGGGTTAAGATTAAAAGTGAACTTCCCTTTTTCCAGGTCCATGGAAAAGAGGTCTAACAAAAAAACATTGAAAACCCGCTACACTACCTTAATTTAGTGTTCTAAAACTAGGTGCACAAGCTGACCCTTACTTAGTTAATTAGTCCTTGCTGTTCCCAAGACAGCATTGTTCTCTCTTCTTTCCCCAACTACTCCTTGGTCATGATTTCTGGCAGAAAGGTCACTACCTTGGCCTTCCTGTGAGTGTTGGTGAGACTTTCATTTTTCCCTTGCAGGCTATGCCTTCTTCTGCTGCCACTGAAAAGCCATGACTGAGGGATTTTAGGCATGTGGTGACAAATATCTGTTTGCTTGTTTAAATCCAGTCCCTTTGGGCCGAAACTAGAAGTTGTTGACTTTCAATGACAGCTTGGAAATGGTTTAAAAAGCTGCAACTGTGTTGATACTGGCTGCCATTCTCAGTGTTGAATTTCACTAGTCTAATCCCTAAACTAGATGCAACTCCCTGGCAAACAGCACTTTAAGCCACAGATCTGATTTTATTTCATGAAGGAAGATGGTGATGCAGTTAGCTCTTCCTCTCCCCTCAATGAAAACACAGTGTAAAATAATGCAAGCTACGAAAACTCTTGCTGCTCCATCATTCTACTATAGCCTGACAGCAAAACACTCACAAATACATGTAGACAGTAAAACAGAAGCTATGCATGCGCTGGAAAAACATTTGCATTGATGCAGAGATCCATCCAAGATGCGCTTACACATCGCTTCAACTCCCTTGTGCAAACCTTAGTTTTGAGGCATGGAATTAAGTGAGTGAGCTTGTTCTGGTTTTCACAGTAAGCACTTCTGTCTTTGTAAACTCCCTTAATTTAACATTTCTCCATTTTATTGGGCTTTAATGAAAGCATACAAAGCCAAAATCAGATAATAATTAGTAAGTTAATATAAAACACAGGAAATACCAACTGATGTGCATATTTATGTCTACTAATAAACCTGGACCCTATCTGATTTTGAATCCTTAGGGCCTGTAATATTCCAAGTCCCATACAAGCTCACTGTAAAGACAGTCCAGACCAGGAGTCATGGTGGTCATCCAAGAAAGAGCTAAGAAGGTGTCTCTGCAGAAGCACTGTTAGGTGCTGATATCCAGTCCCAAGGACACATTCAGCCAAAGAGAAGACTCTTGACTTTCATTTCATTAAATACTTCATTGTACTATATTCACTCAAGAAAACTGCATGGATAATTTTTTACAGTACCAGAATTAACCAAGTTAAATGCCCTTAATGAACTCTTTGCTTTTGTTTCTAGTTGATCATTGGTCTCCAACACAACTACTCCACATATACAACACTTCAACAGCTTAAAACAGTGTCAAGTATAGCTTTTGACTTTAAAATTTCCTATGATATAAAAGCACATGTTTGTCTAGCAGGTTTTACCTCCAAAAGTCCATCTTCAGGTAGGTCTGTGCAGTGGACAGCATTCTGAATCTTGTTCTTCCCAAAGACAGCACGCAGAGTTCCGGGTCGGAGATGACGGGCTATTTCCTATTGAACACAAGAAAACCAGAAAACCCTTGTGAACAACGCTGTTCCTTTATATCATGGATGCAATAGAATCTTATAAAGTAAGACATTATTGTGCTATTAATATATGTGTGGCACACTATAAAAGAAAATGAAGAGGTATATTCCAACTTGCACTACACACATATACAACTGTTGAAAAACCATGACCAATATTGTGAAAACTAGCTGCTTGAAACTGGTCCAATCAAGCCACCTCGGGTGACATGCAGGACCCTTCTTGTTACAGATACACCTTCCTGGCACTTGCATTACCTCATGTTAGTACCTTTTCAGCTCTCAAGCACAGAATGTGCTGCCTTCAGTGAGCAGACACAAGCGCACCCCCTTGCAGACTGCCTCCCCTAACACTGAACTATTTGCCTCAGAACCTGACATTTGTGAAGCCCAGGTACTGAATTTAGCCTCTCGGTCTCCTCCGCTGTGGTGCTTCTTTGACACCATGACTAGTACCAACATCTGATCCCCTCTGAGGATCAGTCCAGACTCTACATCTTTCTCTGTTCTTTGAAGTTGACATTTCAATATTCTTCTTCATCTACAATGCCAAACGCCTCCTTGGCCTCTCAGTTTCTCTTACTACAGCAGATACCACTCAGGTCCTGAGATAACATTCCTCCTCTACCTCTTTACTATGATATATCTCCCATCTTATACTGCAGAGGACTGCCTTCCTTGGCTCTCCCCTCCACCATGCTCTTTCTTTCAAGGCATAATGCAGTCCTGCTGCACTTCTCTGCGCTATCGCCTTACAGTGTTGTCTTTTAACCCCTTTCCTATGCCAACTACGCTACACCTTGTTGGCCTCTCTTCCCAACACCCCGGAGCTCTTCTCCAAGCCCATCTTATGCACAGTGTGCCTCCTTTTAAAATTCAGTGGTGATAGCATTAACCCAGTTTTCCATCCTTAAAACCCTTTGGACATTCTTCCATGAGTGACTCCTGAGCACTGCTGCCTGTGAGGGGTCAGGCTGATGACAAGCTCACTGAACAAAAAACCCCATTCTTCCTTGCCAAGACAGCCTACATCAGCCCCTTTCCAAAAAGGCATTGGGTATGTTAGGGTGCACATTAGCACAGTTTCACTGTGCCACTCCCAGGTGTTTGTTTTGGTGTCACAGCTGGAGGTTACTGCCCCCACAGTCGGGTCACCAGACTGGATCATCCAAGCGTTTCTTAACTTTCAGTGTCAAATGGGTTCAAAGTGACTTCAGTAGCAGCTCTTGGCTGACCTGGAAAACGTTGCACAGGTACAGATGAGCACCACTCACATGATGCACACTCTCTTCCGGGATGGCAGTGAATGTTATAAGCTAGTCCCAAAAGACCCCACAAGAGCATTATCTGACAATACCCTTTAGGCATTTTCCAGCTTCACTCACTTGCCGTGTCTCATTGCTAAACTAAGACAACTGGACTTTAAGGGCAAGATCTTCTCTTAGCCTAGCAAGTCCTACATAATTTTCCTATAACAACAGTTAACAGTTATGGTGATCTGCTACCTAGTAACCTAGATCTGTTACCTATGATAATCTGTTACGCACCTGGAAGACAACTAAATTGCTTCAATGCTGGTAGTGTGTCTAACCCAAAATATGCTATGATGAGAAGTTTCAGTTCCCCATTGTTACTGTGTATACGTCATAGATTATACAGGATCTTTGGATATGGATGTCAAGGATATTTGAATAAGATACACTCATCATCAAAAAATTTTGCTTCAGAGGAAAGTTCAAGAGTTTCACTTAAAAAAAAAAAAAAGCCCCAAGGAGAAAAAGACCTCTCTTTTACATGGTCCTCATTAAAGGCTTACGATAAGAAAGTCTGCTGGAGAAAGAGGAGTCACATGCCAGCTAACTATAGCTATGTGGCACTTTAATCAAGCCTTCCTTGAAACAACTGTTGATTCCAGTAACAACTAGCTGTCAGAAGTCGGCAATAGCACTAGTCTTCCAATTATTTTAAGGAAAGTTTGGGCATGTTAGAAAAAAATTATTGTGGCTATGAAAGCTTTGCAAACACTTTAGCAAGAAACAGCTCAGATCTAAAAAGCTAAAGCTTTCATATTTCATATTCTATTTCCTACCCATCAAACTCCTTTGCTCAAACTGTTCTGTCCTCCAACAGGTCCAAAAATGCTGCTTCTTATGAAACTTTCCTCACTTTTTTTTTCTTTTCTTTTTTTTCCCCCTTCTTTCTTTAAAAGCAGCTATGGTTTCCTGACTTATCATTTGTTGTAGGCTCTCATTTCTACTTCACAAGTTCATAACAGAAGACCTCATGTTTCTTCTCTTGGACTCATTCTCTCTCACTAGCATTGGCAAAAGCTCCTACTGTTGCAGTATGCAATCTCCTGTTCTTCCTTCAGTTTTTCAATGCAGGTTGACTACGCATTCTCCTGTGCTCCTGAAACTCATCAGCCATCTTGCACAAAAAGGGACTCATTCTGTTCTGCCTGGGACTGCATTAGATCAGAAGTACACAAAGTTAGGTCCTCCAGCACTTTACATTGTTAGCACCTGATTAATAAGAATCTAAATAAGCCTTTCTTGCCACCAGTTAACAAACAGGATGAGAGGTAAAGCAGTCTCTGCTTATATTTACATAGCCAAAAAAAGACAGTAATTGTCAATTCTGAAGTTTACCATTCTGTTGCTTTCTTACTACATCACTGAGAAACAGTCAGGGAACAAGGCCTCTGTAAATGATGGAGATACAAAGAGCTGTATGGATCATATATAGGTGCCCTTGTGTATATATGGCTGGAAATCTTGGGAACATATCAGGGAAGGAGGAAGAGAGTTCCTTACAGAACTTATTCCTCATGGCACATACTAATATATATGCACTCTTCTGCTCCATGACAGGAAGATTGCCAAACATTTTATTTATAGGGCCTCATCTGCAACAACAGGGAGATACAAATATAACAGTGGGGTTTGGGTTGGTTCCCCCACACCCCTCCATCCCCTTTTAAATGTCTTTTTCCTAAGCTTTCTGCTGAGTCTAGTTTCCAGAGTATGTGTTTTGTGTACTAGTTTTCAAAAACATTTTGAAAGGAGGTGAGAGTGGGATGATGGAGGAGTTAAGAGCAGCTACAGCTCTACCATATGCATAAGAGGACAGTAACGTGTGTGTGCTGGAACTTCATGTGTGTGTGTAAATGGGTATGTGACGAATTTGCACCTCACATAAAGAATACACTGCAGCAAAACAAACCAGCGTTGCTGTACCAAAAGGCTTCATCTTCTTTGGTCTTATTCAGCAGGTTATTTGATCACACCTTACAGGCTGGGCTTTGATCTACAGCTAGCCCTTTGAAGATCCTTGTCCTACACAAGATACAGATGCATATATTTCATGTTTCTCTCCATCATATAACTGTGCCCAGTGCCACACTGCCTGTATGAAGTACTTAGCACATTCTAAAATCTTTCTATGCAAGTGAAGGGAAACAAAAACGCCACCAATGCCTGTAATATGTCAAAATCAGACTGAAAAATCGTAAACGTACTCATAAGCAAAGCTCATTAACTGCTTTGCCTTCAAATGGCTGTTTTTTCATGGGCTGGATGGGAAGTTATATAGAACAGTAACACATATTCCAGCCAAAACTGCAGATTTCAAGAAAATTTGGCCAGGTTTTTAAAAGCATCTTCCCTGAATTGGGTATCTAGAAAGGCTGAAAGGCTGCTGCTTTTAAACACTTCTGCATGCTTTGTTGTTGTTTAAATGGCATTCAAGGAAAAGCCAGAGGCAACCACTGACTGCACAGCAACCATTCCCTCCCTCCTCAGTGGGAAACAGCACAAACTCTGAACGGACCAAAACGCACAAAGGAACTTTTACAGCCTAAATCTTTGTTCTACTTGAACATGAACTAGAACAAGGGAACCTTGAAAAATTGTTACTGGTCCTCTTGAGTGAAGCAGAATAAAAATAAGAGAGTTTGTGATCAAACTCTCTCCTACCCACAGTGTGCTCCCAGGGCAGGTTCATTCTTTTAGGTTTGCTTTCAGGCCAGCAGCATTCAGAGGACTTCCTGGGCTGCAACAAACTCTGCACAGTCCCTTCTAATCCCCCAGTAAAACACCTTGTTTTCCTTCTCTATCTGAGCCCTGACTGTGCGTCCACTCCTTGCTTTGCTTGGCATTCCTCATTCATCACCCCTTCTGAAGGCTTCATGTTGACTTGGCTTCCCCACCTCTGCTTTCCCCACCCTGCACTCTTGAAGCTTTTTTCTTCTGCAGTTCTCCATGCTACACTGCTGTTGTGAGATGGCCCCTCTTTCCCCTTGAAGGTGCCAACTGATTCAGAAGGCAGTAGCTAGCCTCAGGCAAATAAGCAAGTGCTTTTCTCCTTTTAAGGACCAGTTACACCCTTGTCAAGAGAACAGAACACACATTAACTGTGAACAAACAGAATAATGTAAATTCCACCACTCACCTTGGAATTTATCTGGCTGAACTTTAGCCATGGGAAAGCTGACTGCCTCCTCTAAGCAAGGCACCTGAGCTTCCTCTGTAGTGAGCAGAGGGTGATAAGCCCTTTCAGGGGAAAAAAAAAAACCAGACTCTTTTGCAATACAACAGCTATGTAAGATAGGTAGGATAACTGCCTCTCTCTTCTCTTCCCATCATCACAGCTCTTCAGTTGGCTTTTATTTTCAGGGGATTTTAGCACCAGTCATATCACATACTACTGGTTGCAGCAGGGAGCTGCACAAAATACTCAATCCTACACAAAGCCATCAGCAAGAGGTAAAATGATAAAAGCAGCACAGTCTCTGTCATGCAGAATACAATACTAGACAAGCATCTCCTGTAATGCTTATTCAAGCTAAGAAACACCTTAGCATTATTGTTACTGTGGGAACAACCTTAGCTGATCCATCTGATATCCTTCACAGAAGTTCCTATCCAAAGACAAAGGCTTAACTGTCAAAGTGAAAACTGTGGTCATGGATGATCTTGTGCATGACAAGCAAGGGCTAGGTTGCCTCAGCTTGCTTCACATGTTTTCTTTGCAGCCCATACTCCTTCCAAACTCTAGCCAGCCAATTTTGATGTGTGTGCTTCCCCTCTGGTTACCTCAGCTCTGACCTGGTTTATGTTCCCCAGTTTCATAAGAAAAGCGACCTTGCACTCTGCATCAGCTGCTGCAGAACACAACAATCTTCTACTCCTGCATCAATGTGAGGTCCATTTCATCATCACTAAATGCAGTGCTAAGCCTTTTGCCTATATTACAGAGAGAAAAATCTGCATAAGGTGGTGCTGTTGCCACTGTAAAGTCTTTAACTGAGGAAGAACACATTTTGCCCTGAAACCTGGGGCCCACCTGTGGAAAGGTACTTCAGAAAGCTTCTAAATATGAAGACAGGTCAGTGTTAAAGAGAATGTAATAGGTTTCCTTCAGCTTACATTTCACAAACCAATCCAGAACAGAAGTCTCTTGTTGACAGAGTGACATATTTTCTCTTTCTTTGCATTCCATGTGAGCTGCAGCAACGTCATGTACAAATATGGAGTCAGTATCAATGGCCTTATGCACACTTCCAAGGGAGCCAGTGTTATCACAAAGTCTTTCATACTTTCCATGTATCGCAAAAAAATAATCAAACCAAAACAACCCACTCCAAACACAGACAATAATCACCCCTCATCTTTTAGTCTTTATCACAAAACAAACTGATACACAGGTTCTCAAGAATCTGGAAAGGTTACCTTGAAAATCTTTATAATATTTAGCCTAATGTCCTATCCCCTGACCACTACGCATTTGACCGAGACATTCAGGTTGTCTTCTCCTGACTGATGGTAAAATATTTATGCCTCCAATCACTTACTGGCCATCCTGACAAGTTTCTTGTATCTTTAATTGAGCCAAGTCTGTGTGCATATAGTTATGTACTTGAAACAGCATGGCTGTAAAGGTTTGTTCAGCAAATTAAAAGATCTGATGCACGCAACAGCAGCCAAATTTTCAATTGCAAGGCTGTAAAAAGTGCATCTGAGGCTCACCTCCTTCCAAAATTAAATAGTTTTGCACAGTAGCAGTGAGTAATCAAACCATAGTTTATTTTGTTACAAAAGCCTACTTCGGTCTTAGTAAAAAAAATAAAATAAGAATAAAAAAAAAGTCCATCTCCTTTTCTGTTTATTTTAAAGTCAGCCTACCTCTGAACTACCAGTCTGAAGCCCTGTATCTTTTGGAAGTTTTGTTAACAGACCTAAAATTATCTTCCATACTCTATATGTTGGCAGTTTTTCGGAAGCTCGCAAGTCTGTAGAAGTTGTTACACTGTCTCCTTCTCACCCTGTATCCCCTGAGGCAGTTTGATTCTCTCTGCTTCACTCCCACACATTCCCTACCACTCCTCCTCTCTGGCAGCCCAAAGGTGCTGCACCAACTCTCCACAGACTCTCTGCTGTGGGCAGAAAACGTGGCACATTTGGCAGGCTGAGATAGCATTTTTACTGGTCTTGGTGCTTCTGGTTGATGCTTAAGCAATTCTAATGATAACTGCCCTGCTCAGAAACTTATTTACTGTCGTATTTGTGTGCCTATCTGCCATTGCCAATGGGCTGAATTTAGATAAGAGCAAGCAGACACGCTTCTGAGTTAAGCGTAAACTAGACTGGATGGTGAAGTCTTGAGGATAACCGACATACTAAATGTAAGTTGGCTGCAAAACAGAAATAAAGATAAAATATCTAGCTATCTTGTATTATCTGGGTGCAATAAGGGATATTTACATTACTTGACAAGTTGGAAAAAGGAAGCATTTAACAACTGAAAAGCAACTAACCCCACAAGACACCAGAAAACACAGTATAACTGTAAATTTGATTATTAGTTGCTTTATTTTAAGGTTTAAAAGTGAACTACTGGTCCTACTGATGATTTTCCAGTGCCTTCAAGGCATCCAGAATGTCATCCATTTATTAATTCACCTGTAAAACAAGGATAAAAAAATACTAGGCTGCAAGGGATATTTTGGGTTTTCATTAATTCATGTTAACAAAATATCTGGAGAGCCTCCAGTGAAAGTCACTATGAAGTTGCAAGACATTATTTTTGGTCTGCAGATATCTTGGCTGAGCTTTCCCCTCTAAGAACAAGAATAATTATAAATTATCTTTTCCTCTGAAATTTTGAGGTGGAATTTTACATTTGCAAAAGCAGTCCAGATATCTGAGCTTTCCACTTTGCAAAGCAGAAAAAACTGCTTCAAAGTTCTACTGAGACTTCCCCAAACGAACCAACTTTGGACCATCTACTCCAACAGAAGATGCAGATAGGCTGAAAGACAAAAGTCACAAGTCTGCTGCAAACCCCATATATCCTTCTCATTCAGGGCTTAGCATGGGAGAGAGCTTTCCCTTCCACTCTGTGCCCTCAAGCCTCTCTAATGCAACAACAAGCTTCTCCTTGGAGGCAGCAGCGCTGCCATCTCTTCCTACGCAGCTGTGAACAGCCCTGTTCTGATGGAAGGAATCGCTCATTATTTGTGTTACAACTGTTTTTTAAAAGCCCCTGCTGTGTTCAGGACTAGCTGTACTAGTCAGTGTTCCTATACATACTAGTAGATAGTTCCTGGCCTGGAAAACTTACATGAAGAGACACAAAGAACAGAAAATAAGAGCAGAATGGACCCCAGTTTTTGGAGTGGGAAACCAAGACACGGGACAGTAATTTCCCAAGGGCACAAAGAAATACACATTTCACAAGGATCACAAGTTCTATGTCTAACTTCCAGCTCAGATCTTTTGAATCCCAGACCAGTTCCTCAACTATTCTCTCTCCCTCATTTAATGCTGCTTTAATTCCTTTGTAGCACTCTTGATGATAAGCCACAGTCTGCAAAACTCAGGCCATGCCAGGTCACCTATGGGAACTTGAGAGTTGCCTTGGGAACACAAAGAACTGCTGCTCACCCATCTTCCACTCTGACCTTGTTCTAGTCCCTTGATCCGGGAAGTCAAGGGACACAGAGAAAGGGAAAACTTCTTAGTAAGAGTATCCAAGGGAAGTGACGTGCATATCGGATGCAGTCTATCATACTGTAAATGAAAGAAGCTGCTAAAAATTCTGCTCAGGTGGCCCTGCAGTAGAACAGAGAACATCAGCCTAAACCAAACAGACCAGCAAGCAGCACCCCAAATTATTCAGCAGATTGTCAGCATTTGAATGAATAATTTTATATCCAGTTTTTAAAATGCCCTTTTTTTAGTTAATAGTGTCCACAGACAATGAGACCAGTGGTACAGAATGAAAACTATTACTGCAGCTGTTCTTATGGCTGTCAGCAATTGCAAAGAGGAGGATTTTAAAAAATAAAAGTATAAAAAAAATACCCATCATCATCATCAGAAATGCAAAACCAGACTACTTAGTTCTTTTTGTTACAGAAGGGAAGGCTTAGGTCATGGTATTTGATTTCACCCACTCTGAGACCTTCAATAATGTAGCTCAAGCAGAAAATAACTGCATATACGCTCTGGCCATGGCATCTATTTCTTGCATTACTACAATGGCATGCAAAGCACCTAGGGAATTTCAGTCCATAAACACCCTGTTGCAATGTACAGTACAAAGATACCACCTATGCCACCTAGAAAGCTGCCTATGTCACATAGAATCCCTCTTAGGGGAAACCCACTTGAGAAACTGGTAGATCTTCCAGCAGTGATCAGTTCCACTCAGATCAATCTGTTATCAGCAAGAGTACATAAGATACACTGTGATCTGCAGCTCCTTTTCTGTTTGGTTATTATTAGCTCTGCCACCAATTTATTAACCAAGCAAAGTCTTAATAAGCAGTCCTCTGAGATAAGAAAAAAAGAAAATTCATGCACATCCAAGAACTGACTACTCATAAGCTGCCTGCTGAAAGACATGAAACCTTTTGGGACAGCTACAGTCAACCTTAGGATACTCAAGATCACAACATTGTCATGGTTATATGGAAAAGTAAGTGCTCTACTGCTGGTTTTGTACATGTTTATAACTTCTTCCATTGAACATTTTCAACAAGCACCTTTGTGTGCTGGCTCTTGCTAACTGCCTTCTACAGTGCTCTAGAAAAAGCCCTTGCAGCCTGTTGTACCAAGTTCTACCTTGGTTTATTATTTTCATAATATTTTTTACTGAGATATCATTTGTATTACTTCATAACTTGAAGTATACATAATATCACTACAAAACTACTGTGTTCCAACCAGAAGTCAGGAAGAATTTGAGTGAAGGACAAGGCTATCTATAGTCAACAAAAACCTGAGTCTTAATATATTCAAATCAAAGGTTCAAACATTCAAGGTCAGGTTGGAGGAGGGCTCTGAGCAACCTCATCTAGTTAAGATGCCCCTGCTCATTGCAGGGGGGTTGGACTAGATGACCTTTAAAGGTCTCTTCCAACCCAAACTATTCTATGATTCTGCAAACACACAAGGTCACTGTGACCAGGATGCTAAGAAACTAGAGAAGGAGAAAATAGTGGTTTAGTGCAGTAACAGTATCATTTTCTTTCCCAGACAGAGTGACCCCAGCACTTCCCATATCTTCTGGAAACACTGCTCTCTTTTCCCAAGGAAGGACTGAGCCTATAGAGAATTTGGGTTTTGCCTGAAAGCTTCTTTTCAGGAACTAACTTTTTATATATTCAAAAACATTGCTGTCCAATGTAAAAGAGCGATTTGCTGTCTGCTGTAACTAAAAAGAACACAAGGGAAGCAAAGAAAACAACGACGTAGGCTGAAATTGACCCAGAACCATCATGTTCTTGAAAAGGCACTTACCTCGTGCCTTTATGGACTGAATATATTAATGAATCTATTCTCAGAAACCTCAGCAGCTACATCAGAACCATAACAGAACAGTCCAAAGGAGGAAGGAGGGAGAAAAAAACCCCAAAACAAAATAAAAAGAGAATCACCAAAGAAGGTAGACCTCCTCTGGCCGCAGGAGGAGACTACAACCTCTGTGTCTTACTGACAAAGACTGTATTTTCACAAGGGCGAAGAATACTTTTATTTTTAAAAAGTGTTAAAATCCTTCCATAGGCATGGTAAATCCCATTTTCATCCAGTGTAGCTGGGAGAAACAAGCCCTAGAGAGAACACTGTGGATTACCTTTGATCAGCCTACCAGTGTAAAATTACATTGTGTATTTGTCTATACCAGGCTGTTATCACACGATCACCTGACATGTTAGAAGCCTACCTCTTTTTCTACAGTAGCGAGAAACAAAACTTTTCTGCTTAATCCATCTACAATATGCAAGCAGAGATACAATAAAGATACGGTATTTTGAAATGCATTAGCTAGCATTATTTAAAAAACCAAACCAAGCAAAGGCTAAAACAAACTAGGCAAGCAAGCACTTTTAAAACTTTGTGTGGTCACCTTTTAAATAAAATATGATCCATCTAAATGAGATACTAAATCTGTAACACCACTGTCTAAAACATGGCATATATTCAAAGCTTGGAAAGAACCTAAACAGGAAGATGCAATACAAACAGGATATGGAAACATTCATTTTGCAAAACAAGACCTGCAGATGGACATTTATAACCAAAACTCCATGCAATCCAAAAAACCCCACCTCCTCAAGGCTGAATCGACAAATTTATGTAACTCACAGCACTTGTAAGAATCTTGTATTCATCTTAGTCGGTTCAAATACCACTTTTTAAATAACACCCACCTACTACTTCGGGATGCAGTCAGTCTGAGTGAAAGGGAGCCTTTATGATCCCTAAGCCAGTCTTTCAGGCTTCTTTCGCACCTACCTATAGACAGAACTAGTCTTTGTGATTTCAGATTAGACTAACTGTCTTCACGTGTCTGCAGAGCTGAATGGTACAAAGTCCTTGATCAAGAAATTGAGTTTTCTTAAAAAGTAAATATTCTAAGTGTGGCGTAAACCCTTACAAAAATGGCTAGCCCTATGACACTTTGCAGGGAAAGGCCTAAAAACCTAGCTCCAGGACACCCTGGCACATTACCCATTCTGGGGAGTAGCTAGGAGGACTCTATGGCAGCACAGCAAGTCAAGGAAGATCAGTAATCAGTGCTGTTAATGCCTTGTGGCACATCCCTGCTTTCCTTCAGTCTCTGGGCTCACATTCAGCTTCTCTCCTCTGGCTAAAATAGGGCAAGCTATTCCAGCCTGGAACCAGGCACAAGGAGCCCGGGAAGAACCAGTTCAAAGCCAGAGACAGCCGACATAAGGGAAAGACAGGAACACAGATGGGAACCCTGAGGCTTCTGAAGTTGATGCTACTTTCCAGGAGGACATACAGGACTTTTGACAAAATGTTGACAACTTCCTGAAAACGTCCAGAAATTGCAGTTAAGAAAGTGCCTTGTCACGACAGTATACTAAAATATCATAGTGACAGGTAGCAGAGGAAACTACAAAAAAACCGTCCATAGGCTTGAGGGGCTTTGGTAGCCAACTGAGGCAAAGAAAAAAGCATTGCAGCAACCAGAAACAAGATGCAAATGTACTTCAGTGTCAGTCCTCTCCCAGAAGTCCCCAGTACCTTCACAGCCATCACATGACAGCAACCTTCAGGCAATAACAAGCCACACTTAAAGCAAGACATTTGCAAGCAAAAGGCTCCTCCACCACTACTAGTGCTCTGATTTTTGTTCTAATCTCCCCACAAAGACATATTTCAGTGAGGCTGAAGTCCCTCTTCCTATCAAAGGACTTCCTGTAGCCTGCAAAAGGTGGCTTGGAGAAGACAGTATGCAAGAAACAAAGCTCTAAGCAGGTGACCTCAAAATTGTAACCAGATCATGCATATATGCCACTACAAAGCACATACACACATGATTAAAGCAAACATGGTGGCAGAGGGAGGATGTCAGGGGCTGGCAGACCTCTGTGATACCCATTCAAAAGCAAGAGAAACACATCAGGAGAACTTACTATGAACACTGAATTCATGCCTGTAAAAATTAATTATTGGATTCTTGACTCTCAGCTGCTCCCAGGGCTACGCACAGCTTTGACAGGAAGAACAAATATGACATTTATGTATCAGTCTTGTTTCTGGTGCAGCCAGTGCAGACTCCATCTGTTTTAAACCAGGGAAAGCAACTCACTGCCACAGGTGTGGTGTTTGGCATCCACATAGACACAGGCTTGTCTCTGACAACAAGCTATAAGGAGGTAAATTTCAAACCACACACCAATATATTGACAGTCTAAAGCAGTGGTGGCAGTCACACTACACCTGTGGGTCATTAGAGCACAGCTGCCTTAACACTTCCTTTCTTCTAGATCCAGTTTTAATAAGGCCCTTGCCCACACACAGAGGGGTGATACAGAACAAGGTAGGAGAAGTCCTGAACCCACTGATACTTTGGGCTTGATGAACCAGCAGCGTCAGCTCAGCGAAAGGGGGCTGCACTAAAGGGAAGAATCTCCCTCTACAGACACTGACTCAGTCAAAAATTACCATGTCCCCCAACTAAGA
Organism: Burhinus oedicnemus; assembly: GCA_008921705.1. Classification (NCBI taxonomy): domain Eukaryota; kingdom Metazoa; phylum Chordata; class Aves; order Charadriiformes; family Burhinidae; genus Burhinus; species Burhinus oedicnemus. The sequence goes on along the minus strand of VFFE01006448.1, from coordinate 381,682 downwards.
GGCCTTAGCACTATCTGGAACACATTTTCAGTAGACCTGCAGAGGTTGATGTGGAAATTAAATACTGAAAGGGCAGAATCAGATGATCGACCCTAAATAACATCTAAGCAATTCAATCATGTCTTTCACATTGCAGGCTTAGACAGCAGGATATTGTAACTGGTATCGATCGATCTGTTTGCTGCTCTAGCTGATAATGGTCTGGCACTGAATGAAAATTTTTATTATTATCACATGACTCAGAGTATCTGATCAGATAATCAATTATAGGAAAATCTTCTTCATCAAAGAATTAGATTAATAAATCTTATTTCTCTTGAAACACATTATGTACTTCAATGTCAACACTCTGACCAAGGCTCACTAGGCTACAGAGAGAATCTACCCTGAAACAGCTATGAAAGTATTACCAGAAAACGAATACTTGGGAGCCCAAAAATAGTCTTTTATATTTCTTTGTATCTTCCACTGAACTATTTTTTATGTGATGTAATATGACAACGTCGTGCTGCTAATGTAGTTCTAGGAATGAACATGAACATTTTTGGCCTCAAATGTAGGTATTTTTCAGTGCTAGAAATTCACAGGAGGTCTATACAAACAAAAATCTTACAGCAACCAGCAACAGTGCTCTTTGGCTCGTACCGTTATCCGTATTTATCTGATGTGATAACTGAGGCAGAAACATATTGAACTTTTTGTCCAAGGTCACACAGTGAGGTCAGGAATGGAGCTAAAGCAGACTCCAGCTCTTTCAGTTCACTGCTTTGTTTTAAACCATCTCATCTCCCTTTTAGATCTTTGGCATTGATGCAAAAGTACAAAAGACTTAATACACTTTCACCCTTAAAATTGCAAATACTCAATGTAAAAAGAATGCAGGTTAGGATCTAAAGCAAGTACACAAAAGTCCCTTTTCAGCCCACTGGATGCAGAAATATTGCAGCACATCCCATCACTTTAATAATATCTCACAGCAGAAGGTACTTGAGTCACTTTTAGTGTACTGCCAATCCAAACTAAAAGCTCTTTAAGACTACTAGAAGTTATGTAATCAGTCAGGAACATGTAGCTGATGTAGACTCCTGGAATCACAAGTTATAACCAATTTTTTCATTTGTGTATGAAGGAAGTTCAAAAGAAAGGTAAAAATAAAAAAATAAAAGCAATATATCTAATTTCTACAGCATTTTACAATTGTCTTACTAATACTAAGTAATCACCTCAACAATTCCATGACAAAACCTTACCAGCAGCTATTTCAACACAGAAGCTGCACAAAGATGTGAAAAACGAAGCTTTAGCTTCAGACCTAAGTAATAACAAAAGGCATCCAAGTGCTCCAGAGGCCAAAAATGCACAAACACCAATCAATGAAACATCGATGTCAGCAAGCTCAAGCAGTGACAGGATTCCCTGACCACCATCCCCCTGTTCCGAGGTTTTCCGTTGTAGCCTTTGCTTCCTGATCCATGTGAAACAATGTCAAATCAATGCAGAATATGTTGCTTTTTTTTTCTCTTACTGCACTTAAACAAAACAGCTTTCTTGATAACGCACACTGTGCTGCATTTACCCCTATGCCTCCAAGCACTTTCATTTCTGTACAATGAAGAAGAAACACAGCTTGTTTTCTGTTGAGCTTTGGTTGCAGTTAGCAACTCTCATTTCTAAGTGATAGTATGTATCGGAAGTTCAAAAGGTTTGTGCTCTGTGGTAATAGGACTTAATTAACTTTTTAACTCCTTTCCTAGCTTTCTAGAGCAGTTACCTCTTTGCCATAGGTGTAATTTTTTTGTCTCTTGATGTCAGAACTGCACCACTAGAAACAGAGTGAAATAGCACCCAGCACAAAAAATGTAATTTAACAACCTGCATTACAAGATTTGATAGTATATTTTGAAAAGGGGCTTAAATGATTCAGACCCACCATGGAAAAATCAGTGGAACTCAAAGTCATTTCAGAAATACCATTCCCATTTGAAATTAAAATATCTAAATAAAAGTGCTTAGCTGCTCAAAGGATTGCAGTATCTCAAACCTCCTAGCTTTGGGTGCATGCAGAGGCTGTGGGTGCTTCCCCTCCTTGAAAAGCTACAGTCCTGTGTGGAATTCAGAGATCTTTTTTAAACAGCCCTTATTAACATTGTAAAGAAACCATATTTTCAAGATGGGCATCAGAATGGCCGCTGGCCTTTTATAGGGGTGCTGCAACAATAAGTAAAGCGTAAATACCTCTTTATTATAGTAGATGTGGAGAGAGTCTTCCATTTCTAAGCCCTACACATTAGCCACAGAGGCATTCCAGGACAGAGAGAACGAGGCACAGAGCGACGCCAAGTCACACAAGTAGCCCAGGACCTGGCTGTGAGGAACAGCTAAGCTAGAGGCTGCCATCAGAAGACAAGAAAAACAAGCATCACGGCTGATGAGAAAGATCACAGAAAGGCCTCAGATGAGACCAGTGACACAAAAAAAAATTCAGCCGCACTCCAGGAGCTTAAGCTGAGTGTAATTAAAGATGCTGACAGTTCACCAAGACTGGAGTGATCCAGCTGGCCACTTACTAGAAAAGTGTCAGTGTACAAGAAGAATGCAAGCAGCAGCAGCAGCAAGATCTGCAGAAAAGCATTTTTCCTAGTGCATATACCATGCACTGGGTACAAATGTTCCACAAGCCTGCAATCCGTGACACTGAGCCCTTCAATCAGGTCACAGTAATTTTGAGAGTGGGCATGTTCAGCACAGCTCCTTACAGACAAATAACTTTATCCCACTGCCCACTTTCCAGATTTGATAGGCTGTTTGTACACTACTACAAAGAGACTCAAAACAGGTTTTTGGTCAGTAGTCTTCCCTACTACCACATGAGAGGTTTTAATAAAGTCTTTATAAGCCAGTTTATAATGAAGAATATTTTTGGCAGAGCTTTACTGACCTGCAGTGCTGACAAAATATTACCCAGCTACAGAGAACAGCACAAAGTTCCACTTCATTTTTAGCACTGTACACTTGGTATAAATTGCTGGTTTATTAAAGCATAATCCTCAAAATGGAACAACTCTGGTTCTTTCTTCAGCCCTAGACATCAGGGACTTGGACAAAACCAGACCTATTTCCAAATGACATCTTGCTTTGATCTGGTAAAATTTGTATCACCTCTTTTTGGTTGCCTTTTATTGATGTGTACACCAACTGTCTCCCTGTAAAACCAAGAACAGACTGAAAGGGCTGTTAACATTCATACCCAGTTTAGATATCTGACTTGCCACAAAGTAATTATTACATTTGCTATGTATCTAAGATATAATTAACAGCACATGTGATTGGCAGAGATTCATTATATAAGTCAAATTCCAACACCTTTACTCACTTCAAACAGCACCTTGCTTTGAGAGTAATCACAGTGATTTCAATGGCACTACTTGCCAAATAGAGTAGTATTTAACAGGAGCCAGTGACCCAATCAGGTACGTTTTGTAGTAAGCTTGCTCTTCACCTATGTTTGTAAACAGGCTGTACATGCATCAGGATCTAGCATATATAAACAAACAAACAAAAAAGTTACAGAGAGATTCAGATCTCTCAATGATAACGCGTTATTTGCACGACACTTAGATTTACTTAAACCACTAGAATAGCAAGCCCATGGTATCTTCATGGTCTATATATAATCTTGCTAGATAACGAAACTGCTGTTAAGGTTTCTGCTACCCCTGTTTGAGAAAGATATTGTAATCGCAAAGTTCAGTTGTGAGCTTCTCTGACAATTCCGTTTGGCAATGACAAAAGACCACTGAGATAACTTTGTCCCTTCTTCCTCAAGGACAAGCGACACATGCTGATTGAAGAGACAGATCAATTTCAGGCAAAGATCACTCTTGAGAGCAGCTGTAGTTACTGTACATATGCTTTATGTACCTGAAGAATCAATTAATTTGCAATTCTTATAGAAAACAGTAGACAGAAATATATAACACAACTGCCTGTCTTCCAAACATACCATTAGTGTAACTGCTCTGAAGTCCATGTCCAAAACTTACAGCCGTCTGCTTCCACTAGAAGCAGGTGGGTACTCATTTTCACTTCATAAGTCACACAGTTAACCATTAAAAGGAAAACACAAACAGCATAGGTAGGTCACTAGCAAGAGATCTGGGAGACAGGAATTTAGTTCCCTCCTTTGCTGTTCTCTTGTGCTACCCAGAGAAGCCATCAGTTTATACATCCCTCAGTCAGTTCCTCAGCATATCAACAGTTCCTTAGGTCACGCACATGTTGTATGGCTATGACAGGCCTTTTCATGTGATGTAGTAAGGGTAAACAGAGACATTCCCCTTGTACAGGTACACTTGTCTTGAACAACTTAAGGCAGCTGTGATGTTTGCAAGTATATTTTGATTTTAATGTCTCAGGCATTAAACAAGCAGAAACACGAAAAGGATGTAATAGGCCCAAATAAAACAGCTGCATCTTTGAAAGTTTTAAAGATCAGAAACCTTAAATATCGAATTCGAAACAAAACGGAAACCACCATATTGTGTACATTACTACTGATACATCATCCTGCAGTTAAAACTAAGTCAGATAAACAAGTCTGCTTACAAGATGCTAACCCAGCAGAGAAACACTTGAATGTCACTTAAATAGAAGGGGAAAAAAGGGTTTGAATAATGCCTTTAACTTGTGCTTTCTGTAATGGAAACTCTGGACCTGAAGAAAAATGCATCCTGAACAACTTGTTCTCCCCTTCAAATATTAATCTGTGTGAATTTTTTCCATGGAAACTGGTAAACCTACTCATTCTGCAACTAAAACATCAAAACATAACCAAAAAACGATACAAACCCTGACCTCATTGGCTCCATCTTGATATGTCACCTCATGGCTTCAGTGTGGTATAGTAGCCTTCATTGTTTAACAAAAAACTGCAAACTTTTTGAGACAGCACTTATGCTTGTCTCCAAATTGTGCACAGTATCACACACATCCAATTAGTCGCCTCAAGAAATGAAAAAATAAAGGTAGAAACATTAGCACAGCAAACAGGTGCAAGAACTTTTACAACCTTTTTTGATCGCCTCCTTCTAAAAAACACAGGAACCAATTCTCCTTTTACAGTTTCACCCTAGGAGAATGCCACAGACTGTAGTGGACTAACATTTGATTTACACTGGCATGCACAAGCAATAACTATTTGCTCCAGGGCTCTGAAGCCTTGTGTTAGAATATTTATGAATCTTCAACAAAGATTTTTTTTCCTAGATAGCTTTCCTTTCACATAAATATCATCACAGTATTTTATCATCTAGTTTAGGTCAGATCAGAAGAGCTGCTAGAGGATTTGCAAAGTGGTCCACTAAGACTAGCATTTGATCTCCACAATAAGGTAATGCTTACATGTTTCCAAGGAATGCAGCAGGTACATGGCAGCCATACCACACCGCGATATTTTAATTCACATAGACAGCACATCAACTTTTTAAGCGTTCCTCATCACTCAAGCAAGTACTTACAGGGTCAGAAGGACCACAGAAGTCTCTGAATACTTTTGGAGGCTCGGGCTGTATAATCTCCATTGCTATGCAAGGGCCTGAACACAACTCTGTAACCATCTCCTGGAAGAGAAAAAAGAGAAACAAATGTGAGCTTCTTTGGGTACTAGCGAGGGTTGTATTCCTCCCTAAAACTAGACCCAAACTTACAGGAAAGTAACATTTAGTCCATTTAGGAAAGCAAAGACATGAAACAAAGATGTCATTAGTATTCTCAACAAAAGAAATGTTATCCATTTTGCTACTTGGTTTAGAAGGTGGAGATTGAGGTAAATTGCATATTCAGCTTCAAGAGGATATCGAATAGCATGCAACAGCATCCACAATACTTTAAATTCTTTTGCAGGTACATCCTTACTGATCTGGACCTGCATTTCACAGAAGTATCCCATAATTTGCCAAACTTGACTGAATCAATGGAACACACTTTGCTGGGTATAAGCCTGAAAAAAATCACACTGTGTTCAGCCAGTTCCACAGGCAGCAATGTACTTTGCAGTGTTCCCTACAGGGAGCACGGTACACAGCCTATATTTGTTTGCAAACATACACCCGTTTGATGGCTTTAAGTCATTAAAATGTCTCTTAGGCTTTTGGTTCTCACTGTCTTTTCCTCATGTATTACTACAGAAGCTGAAACACGCAAGCCAACAGAACAGAACTGAAAGGGGCCTGTGGTGCAACCTGTTAGGGAAAGGGTCCTTGATCTGGCAACATTCTTGTGGTGTACTGTAACCAGAACCTCAGTTACACTGAAATCTTCTGTTTCCCTGAAGCCTCCTGGTAAGTAGAGAGACATCATGCGTTCTGAGTGGGTGATGAAGATGGGTCTTAGTTTTCATAAGCTTAAATTAAGTCTGAGCACTAGTGCCAAATTAGAGTTTGTTAATTAGAGGTACAGGTTTCAAAAGCAGAAAGAATGTATTTTGATGTTCTAGTCTGACTTCCTTTTCTAAAACATGCCCTTATAACTGCATACTTGTCTAGAAATTTGGGCAGACAAGTTTTAAACAAATCAGGACAATTAAAACCGTCAAAACCAATGAGGAAAGGGGAAAGAAGAAAACATTCACAGGAAATAACAGAGGACAGGGAAGGACAAGCAAGTACTGCAATCACACCCACCAGCCATGGGCAGGGTCAAGGATGAGCCATGGCAAAGAACAAGAGCATACACAGTGGGCAAAAAAGCAGTAGGAAAAGAAGGATTAAGTCCCTCTCTGCCTTTTACGAATTGTGACAGAAACTAAATACACAAAGACTCGAAGTCAAGCAGTATTGTTCCAAAGAGTTGGTATCTTCATAACAGATTCCATGCTGAGAGCGTGTGCTTAATCTCCCCACTCTGAAGTCAACGGGACAGAATTTTAGCCAAGTGCCTCTATCATCAGCCTGATCCTAGGAAATGTAGGTAGAAGTGTTCCTGAGAGGACATGAAAAGAGCACAGACTAGTTTCATGCTCTACAACATGAACAAATATTTTAATTCCAAAACTGTCATGTCCTCTGTTAAGAACAGGTCAAAGGACAATATATTCCATTCTGTGAAGAAACAGTAAATTGCCACGAAGTCACTACTCCGTACAATTTCATTCAATTCTTCCATCTAAATAACCGTTAACAGGAAAGTGGAGAAAAAACAGGCTTTTAACTTCAGTTGAATCAACTCAATTCCTCCCTGAAAACTGTTTTTTCTTGTTCCTCTCTTTTCCATTGTTTCTGTATCAGCACTGACATCCCACCAGCAATAGGAAACAACGTGAGCAACGTTACTCCTCACTCCTTCACTACAACACAAAGCTGAGGACTGAAGACTAGCTGCCATCAACTACAGCACAGAGGCACATGGTACTATGTGAGACAAGCTTGGTCTACCTTACACAGCCTCATCAAGTCACAGAGTTGAATTCAAATAGCAGACACTGTTTCTCTGGAAAGACTCCCAATTACAGCTAAATCAAATTTTCTTTTGCAAATAGTTTATTCATCAAATAACATGGCTTGTGGTCAACCAAAACCATTCCTGGAGGTGCATCAAGCTCAAGCATTTTTTGATTAACAAAGTGGATTCTGAGCTGAGCCAAAATAATCTCCCTCCTTTTTTCCCCATTTTCTATTCTGGCTACAGTAGGAAATACAAAGCAAAACAACACAAAATCTAATCAATAGTATGCAAAATCCTATGCAGGAGATACCAACAAAGCTAAAATTTTGGGCAATTGTTCAGCTTTCTCTTTTCACAGAGAAGTGCTTCATATACAATGTCAAGCCTTTATCTGACTGACCCAGAAGAAATGGGAGTACAGTGTTTGAAAAAGCTTTCTGATGCCAAGTATCTTCTGTGCTGAGTTATTTTGGAATGATAAATAAAATTCAGATCAAAACAGACGGTTCTGAGTCATAGATATAAGAGGTCATATTCTTTCTTCAATATCCTATTTCACAACGTACTTCTTCCTATTTGGCCTGCACTGACAATATCTATTGCTGTTCGCATATGTGCCTTCTCTGGATCCCTTTACCATCACGATTAGCTTTCCCATGTTTTCCTGTTTCACAAATATCCTGAGTGAACAGAGATATTAATTTCATTTCATTTCAACTGAGTGCATCCAGCACATATGGCTTGCAGGACAGAGCCCTAGATTCTCACTTTTCTTCAAATCCCATCTAAAACATATCTTTTTATTGATTTACTCTGTTTAAATGTCACTTTCCCTTCTGAGTACTCTCCAATTAAATTATATAACTAAAATTTGCAATTTATTAGGGGGTCAGAGATTGTACAAAAGAGCTGCAGAAGATGATAGAGAATTTCCAATTTGGTTCAAAGTAGAGACTTTTGCAGCATCACGGGATTCTTCAGGCTCTGAAATAATGGTCAGATATTACCATATTTGAATTGTGCCATGCACCTACAAGTCTGCCTGTCCAATCTTCCTTTGGTCCTTGTCAAAAACGGTGTTATCAGAGGAGACTTTAAGAGTATTCCCTAATCTAAGAGGGAACTAACAGTACTCCTAACCTATTTAAAGACAAATCTACAAACCCTGTTGAAGTTGGACTAAAGAATCATAAAGGGGGAAAAAAAGAAAATAAAAATGTCATTATCAGAGTAATATTAGTAACTGTTTGGAGTAACAGTAGTAACTGTGTAGAAAACTTTTACTAATTTAACCATTTAAAAATTAAGGATAATTTGTACACTACATAGCATGGCAGTGAAGCTGAACTCATTGTTATTTGTAAAATGAACCAAAATCCTGATAGAAGGTGATACAGAAATGCAAGCTTGTCTTCTTGTATTCCCATCGTTCTATCTGCAGTCAGGAGGTTTTATGTGACAGTATAACAAGGCATAATAATATATAGTCTTAGACATCCACGGGGATTACAGCATATATTAAACTTCCTGAATTTTCTGAAGATCCACAAAAGCCAGATCAACAAACTTAAGAATGTCTGAAAAATGTCATTATGAAAGCATTCAAATAGAGCAGCCCCATTGTAGACAAAATAATAAATATATATTCTGGTCCAAGCCACTACAGCAACATTAAATCAAACAAAGATACCGATGTGACACATTCTCATAGCTCTACCACAATAAAATAACTTACCTGAGGAGGGTTGTTTTCACTCTGTTTATTTTACAAATTCCTTGGCTGAACAGTTTTCACAAAAGACTCTCCTTTCTTACAACATAGATGGCACAATTTTCAAGATGAGTTAGTTTATTTGAGAATAAGCTAGAACTGGTCAATACCAGGTTCCTAAAAGAAAACCTATCACAATCCCAAAAGAGGAAAGGTGTGACCACTTCATCGTTTAATCATATTTTATTTTTAAACAGATTGTTCTCAAACTTATGCTTACCATGTATTCAGCGACAACACCTTTGTAAATCTCATAAAATTCTTCCACATTTGCACGCTCCATGTTGAACTAAGAAAACCAAAATATCAGCCAGTCTGCCTTAAACAACAACAACAACAAAAAGACAGTCACCCCTTCTTAACCAGCAAACATTCAGAATACTCCTAAGTTTTACTAGGTAAAAGGAATGGCTTTACAGCCACAATATGAAACTTGTCAACAACTTAGCCCATGATGCCACAGGCAACACAGCACACACTTAAATATAAGTAGACAATGTAGTGTTGGCTGATGCCACTAAGACATGCAAGAGGATCTGTTTGTTGCACAGTAAAGGAAAGGGGCTATTCTTCATTTGTGGTAGGGATTTGAGTCATAGGGGGATTTCAGATCTCGAGACTTTCACAAAAATCAAAAGGCAGGACTTAGAGGACTAGTCTTGCGAACAATCTCTGTGCCAACTTCCTTTAACTGCTGAGTGTGATCAGGGTGTCAAAATCCTTTAAGTATCTTTAAAAACCTTCCCCTTAATTCATACTAAATATATATTTTAAAAAATTAAGGAAGGATATTAATAATCATTTCTCTAATCTCAGTTAGTACATTTTGTAAAGGGATCTCAAATTGCTCCAGAAGAGACAGATCTCATTATCCCCCTTCTAATGACAAGGAAACAGAGATACAGAAAAGTAAAGTGTCTTGGTTCAAGGTCACCAGCAACAAGAAACAGATCAGCTGATCAATCAAATAATAAAACACAAATATCACAAGGACAATGCTGATCCCAAAACATTGCTACACAGTCTGCACAAGGGTTTTATATTGCAGGAAGACACCTGTGCAGTGCTATGAAGAGCATACAGCACTTCTCCAACTTCTGTTTATCAGAAAAACATACCATCTGCAAAGCTGAGATCTGAAATCCTTCACTGATGATGGCTTTTATAATCTTTCCAGCTAGCCCTGAAGAAACACACAAAAGACAGTATTCAATTTTAAAAAGCACAATTTACAACTGGAAGGTATTTATGCCAATATACCACTGATTTTCAAATCAAAAAACCAGCGTTTGTGTAATGCTGTCAGGAAGCAGAGAGCAGAGCTGAGTTCACATACTCCATGTTCTAACTAAAGTGACATGTTGATGGTTTCAAATAACTAAATTCCATGCAGCTGTTGAAAAGAATCTCTACCAAAAAAAGGTAATTAGTGAAGCCTTTGAGTTTCTCAGATCAACTGCAAAACACCCAGTTGCTGCAAGATCAAGATTTATAGTTTTAATGAAGTTCCATTGGCAATACTGATGCTCAAAAAGTAATCAATTCAGGGCACAGGCTGCCTATTTTGCTGGTTTTATTGTGTTCACCAGAGTGGGGGTCCTACTTTCAGCTAGAAACAATGCAGGATAATAATAAAATATTGCCAATAAACCAGAACAAAAGTTCATGTCTTCTATAGGAAAAACACATTAGTGCAAAATAACCTACTGCTTCTAATGTTATAACTCACAAATATGTTATTGCTGATCTTACTGCTTGCTTTCTTCTCTCCAGAATGCATCCTCAAAGGCTGAATGACATTGTAAAACAAAACACTAAACTTCAGAGAACAAGAACCACTGATTTTCAACTGAATGTGTATTTTAGATTTGCCTGCGCTTACAAGATCAGGCCATTTTGACGACTATGTCAGCCAAGCACAGTACTCTGCGTGAGTGAATTTCATAGCGTCACTGTTTTTATAGAACATAAATGCCTGTCCTCTAGTACGATTTGTGAGAAACTACAATTTTCTGGACATTTATTCAGAACAGAATTAACCACAGAAGAATACCCTGTAATGTATAACAACGGCAGGATTTGACTTCTGGTCATTAAACAATTTTATTAACTAGCCTTTAAATTGCAGGATTTTTTAGCACTGCATAAACTGAGTAGATGAGAATAAAACAAAGCTAGTATCTAGGTTCTAGCATGCTCAAGACCTGAATTGTACACAGCCTGCTAATAACTGTGGCATAGGATTGGTGAGCTTCCTCCCACATTAAAAGATCAGTGGAAGCTCTGAGTAAATGAGACAGATAGTTAGAGGGCTTTCAAAAATTGTATTTACAAATGAAAATAGCTGTCCCTGAAGTATCCCCCACTGTAATTTCCCATTAAGGTTTATGTAAAAAAAACTTTACCCATATAAAACAGCGCATACTTCTTCCAAAAATCATTTTACTAAATTACTAAAGAGAAAACATGACATTTTGGTACGTACTCAGGCCACGCAGCTCTTTGAGCTTACAGAACAGAGAAACAAGCGGAAGCAAGTGTAGTTCCTGTCCCACTACACTGTTATGCCATGGCTCACTAGCACTGACAAAAGTTTCCTTATAACACTCCTGTGAAACTGGGAAAATATATTTCTCCTTTTTTTCAAGGTGTAAAAAAATAACTGCAGCAGCAAAATGAAGGGAATTGGACAGGTTTGCCGAGAAAATGCAAGACCACGTCAGAGAAAGAAACCAGACCTCTAGTTTCTTTTTGTCCACAGGGCTGGAAAGGCTGAGCAGCTCGGACACTTCCACACTCTGGTTCCAGTGAGGCAGCCAGCCTACAGTCTTGACTTCAGAGATGAATTGCTAGGTTATAAAGAGATTAAGTGACCGGTTGGGGATCATTCAGGAAATAAATAATCTGTGACAGAGCATAAACATATTCTCAGTCTTCAGAGCCAATACTCCAGTCAACAGCCACTGCTTCACCAGAAACCAACAAAGATGAAGAAAGAGCAGTGGCAGACAAATGGCAACTGCCACTTGGAGGGACAAGGCTACCTTAGTATGGGAAAGCTGCTTTGCATGACAGATCTCCATTTTACACTCCAACAGTCAAGAATGGGCCACTTGCATAGGCCTTCAGAGCCGGTAAGCATCTAATTAAAATACTCATCAGGTGTCAGGTTCTGGGGTACTATGGAGATCTGCTTTTTACAGAACTTGGCAGTTTTATGAGCTGTAAGCAAAATCCATGTTTTAGAGAAACAAAGGAGGACTCAAATATTCAGCTTTCTGGGCTGTTTCTCTCCTGAAGTCATTAAGATTTTTCTTCTCTGTAGGAGAGACAGGCTCCTTTAATGACTGAAATCAATGAAATTTTGCATAAAGGTCTTTAATACAAGGTTTGTTTAATAATTAACTGTGATAAACCTATCAAGATTTTTCTCTACATTGTATTCCTGAGTTCATTCTCATTCATCAGAGCAACAGAGCACCTTGCTGCTCCAGACAGACTGCCCATGACTGCAACACCCAAAAGGCTTAACCAAAGGAATTTTTGTCACCATTGTACACAGATATATGTCTCGCCAAAAAAATTCAAAGTGCCTTGACGAAGGGGCATGAGACTTCATTTATTTTTGCAAAGTGGGATGTTAGCTCTGCTTCCCAGATGTGGGAATTGAAGCACAGGAGAATAAGTGAGGTGCCAGTTGCAGCGCAGATCTACAAATCCAGTGACTTGGCCTCCCTTGTCTCAGTTTAGGCAATACATGTATCACTTCTCCTCGAGACACTTGCCTTTCAAATTCTACCTGAACCAAAATACAAACAAAAAGCACAGAGGCAGTCCCCAAGCAACAGAAGAGTGGAAGCTCAAGGCTTGGCATGGGATCTGTTTCAGGCTTTCAGCCAGTTGCATGACTGAATTGGGACATGTCCTCTCTTTTGTGGGCAGATAAGGCTGAGGAAAAGAAGAACTAATTAGATAGAGCGCTATTTCAGCAGCTTTCAACAATTTGTTTTCAATTTAAAAATCCAGAGCTGTAGTGAAAAAAACAACTTTTTAAGTAGCCCTCAAACAGGGTCAGTGCATGTTTAAAATGTGATTACAGTAAGAACCCAAATCAAAGCTGCAGATTAGGCACCAGTTATGGTGAATTTTCAGTCACAAAGCACAAAAAGATCACAAGCATTATGAAATACAACTGGGGGAATTTAATACTAATCCTAACAAATATGAGAGTGAGAGAGAGAGAGAGAGCATGCACACGCTTTATGTCTCCTAGGCAGCACTATGTTACTACGCACCTAATACAGGACAGATACTCTTCCAACATACTTTAATCAGATAAAATGATAAGGCACCAAGACCTCCTCAGTTACACTGATCTTCTACACTTCGTTGCTTTACAACACACAGTATTTGAAAATTGTACTTCATTAAGAAGCAGAAAGTAGCACGGAAGTTATCAGATTGAAAAATGTTACAACTGTTTGCAGAATTACAGATTGCAATAAAATAAAACAGTTCATGAAAGTCACTTTTAACCTAACAGCACTTTAATTAATGGGATGTAACAGCTGCGTTACCGGGATCTGCTAGTCCCAGTGAACTATGAACCACCAGCCCTATGACTAGGGCTGTTACATTCTCTTCCCTTTGTTCTTGGCCTGTTTCCCAATTTAACCATTCCACCATTAAAAGCTTATTAGACAAGACAGCAGACTGCATTCAAAGCAAGTCAAGAACTAGCTTCCTCATCTCAACCTCTATATGTTATTTTTTTAATATCTTTTCAATAATTAAAGATAATTCCTCTGGAACAACATTTTTTTGACAGGAATACACAAACTGCTGTGACTGACGAGATCAATGATCCAACTAATCCAGTAACATATTTCTAGAAGTAACCGGTACCAGATGCTTAAAGTAGCATTAACTATAAGTAGCAATTTCATTTCATGTCTATTTTTGACATTTTAAAAAACAATTTTGCTTCACAGTATAATAAAATTATTTGATTCCTTACTGCCAAGTCTTAAAGGGCCTGTCGCAAAACTCCAGAGAATCACGATCAGGCGTGACTCCCAGCAAAGTCCTTTTTGAATTCCAAGAGAGGAAGAAGTGGGACTCAGAGCTGGGCCCTCCTGCAATGTACTTCAGTTGAAGTTCTCACTAATCTTTGATTCAAACGTTGCAAAACACAGTGCAGTAGGAAGCTGAGAGACGTCCTTCTCAAAAAGCGCACTTCTTCCTATCATTTGGCAACCTATCCCCTGAAGAACATCTAGAGGTTTATCTACCTCTTTTGCTTTTTCTACTTAGAAATAACACAACTCTAGGCATTCTACTATGCAACATAAATACACCATTTCTAGACTCCCCAAAAGTTCAGCCATAGTGATAATCTGCAGCTATTGATGACCCAGCCTTGCTGTGTACTGTATGAAAAAGGATATCCAGTCATTTTTGTATTTGTACTCTGGAGCACCAAGAAGTGAGTCACAGAGGGACAGAAGGTCTCTCCTGAGTGACACACACTGGGCCAACAGAGAGGAGAAGGGGAGCTCAAAAGCTACCCAGCCTAACCATGAGGGGGGAAAAAAGACAAGTGGATGCAGACAGAAAATAAAGAGGAACATGTAAGGAAACGATGAGAGAACATTGTTCATAGCGATAGAATCCAAGATTTTCCATCATTCCCCATTTCTCTCTAGGCATTGTATTAAAGAAGAACCTCAATAAGTTTGAAGGGCAGCTTTACAGATATTTATGGAGAGCTCTATCAACACTGCAGCACTGGTGAAAATCTTTACAAACAACATTCATTTGAAAATACTAAAAGGGTGAAGACAAAAGATATCACCACTGCTTTACTGGAGAACAGAAGTCAGCATTTTGCTCGCACAAGAAAAATTACGCATACAGACAGCAAATCTTAGGGGACCTTAAAACCAAAACGGCTGAGAGCTTGATGCAACTGAGAACGGGAACCAACAGAAAGATTCAAAAGGGGTGAAAGGTTCAAAGGCTTAATCCCAGCTGCAACTTTCCAAACCTCTATGAACAAGGCAAGACAGCACTTGGGAATGCCAGTTTGGGCATTAAGACACAAAATGAGGAAAATCTATAGGAAAAAAAACATATTCTGAGAATCCTTGCATGGGAACAGATAGGAAGAGTCACACTTAAAATTCAGATACAAAAACCCATACAGAAATTCAAGTCAAAGATCACAGCCAGGCTACTGAAAGTATCCACCAATTTGGCTGTCAGTGTGTGCCATTTGAGAAGGGAATTTGAGGAAGAAAGAAAGATTAAGAAGGAAAGATCAATACCTCTGCAACAGTTATGCTGAACTCAAACTGATGGTTGTATATTTACAAAAATAACCAGAAAGGCTTAGGTTTCTGTCTGTCTGTCTTTGTTCTTGTGTTAAGAGAAAGCTTAAAAAGAAATATCCAGTTTGTTTTTCTTTTTATTTCTTTCTTTCGAGATGTTCAGTATTTTGTACTCCCTTAGCACATCCACTCTGATTTTGTTTTTTACTGGAGAAGATTATTGTGAATCACTCTGGCTAGGAGAATGTTTCTACGGCTATAATGACTTTCATTTACTTTTGCTTCCTTCTTGAGCATGAACAAAACTAAACATATTTTAGTTGAGGCTGTACCACTGGCATTCAGTGCTATACTTCAAACCATTCATGCACTTAGTAATATTTCTTTCTTTTTTCTGGTTATCCCTGCTGAACACTGTGCATGGGACTTCTCATGAATGGCTACAGTTACAGAAAGGAAGTGGTTAAAATTATGCCTTGTAGTATGCATTAGCCCTTAGTTATAAACAATAATTTCAATGTACTATTGCACTCCCAATTAACTTAACTCTGGAGGTTAAAACCCTCAGGAGATCCCCTATAATCCGCTCCAGACTTTACTAATTTTATAGTCCACTTCCTGTGGAAGGTTTGCCAACTCACTGTCATAGATCAATACCAAATATACTGTAAGGTCTATCATTTATTTTTGACTTGGCAAAATTCTATCACATATTCCTACATTCTGTGTCTTGGCTCTTTTTAGACCCAATACCTTGCCTGTTTCCTTATGCTCTGATTTGAAAAGAGCAGTAAGAGAAGAGACTTCAAGACACTTATCTTTTGCTCAAAGGTACAGTGAAGGTAGACCATGCATGGCTGCATTTTCTAAATTTTTCTAAAATTTTCTCAAAAAGTTCTGGTAACAAAGGTTCCATTATATCCCCAGATATCAGGCCAGTGACATACTTTGAAGTTTTCCTTAATGATTAGATAAAATCTTCTTTCATCTAAATTAGTAAATCTGCACAAATTTTCCAAATTTACATATAGAAAGCTGTATCCCTGTCTTCTCAATCTCAGGTTAAATAAATGAAATGCTTCAAGTTTTCATCAAGTTTTCATTGGCTAAATCTCTATTCTTTTTGCTCTCAGTTGATTATGTTATTTTTGAAACAGAATGACCACAAAACCAACACTAAAGCATGTCCAACATTGTGAACACTGATGGTGCTTATGATATATCACTATTTCAACCATTTCTCTACAGACTTTTCACTGATACCCTGCCAGTTCTTCTCTATTTTATATTTGTGCATTTATTGTCCCTCCTCCATGGCGGTGCTATGCAGCTGCTTATATTCAGTTTCATTTTCTTCACATTCCTTCAGCAAGAATTGGCTGTGCCATTTGATCTGGTTTTTCCTCTGAAGTATACCTCCTCCTCTTCCTTCCAGTCTCAAACTGTCAGAAAGGATTTCCAGATTCAGTTCACCTGCCCCTCTACCTTAATCAATTCAAATGTAAAATATTTTTTTCATACTTTGAAAAAATAAATGTCACTTTCCCACTGGCCACTGAAATCCAAAGTCAGTGTAAGTTTGGAAGCCAATGCCAAGCTACTAAAACTTTATGCAGGAAATAATCAAGAAACAACAGAGGCTTGATTTCAAAAACAAACATCCTAAGCAAGGAATATCCATCGTTACAACTACAGTAAAGAATTTAAAACACAGATGGAAGTGGATGGACTACTGTTCTCATGGAAGCTACATTTTTTTCTAAAAAACAGTGATAAAGTAGTCTACTTTCATTTCAATCACTTTTTCCTAGCTTCTCTGAACAGAAAAAAATGAAATAAATAAACAAAACAAAACCCCAGCACCACCAGACAACACCAAACACTTCAACACCGTATATATAATATATTCAAGGAAAACATAAGGAAGAAAGTGTATTTAATTTTGCATAAATACATCTTCTGCCTGGGCAAATCTGTCTGCAAAAAACGCCTGCATCTGAAAGCATAGTGCTTTACTAGGTAGTTTTCACATGACTGCAGCAATACGATTGCCATATTGCATGTGGGAATATCCAGAGGTCACATCTCAAACGATCCACTGTGCTTCTTTGAAGCATCTGCAAGGATTTGTGTTCATCCCACTTTTTTCCCATTTCCAGATTCTATCTTCAAATAGTTCCTTCCAGACTTCTAATTGTTAAGTGTATCAAGGCTATCACTGATGTCCCTTTGCACTCAACCTTGTAGACAAGATAGAAAGAAAAGTTTTGCCTACAATGAGGTCAAGTCCACAGCCTCTGCACTTCGCCTTTCTATTATGCATACTTATCACAGACAGAAGATACACTTCCAGGTTACTTCTGAGAAAATTGCTTTCCTCATTTTTCTCAGGTATGAGAAAACAGCATTCTGAAAAACTTGTTCTACTTCTAAGTTTCCTGAAAACAAAAATGAGTCAATCAAACTTATGTCTAAAAACCCAGGGTGAAAAAAAAGTATTTCCAGTGTTTGTTTACAATTTTTAAAAATCTTATCTAACGAATACAAATCATCTTGATAAAAAACAATTATAGAGATACCTAGTCCTGAGAATGACAACAGATTCACACCTCTTCTACCTCATCCTCTTTTTCTTTTCCAGCTTATTTCCTTTCCTAACTACATACATGTAACTATAGTTAGCACACTACACAGGTCAACTGGACGTGTTCACAGTGATGCCTTCTCTCTTTCAAAGAGCAACAGGTCGTGTCAGGAACAGCTCTTCAGTTGTTTGCAGTCAGCCATATAAACTACCAAAGTGCTGGATTTTAGTCCTTCTCTCCCCACTCTCTTGTAACTTCATTTGAGATTCTACATAAGTAAACCCTGTTTCTGTACCTGCTTGAGACTGAACAACTGTCCTTGGTATTCTTTTTGTCAAAGTTAGGTTTGTCTCTGGAGCAAGAAACTACTCTGTCAATTAAAATTTTTCTAAGTCTTTGCGTAAATAAGGAAATATGATTCTTATGGTTATCTGTCATGTGGTATTTTGTTAATCAATATAAAGGTCTATGAATTCCTCACGCAGTCCAGTTGGTATTAAGATAGGAGCGCTCTCTAAGATTTATCATCCACTCAGAACAGGTCTAAAACCACATTTCCACAGTACGCCTTTTCCACTTGCAACGAACACACTCCTGCTCCTTTTGTTTTCTATGAGACTTAAATTTTAGTTGAAGAATAATGAGGAAGATAGCACTCTAACTTATTATTTTTTTAATTACCAAAGATGGACAAGGATTTAACTTACCAGCAATGTTAGAATAAAATCTCAAGCTTAACACATACTAGGAGAACAAACCTGTCTAGGTAGCCACTCTCTCATCTAGCAGCCCTCAAGACCATAGAGGCTTCCTTACCTCTAGGCAGGCCTTTCAGTTTGCATCAGGTCCAATGAATTCCTGACTAGCAGTTTTGCTTTTCAAGTTTGTGGCACAGTTCTAGCCCTGTATGTGGTTTTGGCAAAACTCTGACATTAGGAGAACTCATGTCTCAGCTTGGGAGTACAGAAAAGGAGGGCAGGATTTCAACTCTCAACCTCTGTGCTGTAACCTAAGTACAACATGTGAAATATAACACACTTCTGACCTCAGCCTTTATAGACTGAACATGACTATTTTCATCATTTTTTCCCCTGCTTGTTTTTCAAAAGAATTAAGTAAAAGCCACATCAAAGAAACTTTAAACCAGTCATGAAATACCAAATTCTAATTCCTACCGCAAACATGACTGAACTGTTACACATAAATACATTAAAGTTAATCCCACCCAGTGATCTATAAGGTGCCATTTCTGCTGACAAAACAGGTGAGTCATAACTGTCCTCAGGGCATTAAACTCAAGTTCATCCATTCTGATGCATTTACAATTTTGGCTTCTGAGCACTTACTGCTAATACCTCCAGATCTAATAACATGAAGGGAACTACAAAAAGAGAATGTCTAAATGATTGCAACTGTGACCTTGCATCTGAATTACCAGAGGCTCCAAGTACAAGAACCAAGTGGGTTACAGAACACAGATCCACACTAAAACTCTCCAATTATTAAACAACTAAGCCCTACAATCCTAATCAACACACTGAGGAACTGCGCTTACTAGTTACGATCCTCCTCAACTGAAAACTGGTCTCAAGAGAAAAGAAGGAGGCTAAAAGACACTCAGAAGAGTGGCAGACTCCAGAGGGGTCAAACCATATCATGTCTCCCCAACACACCCCTGGTAAGAACAAGTCTGCATGGAGCAGCATCAGGTTGCTTTTGTATTCTTTCAGTTGCCAATAAAGAGAAATTGGACTGCTCTGTCAAACCCTCTTCAGAGTTAAAATACAACCACCTCACCACTGCCAACTTTCCAGCCAGCCAGGGAAGTGCTTCATCTCCACTGGGAGGAGCCGTTAGACAATGCGCTAAAGCTGTCTCGTTCAGAGCGCTGGGCTACACTGGATTCAGGGGCCTCCCCAGCTGTTTTCCCATCTCTGATCCTCCACAGAAGACGTTATGCTGACACCAGACTGACAAAATAGCTATTGCCTTACTTCTTTAGAGGCATGTATGATACACATTCCTAGAGGGCTAGCGATACCACCCCTCCAGCATTACCAGCACCCTTGACAGCTGAAGTTAAACTTCGCTTAACTCCCCCAACACCCTTTATCAGGCCCCAGGGTTCCTCTGCAGCCTGGCAGACACTTTCGGTACTCTCGCTTACAGGACTTATCAGGTGCGTGAGTGCTGCGCCAGGTCCTGCTGCAGGTGGCCAGGCTGCGCTGCTGCGGCTGCCTAGCAACAGATGTTTCTGCATGCCCGTCAGGAGAGGGTCAGCAAGGCCAGAGATAAAACCAACAGTGATTTTCCACTGCTTTGTTGCTGGATAGGAACCCTATAAAGCCTCTATGGTAATCAAAGTCAGTTTCTAAGAAAGGACTCTGTCCGAGATTAAAGAGCGTAAACTAGAGATTAGATCCAGCCTTTTGACAGCCAGGTAAACTCGCTGAAAAGCTTCCTAGCTTACAGCTGTGGTTAAAGCAAACCATCTTCCAGGATGGAAAAGTCAAAGATTTTTCCTTCTAAGAATCAGTTATGCAGTGGACACTGGAGGAAAAAGAAACACTGGGAGAAGGACCAGAAAGCAAAATTCAAATCACGAATTGGGTCAAATGTTTCTGCAGAAATAAAGACTAAAGCTCTGTATAAGCTGAAGCGTGTAAGTGAAACTTCACATAATTGTGCATGTGTAATGAGCAGATTATATTAATGGTAATTAGATAATCAAGTTCAAAGCCTCAGCAGCGCATAGGAAATGGCAAAAAGATTTATTTTTAGATACTCAATACTGAAAATTTGTGGAGCACAAATCAAATCTGCAATGCATAAGAGGCTCTGCTGCTTTGACCCACATAAACTCCCCTCCACACGTCCACCAAACTCCCTTCTCACACTGATGGCCACACAGGATTTCCTTTCCTCTCCAGCTGCTGTTTCCACTTACATCCTCCCCACCAGGTAGCCAGCCACAGCTAGAAGCGCTGCTGCTGGGAGTAAGCAAGTTGCTTATTTTTAAGAGCACACAGTCTCCTACATGCAATTCTGCCAACAAGGCAGCTCACTAGTTGCTACAGCGCCTACTTCAGCTGAGATACAGGAGATGTTGCTGGCATAACCAGAATGTCTCGGGTGTGACTGAACACAGTTGCTAACAGCTGTTAAAAGGGAGACGAGATGAGCAGGGCCTCCTCGCTCTGTCGCGTATCGCTGAGCCCAACTAGGTCAGCCCTTCCTTTCTCAAACTTTCTGCCTACAGATGCACAATCCCATGGGGCCAACCTGCTCCGCTGCTATGTCTCTGCTCTCTATACCCTAAAGCCGAGCTTCTCGCTTCTTGTCTGCCTATTTCAGACAAGTAGCTGGGAGTTCTCCTGAGTGGATTGTTTGGTCCCGCCCAAAGCCTTTCAGCATGCTATTCCCCGACTCCAAAACAGTCTGCACGGGGAAGGAGGAATGGTGCCATTTCTGTAGAGACAGCCTGCCACTGGATACACAGCATGCTCAAAAATTTAAAAGCTTTAAAATCTATAGGAGGCAAAAGCTATGTTCCTTCAACTTTAAAACAGGCAGTTTAATTATAAGAGAGTAATTTCAGAATTAAGACATCCAAAAACTGCTGCAAAGCTACCGCACAGTTCTGTATTCTGTTGCGCATGGTTCTTCCAACTGTGATGATGCAAAGTGCTTTATAAGAAGACCAAATGTATCAAAAGAGATGCCACTCAGTGATATTTTTGTTGTTACTCACAAAAATAGGCTAAGGAAGAATACAAGAAAGACTAAGGAAGACAGAAGAGGACAGGCTAAGAAAGCCAAATCCTCTCCCCTGCAATACTCCTGGCCCATTGGGCTGATGTTGGAGAGTTCCTGCAGCCCTTGTGAAGAAGATTTCACCTTGCCTCACACTGCAGACTGGAACCAGTCCAGTTGCAATACGAAGCCACATCAGTGCTCTCAGCCAAAGAGGGAGGCTGCCACCCAGCCACAGTGACTCTTCCCTTCCCTAAGCCCAACTTCCCATCAGAAGCCAGACTTCTGGAAAGTTTTACAAGACCACCTCAGTCTCATAATCTTTTTAAGAGATGCAGCACCTGTGGTTTTTGAAACATTCAAAGTAACATTGGAGCGAACAGGTAGGAACAACAGAGCTTAGTAAGGTAAAAGCATGGCCAGTCCCTGAATTCCATCATTCTTGCTGTTAATTCAAAATCGATAAACCGCTTTGCTGACTTAGAAAAGAAAATCCAGTTTTGATTTCCTCATTCTGTTGAGGGTAGTACTCAAAGCTGTTTGGACAGAGGACGCTCACACAAGGTACACTTCATCCTTCAAATTTTAGTTGCTGTTTGGCAGCTGTGGTCTGCCTTTCCAGCCCTCTGTGGAGTGAGAAAACGTGGATATTAAGCTCAACTTTAGTCCAGTCTTTCTAGTGCTCACATTGCAAAGCTGGGTATGCACTTATATTTTCTGTTTATCTGTACCCGTACCTCTTTCTTTCTCTCTCTCTCTCTCTCACAACCCCCACCTCCCCCAGACACACTCCCAGAGGGGACTGCAAACTGGGCATGAATTTGCCCTTTGGCGATTCAGAAAAATTCTGAGAAGTTCAAGAAAAAAAAACCAAAAGAAAGTAACACACAGGACACTATGAAATCTACAGAAATGAAGATTAAAAGTAGGAAGGGACAACCTGAGCTCACTAAGAGAGAGTCTGAGCCCCCATATATAATAGAAATTATATCTTAAGTATAAGGAAGCATAGCCCAAGCCATCCACTTTGCTATTTTCCCAATCAAATTAAGAACCCTAACAATCCTGCCGCGGATAAGTTTGTCCTCTGCAAACATTTAGCTAGGTAAGATCACAGTCCCAGCTGCTGCCCACATTTCTGTAAAAGGAACATCACTGTCTTTGCTGCATGGCAGACTTATCAGTAGCAGATACCATGCAAGGCCCCAAAGAGATAACAGGCATATTATCAGCAGTGAGTGCAAGACTCTTTCTTGTGAAAGCCATTTTTTTTTCAGCAAGCTCTCCAGACATCCCACTTGAGGTGTGAAAGGTCTGGAAATTGCTATGGCCACTTCTGCTGTTTCCATTTCAGCTATCCGCAGAGAAGTGATCAAAATGTTGCAGTGTGCTCTGCACCTTACTAAGAAAAATCTCAATGCTCTTGCATGGCAATATTTATTCTGCACTCAAGAATACTGTTGCAGTGCCAGAGCCAAAATATTTTACTGTACTCACTGCTCCTACACATGGTCCTGTATCTAAGCACAGGACACAAAAGTGAGATTATTTTTGCACGGTAACAGTTGGGCATTAAACATTTGTGATACTCATATGGTGAGCTCACAGGGCGTTCTCCAGCACAGAAAGCATCATGGAGTCCAACAAATGGTTTAGGTCTTAGCTCACTTTCATGAAGTAAATAAGCATTTTCTACTTTCTATCCCCACTGCATTCAGCAGAACAAGATTCATATCAGCAGAAATATCCCTTTGTGAGTAGTTTTAATGTAATGTGTTACTGCGTGAGTGGAAGGCCCTGCAATATGGCCAGGTGTCCTGCTTTCACTCTGCCGTGAGGATGCCAACCTCCAGCAGATGAGAGTGGTGGGCAGACAGGAGCAAGGACACAGTAAACTGTCACAGCAAGATTCATGAAATCTCATGTCTATTTTTATCGTTCTTCTTTTTTTCACCTCATTTCTTATTCTGAAATTAACAAGTATCCACATGGAAAGCACACGACTGACTCTTCATGGAACTGAACTGCAGAAATACTAAAGATGTATGAAAGACAACGTATTTGCATACTTTTGCACGTACTATGAAATATACTCTGTGCTCTTGCAGTCTCATGCTCCCAAAAAAGAGCACAGGAATGATCATGGATACAATGCAGCACACATTGCTTTCACCTCCACTATCTGCATTGCTTACCTTCATTAACTGCATGAGGCTTAATAATGCAACAAGTACAGTTTGTGAATTTTGCACTGTTGACTGGTCCACGACCTCCACTGGAGGGAAAGAACAACTCCAGCTCCTGAAAACAATTGTAATTGAATACATTTTAGTTTGATCAAGCTGCATACATCAGCTTTTATCATAAGTAACAACAACTGAAGTATCCATACTCACAGAAGATAAACCTTAATTATAGATTTTCGTGCTACAAATACTTTTTCCTATAATGTTCTCTCAAATATATCTTTCCCTCTCTGGCACCATTGCTACAATCATAAAAACATAATTTGAATATTTCTTGCAATGTCTTTCTTTTCACTTTTGCAATGCTATCCATTTCCATTCAGAGCATTCAAAATGCTGTTAGCACAAACATTTGGTAGAGGTGTTCCCAGCCTTCTGAATTCTCTCTCTCTTTCCCAAACCCACTCCCATATACATACATTTTATCTTCCCCCTTTTCACATCACCTTTTCCACTGTATGAGTAAAAACGTAACTACCATCCATTTCTCAGTATGCTTTCTTTCCATATACAAAACTGACCTCCATCCCACTTATCAACCTTTTTTCCTTTTGTCTCAAACAACAAAACTTTGTCTGAAATTGTTGACTCACTCTTCATGCCTTATTGACCCTATTTTTTTTTTTTTTTTATTGTACTGAATTGAAGCTGATGAACTCAAGTGCTCTGATTTCTGGGATGAATCAAAAGAACCTCTTTGCCTCTGATCACTTCCTTTCTTCCCGCCATCACTAATCAGGTATCATACAGCTTGGGTCTTAGACCATACTGGGGTGAGCTTGACAGCCAGGCTTCTTTGCTCAGTGATATTTTTTCACTGTTCACTGCCAGTTTCACACTTTTTCCATACCATTTATTCACATATGTTACACAATCTGCCAATAAACATTATTCAAATGCTCGACACACAGATTCCATTTCAGACCTATTGGTCAAATTCAGTAAGGGAATTGATGAATTTCTATTTAAGGGAAATAATAATATCCTGGAGATGCTACTACTGAATCTATCTGATTTCTTCCTGTGTAACAGTAGCAGTGCCATTTCCTGGAATTGTCTCATTTAATTTACTAGCTCAATTCAGATAGAATAGACTTAGCTGTCTCCCAGTCTTTAGTTCATTGTACTGACAATTCCTGTAATCCTTACTTGAACACTCATACAATTCAAACTAATGGATCTTTCAATAGAAGGGAAAAAGTTTTTTCTTTTTCTCCTAGCAAATGATCCACATGTTAAGTGGGCATATCTGAGACAAAACTGTTCATTTCCTACATCCTTCTAGTGATAAAATGCTGCGTGCTTCAAAGACCTTGTCCGACTCTGTTAGGTAATGTTTACTCCAAAAGAAGCAGCCAGGAAAAGGCAGCAAAATATTTTCAATATTTAATGCTTTGTTTTATCCATTAAAAATCATAAAAGGAAAATAACTAAACAATGCTGAAGGATTAGGATGATGAACTGCCAAAGTAAAACCAAGTGAAGCCTTAAAAAGAAAATTCTTTTCCTTTCCCTTTATGCAGGATCTAAAGAAATTCCAAAATTTGGCCTGCAGAGAGACACCAGCTTAGAGTACACCAGAGGTACACCTTCACTTGTCATTTAGCCTCCAAAAGAACAATTCAGTCTTCCACTCTAACTGTTCAGTTTACAATACATTCACTAGATGTGGTTGGGACTTTGGTTTTCCTTCAGAAGAGTTCATTTAGGTCCCTTTATCTTATATTTCTTTCTTTTCAGTAAACTTCTGCAAGATGCAGCCAACTAGTTTCCATGGCAACTGCTATACAGACATATAATACTGGGCCTACTAAATTAAAATAGGCACAGGGGTATTAAATTCACAGTTTTGGTTGATTTATTGAAGATTAGTATCAGTAACAAAAGATGCACGCACCTGCAAAAGTTCAGCAAAATAATCCCACAGTCATAAAAACACTGCAGATAGATAGGGCCTTCAAACAGTGTTTCAAAAATAATGAAATGTAAAAAGAACAACAAACATAAGCCAAAGCACATACTTATACTTCTAATCAAAATTTTATGCTAATAGATACTCCTTCCTACACTCTCGGTTCAAAAGCTGGCACAGTTGTCATGGCAGCACACAGGAACAAAGAGAAACTTTCACCCTTATATATGAAGACATCTAGCTATTTAACCAGAACTACAAAGACTTTTCTGACTAAAATTCTCCTTCATCAGAAAAGATCAGTTTCATACAAAGTTCTTCTGACTATGTACCATCTTCATCAAGTTCGCCAGCAGAAAAAATACTTCAGATCCAGCATAAGATTTCTTGTCAAAACCAGAGACACACAGAGAGGATCCAGCAGCCCAGGCACGGTGCAGATAAGCAAGATGGAGTGCTTGACCGGCAGAAAACAACCCGCGCTTTGCAGTTAGCTGGCTATGCCACGCAGCCAAACAGCCAGCCAGAAGAAGAGGCTGACCAACTCTGCCCTCACCACCAGGATATAATCTCTACGAATATTTTCTAGTCTACAGTACTTGGCATCGCATTAAGTATTCTGGGGCAGATCTCTCTCCAGCTGTGCTATTGCAGCTGTTCCAATTTAAATAGAGGAAAGACTAGGATCAAGGAAGCAACAACTGGTATCTTTTCGCCGCTGGCCAAGAGCTACGATAACACAGCGCAATACCAATCAATCATGAAGTAAACTTTATTCTTGCCATCAAATAACAGCATACCTACCCCACAACAACACACACAATCACATCAATTCTGTAGAAATGCTGGTAATATTTATCACTCAGTCCCAGGGCTTTTTCTTAACACTAAGGAAAGACACATTGCAAACAAAGCAAAAGGGAACAGAACTCCTCAAAGCTAGGCCCACTGTACTACCTCTCAAAACACAAAGCAATACAAAGTGGCCTGTTTTCATAATTATACATTCTGAACAATGACAGCAGAGGAAAGCAGGCTGCAGGTAGAGGACTAGTGAGGACTGTGGAGGAGAACAGATAAGCGAAACACAGGAGGGTATAAAAGGATTTAATTGTTTAATCCGTTTTTTTTCATGACCAACATTGGTAGGCTATAGGTAGATTATGCAGACTATGCAATTAACTCAATGTTTGTGATGTACAGAAGACATTAAAAATGACCAGGCATGCTCTCCTGACCAAAGTGCTCAAGGTTCCCTTTTGTGACAGAGATAAACAAGATTTCTGTTTTCAGACAGTTTATTTTTCCATGCTAAAAAGGATTCATGAAGAATATTTAAACTAGTTCTGAACTGAAGTGGGGAAAAAAATGATGAATTCCTCACCCAGCTGTTACCAGATAAAGTAAAAATAAACCTCAGTCAAGAAATACAGTCAAAAACTTACTTGAGCAGCTGAAGCAACTGAATCTGGGCCATGAGCTGCATTTCTTAGGCCATCATGTCCAAAGTTCGCTCTAATGCTGTCTAGTGCATCAGACTGAGCCACTGCAGAGTTTGCTGGCCCCAGTAATGTTTTCCATTTACAAACTGCATCATCTCCTAAGATTTCCATAGCAACAATGGGACCACTCGTTATAAACTGGAGGAGCTCACTGTAAAATGGAAACAGCACATGGTGATCCACACTACAAATTAAAAACAACAAAAACATATGATCCAGTGGAGATGCTAAGAACTCAACTCAGCAAGGCCTTGAGCAACCTGATCTAACTTTGAAGTTGGCTTTGCTTTGAGGAGGAGGTTAGACTAGGTCATGTGCACACATCCTCTTCTTGTTATGGTTGTAGAAAAAGAACCAGATAATACAATCTCGCTCAAGCTACTGCGTAGCATGTTAGATTTCAAAAGAATTTTTTTAAAATCAGTACTGGCAACAAAGAGACCCTGCTAACCATCTGCCTGACAGGAACGATTCCTAAGCACGTCTCTTCTGTACACCAGGATTTCAGGATCCTCACACATGCCCTGCATGTGTTCCCCACTGACACAACTTCAGCACTGCTGTCAGGATGGATTGCCCCACTGCCCCGTGGATGTCTCCCACAGATTTTGCCCAGCCAAAATCCGAAGAAGGAGAGAAGAGAGAAGCAAGATTTGGAAAGTTTGTGGGGGAGAAGGGTCTTAACCACAAAGTGAGTTATTGCATCCTGGCAGAAGCAGAAGTCAAGTGATCTTAATGGGATGAATCTGAGTAAGGAGAAGAGATTGTCAGGAGCAGCCTGCCTCCTGACCTGACCACCTCACTTACACAGAAAAAAACCACCCAAAACTGGAAACACAAACATTCTATTTAAATACTAAACAGAACACCATAACTATAATTCTATATCTTTACAAAACATGCATACCAACAAGCCTGCATTTTCACTGTATAGTCTGGACAGAATGAACAAAGGAGAAAGTTGACTCAATGCTTTTTGTACAACTTTCTTTAAAAAAGAACTTTACACAACTATAATTGTGGATGTGTGTGCTTCCCCAGCCATCTTCTTCCTATTGATCATTTATGAAATGATCAGTGAGCAAGAAGAGAAGAGAAATCCTACTAGTTCTTTGCTAAAGGAACAATATTAAAACTATGAAAAGTTACATAAACATGAAGAAGCTTACACAGGGAAAAGCTATTGGAACTCAGGTTCTGTTGGTCAGAGACTGCTTGTTTAGGATACAGTTAAATGGCTTACACATACACACATCCAAGAAAAAAGCAATTTCTACAACACTGCTTACTGTGAAGACTAATCCTGAATATTAAATAATTTTTTTAAATTAAATTCTTTAATATGAAAAGCATTCTTTTCCAAACAAGTAGAATTGTTATTTTTCCCCATTATTCACTAGACTTACATTGACTAGTGAATTTGCAAACTAAATCTGAATTTAATGACAAGTAACACAATGCTAAAAATAAATGAATTGGAGATTTTACATTTTACTGCCTTGAAGATTCATGTTCTATTTGATTGGTAATGTCTTATAACTATTTGTTTCTAATTTAGAGAAAAATCCTATACAGAAGATGTAGCCAATAGGACTGCAGGATGGGAAACAAGCACATCACAGTGGACAAAGGCTACAGTTCCTCAGATAATTACCGTTAGTGTAGATAGATATCTGTGAAATAACACTACAGGCAAAATTCTTGCTTATTTATCAACATATTCAAGCAGGCTTACTCAGCAAAGAAAAGGCAATTCTAAATCTTCCTCTGATCTCCAACATGGTCAGACACAGCCTGGAGCCATGTCTCCATGAAGGGCTTGAGTTTGGACCCACAATAAATCAGTTGCTGTTGCAGGACAGCAGGTGGCTGATCCTAATACTCAAACACTTCATGACAGTACTGAAACCAGGTCTTTTGACCAAGCCAGTGCAAACCCAGGTTCCAACATGGCTGCACCCTCTTCCTAAATGAGGCAGACCACCAAGTCTGGAGGACAAGAAAGTTGTTTGTTGGCACTTTCAGGCAAAGTAGACATGACACAATGTCTGGGTCATAAGCATCAATCTGGTAATTTATGGAAAGACTAAGGTTTTTCATGTTAGGTGGAGCAGTCTAGCATCATGGAAGTTTGATGTTTTGTCCAAGGACGGCAGTACAGTGAACGGCCCCATGCACTATCCTTTCAGTTATTTATGACTTGGGGTACTTGCTTCCAAATCAATTCTCACAGATAAGTATTCTCCCCTAATTCTCCTTACCTGCAAGCTCCACCCTGATCCTGAAGATGCTCCTTTCTTGGCTTTGAAGTTTTGCCTTGCTAGGAGCATTTTCACTCTTGAGACACCAAAGACATTCCCCTGATATCATCAGGCTGTAAAGAGTGTGAGTTAAAACCCCTGGATAGCTGAAATAAGGATCTGTCCCTAGAGGAAGATGAACAGGGTGCATACTTTGCAAAGAGCTTCACTCTGATTTTCCCATGGTCCTGCAGTACCAAATATGGTAAATGAATCCTGTGCACTCGATAAGCTTAATACATGTCAAGCTGAAATTGATATACCTACTTATAAAAAGGTTTTGATTGATGGTCTATGTAGAAATCAGCTGCTTCTTTTCTGAAAGAGTAAAAACACATACATATAGATGTATAGATATAGATCTACAAACACGCACACACACATATATATAAACCCCCCTGAAAACCACAAACTATCATTCATCAACATGTCTCTACAGGTAGTGTCTTCCCAAGCTGGACAGCTTGTGGGGTGCTCATGCCTAATAACAGAGACTACATTTAACTTTCAGTCATATTTTGTGTGGCTACAGGTGTAGCTTGTAGCTGACTCCTCCTTATGCTCCTACTCTGGGAAGGAAGTAATTACTGAAGCCCATAGCATGGACTTTGAGGGCCACTGATGGTCCCAACATTCTCAGGTTGAGAAATAAATGTAGCAGAGTCACCTTCTTGCCAAGCCATTCACTGTTACGTTGTTTCCATCTTCCACCTCAGTTTAGGTGTGTATGTTGGTTAATGAGGTTTGGGTTTAAACATAAAAAACCAATTTATGCACTTCACTGGAATTTACTTCCTTATCAAGGCTGGTGTTTGATTACACGGGTACACAACAGAATACCGCGTAATCTGGTTTCTATTCAGTATCCTCAAATATTACAAGTCACATAGGCAGCACAATGTCCTCCAGATTAAAACTTGCTTTCTCCCACTTGAAAACTCAATTTGGTCTTGCACTTTCCCTTGAGGAACACAGCAGTTACTACACATCACTTTCTCCCAAAGCAATGGGCTTTCTGTAATGAGGAGGGCTCCTTACATTGCCAGGCAAATAAAGGCCACCAGGCATACACAGTATGTCTGTACCACAGCTGTTACTTAGTCTTTACTCAGGTACTGGAAGCAAAAAGATACCCTTTTCAGCTAGGGTGGTGGCCCTCTCCAAGCTCTGCACTGCCACAGCCACGCTGCTAGCAGCACAGGGCTCAGCTACCCAACTACACAAGTTTCAGGGACCATGGTGCAGGACCCACCATCCATCCACCGGTGGGCATACCATTCTGCGGCTTTTCACACCATCACCCCCTGCAGTTAGACAACCTACTCTCTTCCCTGTTTTTATCTCCAGCTACTTCTCATGTTTAACTCTTGCTTACTGCAATGATTTTTTTGCATGGCAACAGCTAGAAAAATCCATGGGGTTTTCAAGTCTAGCCCTGTTATTTTGCAGCTTCAAAATTCCAGTTCAGTCTTGGTTTGCTCCAAATCCTGCTGTGTACCACTTTCTGAAGCTGGAATTTGTGGAGTAGGACAAGCTCCTCAGGAGCATTGACAGGTGAAAGCAAGCAATATTGCTCACCCCTAATCTGGGTACAAAGTTCATAATCAAAACAGAGCTGCAGGGAGACTAAAAGATTTCCACTTGGAAAACTGTTTTTACATGCAGAAACAGACTTCTGATTTTTTCTCGTCTCCATGATTTTGCTCACTTCGAGCAGCTTTCTTTACTGGAAGAAATTACCTGCCTGTTTTTCAAATAACAGATTCCAAGTCTGAACAAATGCACGGTTCTGTCATCTGCAATGCAACTTTTCACAACTCTCTCCCGTTTGCAGCCCTGATTTAAGCCCAATATTGCCAGAGGAAAGAAATAACCTCAAGAAGAACCTAAGAAGAATTTAATTTTCCTAACCTTGACAGCTATTTGAACAGTCACAGCTTTCTCCAGCTTTTTTATCAAAATGACCACCTGCTCTTTGGAACTGAATAATTCCTGTTTTCTTGCTTTCAGTTCAGTGCAAGTATGAGCCATTCAAAATTCAAAAGATTTTCACTGACCATACAATGAATATGCTTTCCCTCCATTTCATAACTAAGACAGAAACATGATTTAAAAATTTTGTTAGTCACAGAAACTCTTGCAATCTCAGCTTCAAACCTACATGCTGCAAATAGCCCAAAGTTTTTGTTTAAAATTCACTATTTCACCAGAAAATCCTCTTCTGAAGCTAATTTACCAAATAATTTTGGAAAGCAAATATGAAAAAGGTATGCAAACAGATTAAGTGTTGTCATTTCTGAATGCAAAGAAATACTTGAGGGATATATTTCTGAAACAAATTGAGCTCTACTAATCATTTCAGAATTCCTATTGCAATAAAGATAAAAATGCAGTTGTGCTGTATAACTTAGTTCCTTTTTTATTTCATCTCTCTCATTAGTTCTCTGCTTTTAAAGAATGGAAAACAGTGTTCATCTGGGAATAACAGACTGAACTGACATATGATTAAATGAAGAGACTAGAGAGCTGACCTATCAACACAGGTGCCTGCCTTCACTTTCATATCTTGGCTACAATTTTTACAGAAGGCATGAATCTACTTAACTGTGATTGTCGAACAAATGTCAGTAATAATCTCTTTAAAGAAAGCGGTAGATGATGATGCTGGTTTGAACAAGCCTGCCTGCAGAGATCTAAGTGTAGAAGACTTTGGCAAAGCCATAGTCTATCATTTTGAAATGGCACAGTCCCAAGAAACAGCGTATACAGTATGCAGAGAAACCACAAATACTCAAGACATTTTAAATATATCTAGTATCACAGCCCAATCTTGTGCTTAATAATAATAATTTTTAATTACACAAGACAAGCACAAATTTTTATATAGCAATAGGCAATAAAAGTTCAAGTCTCAAAGTTTCTTCCCTTCAGTGTGAGTCAACTCTAAAGCACGTGACTTGGCTCAACGGTTCTTCAAGTTCTCAGACAGACACGGAAATAAAGAACCACCCAACATAACATTTCAGGATCAGATCTCTCAGACTGCAGGAGAGCAAGCCAAAAAAAGCTGGCTTGAAAGACATTGTGAATTGTGAATCAGTATTAGAAATGTGACTGAACTCATGAACTGGAGTTGTTTGAAAGAGGATGTGGGACCAGTATAATCAAACATTGCAGCAGGTGAATGCAGAGACAAGAAGAGGAAGTCACATAGTTGTTTTATCGGTATTTCAGAAAGCCAAAAAAGGTTTTTAGGTAGGGGAAAATTGTTCCTGACCTCACACAGAAACCATAAAAACACATGGAAACAGTATTTTGTAAGACAGATAGCTTTTCTTTTCAAAGACACGTTGTATATGAACAGATTTGGCAAAGCAGCAAATGAGAAAAAGATTACTTCCCCAAAGTTACAGCACTAGGGTAAATCAATTATGTTTCTTTCCTCTGCAGCATGCCTTTTTTTAAATCTTGTGGCTCAATGAGGTAAGTGGAGAACAGCGAAGGTTGAGGGGGATGAGACACTGGAACAGGCTGCCCAGAGAATGTTGTGGATGCCCCATACTTGGAATTGTTCAAAGCCAGGTTGGATGGGGCTTTGAGCAACCTGGCCTAGTGGGAGGTGCCCTTGCCCATGGCAGGGGGGTTGGAACTAGATGATCTTAAATGTTCTTTCCAACTCCAACCATTCTATGATTCTACGATTAGGAAAATGCATGAGTAAAATCTGTCCAATCCTGTGACATCATCAGAAGACCATTTGCTTTGCCTGGGACTTCCAGTCATTAAAAAGCAAACAAGTTTGGGTTCTGAGAGCACAAATTAAGACAACAGTTTTACTGAGAGTGAACAAACCAACTACTTTAAAGACAACGTTGTTACAATCAGCAATATGCTTTGTATCAAGAAGCCATGAGGTGAGGACATACAGACATGTCAGCAGTAAACACTGCTGAATTGCTAAAGCTGTTAGTCACCTTGGATTCGTACAGAGACATTACATGCTTAATCACCCATACTCATTTGCACAGAACTTTATAATACTTAGCTTAATTCTCTACATGCTTTCACAAACCTACATGATTATGAAACAGATGAGTCTTCCCTCTATTACTCACTGGGATGGATTTGATGTGTGGAACAACACAGCATAGCTTCAGAGAACATTCTTAACTGCAAAAATAGTATTTAGATACAATAGAGCTAACCTTAAAAATTCCTTACCTTGAAAGCACCATCATTTTGGCCTTAGTTATTGTAAATCCTGCATTAGTAATGATATCAATTAATTCTCCAATCTTGGGCATTGCATCAGGTTTAATCAAAGCCAGTGTTCTGAAAAAAAAAAAAAAAAAAGTAGAGAGATACAGCCAACACTACTTTCCTTAGAGCATTTGGTGTGCATGTTGAGTTTATATTCAGTCAAAAAAACATCGCATCAAAGACAGAAATTCTGCCACAGTCAAACATCCTAGTCCCCATGCCTCATCAATTTCCACGCTGTTCTTGAATGCCTGCGCAAGACATTATTCTGATAGGAATGAGCTTTGCACATTACAATTTCCTCGGCTTTCTAACCCAAGTCAGCCCACAGTGTTCCACCAACAGTCATTATTTACTGGCTTCTCTCTTCACTCTCAGAGGAAACAATTTGAGCACTTCTTCCTTAGCTAGTGTATATCTCTGTACCTCCTCACTCATGGCTCTGGATTAGAACACAATTGATTTGTTAATGTCTCCCTACGGTTGCTGAGTGCCCTTTTTGCCTAATGTTAATCATTATATACATAAAAATGAAGCTGTTAAAATGCCCTGTTTAAAAATGCTACTTAAACACGTGCCTCTTCCATAAAACTCAAAATGAAATGATTGTGTTATTATTACTTTTAAAATATTTGGAGGCCTCAGTGAGAAGAAGGTCCTGTTGTGCTTAATACAGTACAAACACTTCATCGTATAAAATATGCATGCCAAATAGCTGGCACTGTTAATAGACACAATAAGAGGTTGCCAGAGGAGGTATTACGTCTCTTATACTGACTGACAGCTATATTCTAAGGGACATCAATCAAAAAATTTCTACACTCTCCCCCATATCTTTGTTTCCAAGTACATCCTGTCTTCTCGATAATTATCTTTTTATACTATACATACCCAAGGCCAGGACTGCTTTATTAGTGCACTTTGCATAGCACCAAGTACACCATCAGCACTAAACATATTATTAATCAAAAATAACAAGCACAAAAAGAAGGTCTGTAAAATGGCATTTTCTATTTGCATTCATCTTGTGGTGAGTCAGCTTCAAATGTGCTCAGCTTACAAATGAACAGATTTATTCAACCCTGTATCTCAGAAACTCCACATCTCTGACTATCCTAAAGAACTCTTTCCATCTTTTACAATGTTTCCAATAATGAAGGCTACCCAAGACAGATTTTTTTACTGCAGTACTTCCCTAGATGAAAGGCAAATAATTGCAAATTTCTCATTTTATACACCAGCATAGCATGGAAAGCAGCCTTTAGGTTAGCAGTAGTATGTTCTAGCCAGGGCAAATACGCTGAGGTTAGAGGAGATGGATGAAATTCCACTACCTTTACTTTGAACCTTAAGTGACCCCAGATTGACAGATGTTATGGGAACAGAGAGACTATCTGTTTCACAGCAAATCTAAACGAAGGAAGGTTTTAGGACCAGGAATGTAAAGAGGAAGATTTGAAAGTATGTGACATTTCATCTGAAAGTAAGGGAGAGACATAGATTACCTTCAGAAACAAACAGATTGCCTCAAGCATCAGGAAGCTCATATACACGGACAGCTTAGCCCCAGATCCATTGGGAAATATGTCACAAAAAGACTGATGGACTAAGGTATAGCCAGAAACTGCATGAAAGTAGCCATCCAAGCCTATGCTTCAGTCCACTGCAGTGCAAGCTAAAGCTGGTTTAGCCCTATCTTCAGATCAGGAAAGGCTGACCTCTGGCCAATATTCAACACAGTTTGCCAGCATACTCCATGCAGCATACGGCCTGTAGCCTGTCCCCCTCTTCCCCAAGGATTTCACAGGTCTACCTCATTTTGTGATATAATTTATCATATGACAGGGTGTGCCACGTGCATCGAGGCACATGACGAGGAACAGCTGCATGCTTGACCGATGACACGTACCCACCCAGTCACACAATGTATGATTTGCATCTTGGCAGAAGAGGTTCTCAACTCTGTCGTTTACCATGAACAATAACGATCAAATCACTGGAAAGAGATCTCCAGTGCTGTTTGCTTTTCCTTGAGGAATACCTTTTTGAATTCATGCTATTACACAGACTATGTGAGACAGATTGCTAATGCTAGAAATAAACTGTCCCTTACTTTGCTAATTTCAAGCTTTCTAGTAAAAATGAAATTCCTAGCAATATGTAATGAAACATTGCATTATGAAGCAATTTACTTAGAAGATATTAATACAAACTGCAATGAGCAACTCTTGTAACATCTTTTCTCTAACACTCATATACAAACTTTAACATTTCAGTGTGAGCTTCTCAAAGGTACGCAGGATAAGAAAAGTATAATTCAGGATGCTGAAGACTGTTTCTGAGATTGGATTTTGATTCATGTGCCCTATTTTTAGTTTTAATTAGGAATATGTTTCTTGTGGTTTGACATGATGCAGTCTGCAAAGTACATTTTGAAACAGTTCTATGTCTAGGGACAAAGGAGAAAGAGTGAAAATTAAGCTAATTTGCTTACATTTTCAGAGAGACTGTATGACTACTCCAATGAGAACTGAAACATCAGAAGATGGGAACTGATCAAAGGAACAGTGCACAAAGCATGCTGTGGCTATGCTTGTGATACCTATTTATTTCTAATAATAGGACTGTTGCATGTACAGTAGCTTATGTCTTGTATGGGAAGAAACACTGATTATGTCAATGACTGGAAGCATAAGAATAACATATCCAATCAAAAAAGAATTCAAATCTTTCTGGCTGAGACACAAGCTTTCTAACACCATTTCCAAATCCAGTGATATTAACTGACCCTAAGTATAGTCTACCTAGACAGGACACACTACGCAGATATGCTTACTTACCCATTTTAGTCACTGTTTGTGATGGTTTCCTTATGATGCGCTGGGAGAGGAGCAGGGAAGAAGAACACTGAAATATCGCTATATTTAAAAATTGACCCAAAACAGAAGAAAAGCAGGTGTAGAAACTGAAAATCCATAGAACTGTCTTAATAATTTTAGCCTAATTCTAGAAAGGGCCTGTGCAAACATAGCCTCTTTTTACACATTTATTTTGTACTTCATGTACCTAGAGTCACATTGACTTGCTTTAGTGACAAAAACAAAGGTCTCTAATTCAAAATGTTCAAGATTTTTGATATACATTCTTCAGTCTCCTTCAAAGGCCTTTGCTGAGCCTGTCTGCATACATATTCAGTGATCAAAGAATGTATTTCCAAAGTCAAACTAAACTGCTGATAGTCCTGTACAGCACAAAGGCAAGAAAAGATGAGGAAACATTCTGCCTCACACAACATCCTTAAAATTATTAACAGAATTCCAACTACAGATTGTTTTAGGAATTATCACATATTGCAGAAATCTTACTATATCTATTTAACTAATAACTGCTGTAAAAACTGCTAGGACCGGGCCAACAAGACAAATACCTCATATGCAACTGTTTTGCCCAAGAACTCTTTTAATAGGATCCTGTTTACCCAGTGAAAGCCTCTGTGAAGAAACTGGATTTTGAGGATCCCTTGCCTGTTTAAGACACCTTTCACTTTGTTCCTTTGGGCTATTCTGAAT
Source organism: Burhinus oedicnemus (assembly GCA_008921705.1). Taxonomy (NCBI): domain Eukaryota; kingdom Metazoa; phylum Chordata; class Aves; order Charadriiformes; family Burhinidae; genus Burhinus; species Burhinus oedicnemus. The sequence goes on along the minus strand of VFFE01006448.1, from coordinate 344,015 downwards.
ATGTAACACCACTTGCCTATCTATGTTATCTTTCAGCCAACATTCCCAAAATGTTTTCCAAACAGCTGACATGTCATAAATTCCCTTCCTTCCTTTTGTAGAGCAGTACAAAAAACTCACCCCCTCCCAGGACTTCATTGACACAACTATAGTGTTGCTGTATAGACAGCAACTTCCCTTACAAGAAGAAGAAAATGTCATTTTTTCACAAGCTGCCTTTTCTTGGTATAACTGCATCAGCACCAGGGCTTATGCTAGTTTATGCAGAGCTGGAAATACACAACTATAAAAAGTTACATTGATATAAAAACCATACACAAGACAGGCGTAATCTACCCAAGGCTCCAGTGAGGAACAGAGAGAGTAGCCACACATACAGAAAGCCGTCCTCTGGTGTTTTTCACCTCCTTTGCTACTCTTCCACCATTTCCAACCCCAGCTTGGAGAAGAAGTACCAGGAGAACTCCTTCTGGAAAGACATTATGTGAGTCATTTCCAAGGCAACGTTTTTGTGAAGTTAAGACAAAGATGTGTGTTAAAACTTGCAACTCTTCCTGTATGTCTGGTTGTGTACAACTCTCCATGAAGAGTTCAAAATAAGCCCAGTTAGTGGGAGGGAGCAAGAAAGTAGGCGAATAGGGCTCCCTAGAATATCATACCTAAGAAAATATTCTGTGCTCTTCTCAAAAGAAGCTAGAGCAAATTATAAAAATTTGTTAATTTGCAAATTCAGAGATTACCTGCACTGCAGTCAAACCAGATTTAAATTCCTTGTAAATTAATCGTATTGTCATTTTATTAAGTCTCTCCTGACACTTTTGTTCTTAGATGGGCTCTTAAAATCTTTTCCAAAGCAAGTCTTTCAACGACAAAGAGAGATAATTAGTGTTATCTTTGTCCATTATAAACGAAATTTGTCTTCACAAACAAGCCTGTAAGTTTTATTGACATTCTCCCTCTATACTTCCTGTCCTCATGCATACAGAGTTTAGGAGATGCTGAGAGAAGTCTCAGAAAAAATCCCCCATAGTGGGAAAAACAACGGAGAATGGAAATAGGCCTCTCTCACTCCTGTTCCTACTGTTTTCAGTTACTACTACCAACACAGAGTAGATCTGATTGGTAAGGCACTAGGGTTCTGCACAGACCCCAGAGAGGCAGGCGCTAGTTTTGCAAGAGCACAGCACACATCAGGGTTACCATAACAATTCTGCCCCAAGAGAATCCACAAATCCCAAGAATCCTACTGCTGCCTGCCCTGGGGGAGTAACAAAGCTGAACAGAACCCCCTGTTTTCTTCCTCCCAAGAGACCTAAAGGAGGCAGCAGTTGACACCATGGAGAAGTTGGCCTTGAAGATTTATCCAGTAACAATGGCAATCATGGGTTTGCCCACAAGCAGGGGCCACTTTGCTTCTCTCCAGCTATCAGTATGCCAGATCACTTCAAACAGCACAAAAACTTGTAGCTATCTCCTCCTCTCGCTACAGTACAGAAAACTTACCTCATTTCCAGTAAAGGACAACTACTTGGAAACCCCATCCACAAAGGAAGATTTAAAAAAATGTGCTTTCTTACCTCTCTCTGCGGCTCCCCAGCTTGCGGGCTGTATATTGATCCCCATAGTCCACTAAGGATAAATGACGGGAAAAAACAGTAATTTTGTTGCCCACAAATAAATCCTCAAGGTGTAAGCTCTCATACTTGGTGCGCTTCAGAAAGGTGCGACGGTTCTTCACATCATACTGCAGAGAAAAGAAGATTAAACCTACCATAGCAAGAGATTTAAGCTGTGGGCAAACAACATAATTTTTACTCTACCTTCAGAAATTACCATAGTACTGTGGGATTGAATCTGATCACTAAATTGATTTAATCCCTAAATCTTTGAACTTGCAGGTGTACCAGGAAAGCTTAGAAGACTAAACCACAATTACAAATTTATTCCATTCAAATAGTCTCAGGCCTGACAGCTATCTTTGCATTTTTTATTTTATCATTTGCTTGTGCTAATTCAAGCTGTGATAAATGGTTCAGGTGCCCAGTCTCACTGAGAGTTCCCCCCAGCAGATCTATGCTGTTTCACAGACCAATAGCTTGCACCAGGAATGATCAAGATACACACTGTGGCAGGTCTCCTCTTCAGGGCATCGTTCCAGTGATACTATGCTTTGTTTGACTGCATAAGACTCAGAATTAGGGACGGATGGATGACTGCAACACTAGGTTGAGACATTCTCACTGCCTAGAGCTGCAAGCTCAAAAGCCTGTCAAGACAATTCAGCTACATATCATCATTCCAAGCAAGACGTTAATGTGTAGTTTTCTGGGTGGGCTGGCAAAGCACAAAAGGCAACCTGCTGTACAGTTTCTTCACTGCATTTAGGTACTGCAGATGTCTTCAGTTTCCTGGGGAAGTGGAATCCTATGAAAGGAGGAGTTCTGTCCTCCTCAGGCCAAACTTCCCCTTCTCTGTCTTGAATTACATGTACTGTCCTCCATTGCAATGGTATATAGACTAGAATAGCATTAAAAGAAAGAACACCATTCCCACAAATTTTGGAGGAAAAAAAATTAAGAGCAAAATTACATACCCCTCCATGTTCTGAAATGTATGAACAAATTTCTCTCCTGTTAGAAGGTTAGAAAAATTGCAAGTTTTTCCAGAATAGTCAACACTTCACAGATCAGAGAATATAAATTATTTTGATACTTCCTTCTGCTGAGGCAGCATTATAAGGAAGAATCCTTCCCTGATGAAAGGTCTTTAGCCCCTCATATGTGCTCCTACTAAGTGTCATTTATTCAAGTGTAGTAGGGAATGAAATGACAACATGCTGAAAAAAAAAAAAATCACTTGAATTCAGTGACTTGTTTTTTCCTGGACTTTGCCAGGAAGCCTATTAACTGACTTGACCATATCTAAATTCTTCAATATCTTGACTCAAAATCTGAAAATTTCCTTGATTATTTCACTAACAGCTGCCAGAAAGGCACCTTGAGCTGTTTCTTTCTTCTCAAGCAAAAGATAAAGGTGCAAGGGAGGCATCTACCTGTGTTAAAGAACTCTTCTTTAGAGTGCAATTTTGGATCAGTTTAAAAGACCTTTTTATAAAGTGAATGATAAGCCACAGCTGCCCATGTACATGTGGAAGTAAATTATCCAAAACAAAATAGTTCTCTGCTAAGAGTTTGTCCTTTTTGAAGACTTCTTCTCACTTTTTAGGAAATCTCCTGTAGAAAGAACAGTTTTCAGGCTTTAAGAATTTCCCATAAGAGTTATTAACTATGGAAAATTTAGAGAATGAGGCATCTCTTTGTAAAGAGATCCAGTTTGATCATAAGAGTTGCTTGCTGTCCTTCGACAAAAACCTATGCTGTCTTCTTCCAGCTGCAAAGCAAGCTGGAAACTTGTCTTATTATTCCCACCATCATTTTTCTTTACAGGAACCAAGACATGATGGTCTGAGAAAGAAAAGGAAAGCTGAGGACTTCACGTAACACAAGCTTTCAACAGTTGTGCTCCACCCTCAGCTGAGGTGTGTGATAAAGGAGAGTTATTGTCAGGGAGGTGGGAAAGGGGATGAAACATCTTTCTCATAAGCAGGGAGAAGCTGGCTTATATGCATTACCTCCCTTCTCCTGAGATATGTTAGAGGTAAGAGCAGGCTGTCATCTCCTCAGGAAGATAACAAAAGATGCAGAAGAATTAGGCAGTAATAAAGAAAGAATCACCAAATTTTGTAGAAATTAAAACAAAACAAAACAGAAGAGAAGAGAATTCTAAATTTAATCTCTGTCCACGAACTCACCCCCAAAAGTGATTTTGAGATATTCTTTCTATAGAGGTGTTACATGCATTTTTGCTTTGTTAACTCCTGTCATGATCACACACAGTCCATATACACTCATGACTGTGTACACACCATACTATCTTAACCTAAGAGCACACTAGCCAAATGCAAGTCTACAAGCCGTAGGTATTTGATGCTGAATGCATTAAGAAGCTCAATAACACCTTGAAAGCTCTTGGTTTTGAGACATCTAGGTGAAATGAACAACAATTTTGCCAGCCTACACACAGTTGTGTAGGAAGATTATTACGGCTCCTGACTGATTAGCTAAACTGTCTCTGGGAAATAAAAAATAAAAATCCTCACATTTTGACAACTGTGCACACAGACATCATACAAAGAACTAACTTAAACAGGGACAACATCACGATAGAGTCTGTTTAAAGAGACTATCAGTAAAATGTGCAAAGTGTATCTCTTAACACAGGTGGATACCATGGTTTCAGTGAGCAGTAGTTTGGGTAAGAAAAGGTAAATTCCACTAGCTTTCTTATTTCTGCATTTTATAGTTACAGCAGGAAAACTAAAATTTGATAATGAAATTACTAAGTATGAATATCCAAATCTAGGCTATTCTCAGACCTTTAGGTCTTCATTAAAAATCAGAAAAGACTAGTCCAAAACATTCACCTGTTCCTAAAAGGAAGCACAAAGCATTGTTTGGTTTATTAGGATCATCTTTACAGTACATACTACATTTTAACATATATGCCTGTGACTGCAAAATTATTGTTTTCACTTGCTATCAATAAACAATGGGTATTAGTTGTATGAATCACAAGTCAGAAAGGTCTGTGCAAGCACCACTGATGGAAAAATTTAGAACCTGCTGTCTGAAACATTCTTCCTTTCATTAAAACCAATTTAAGATCAATTTACCATTTCCTCTACTTTGATAAGACTCTTTTACATTTTACTCTGCAGAGACTTCTGGAATTCCAGCTGAAGCTTACTCCCCTGTTTGGAATCAATTTATGTTTCTCAAGCAGTAGGTCAGCGCTGCTGAGTTTCACTTCTGAAACCCAAGTAGAGATTGTGAAAATGAATCTCTCCATGCCAAAGCAAGCTTTTAAAAAAAAAAAAAAAAAAATCATAAATGTGGAAGCTCTTCCACATGCTTCACTGTGAACTTGTATTTTTGCTTTTCTTTTAGTTTTAGAATCAGAGCAAGATACATCTTAAAGTACATTTTCCTTACCTGGAAAATTAATCGGCACAGTCTGTGGCCTGCCATTTTACAAACTGTTTAATTGGATATTACACTTATGACAATAGGTTTTTTCTTTTATTCTTACCATTTCTACTGATCCATCTTTCGGATAATACAGAAGTTCATAACGCCGGAAGAGTGAAGCATTTGGGTCATACCATTCAGCAGTGAAAGCAAATCTGTCATCTTGACTCTGGAAAAAGAAAAGGGGGGAAAACAGCTATTACAGAAAGCATATATGTTTTATACGTAAAAACACACAAAAAACTTCCTTGCATTTTTTATCAGAAAATTGAAAAAAATCACTAGTAAATGCACTTGCACACTCTGCATATCATACTCTGCTTACCACAGCTGGTGACATCTTTTCACTTGTTAGCTACCATCTTTTAAGTATGATGGAAACAGCATGGCAGTTCTCCAGGCAATCTCAAAACTTATTCTGATTTCATCAGTCATGAGATGTGGACTGTTGCAGAAGTTGTTGTTAGACTTCTTAACTTTATGAAAGTATTTTATTTACTTTCATTTGTTAAAAAGAACATGTTTCCTCATAACTAAATTATGGAATCTTAACACATTTTCTACACACCCTCCAAGAAAACACTGCTCTCCCTGAGCAGTCGTATCTGAACTTCTGTTAATGACGAGACAAACGTATTCAATTTAAGGGCAACATTAGTTTGATTCACTACTTAACTTCCTGAAATTTACTTTAAGCATAAATAGGCCAATCTCATTTACAACTCATTTTCTGTCCCTAAGGAGCGTGACAAGAAAGGTAGACTCCAATAATTCTAAAACTGTAGCTACATGTGTAGCTTCTCTCCGCTCCTCATCCTTCAGAGGGTAACCCCCTACAGGAAAGTAAGCACAAAGGCAATGCATTGCATATGGATGTGCAGTTCTAGCACCTCTTAGTGGTATATGTTTGTTAGCTATTGATACTGCAAAATCAGTTATTTGATAGCTGTTAGATGGAGCTCTAAATTTTTATTTTCCACACCTCCTCTAAATCTGATTGCTACTCCTGACAGTAAGCACAGTCTTGTCACAGGATCCCACTCTTTAGATGTATCTTTACTCTTATACAACTTAAACATTTAGGTACCACTGGGAGTTCAAGGTGGAGCCATATAGGCCTTTTTAGTCCTTCAGATTTTAGAAAACAGCAGTGTTTCAGTTGTTTCAAAGACTGCTCAATAAGCAACAGAACAGAAAGAGTTCCCAGCAGGAAAAGAATTATAATAATTTTCCTAGTAGGTGCAAGCTTATAGACATACAGACATTAAAAAACAAACAAACAAAACCGCAAAAAAATAAACCACACCAAACAAAAAAACCCAACCCAAAACAACAACAGTGATCTTGCTTTTCTTGTCAGTGCATTTTTTCTTTCAGCATCTTCAGCTTAAAACCGATTTACAACTAAGTGCTTTTGCAGGTTGAAGTCCTAACACAAGCAGCAGCAGGAAAGAATGAAATAATGAAGAGCAATTTCAGAATTTTCCAATGTGATGAATACTTGTACCTGTTCAGTTAAAAGCATCACGGCAAGTGCCCTACCCTCCTGGCAGCCCTTATGGTACCCCTACACTGCACACCGAAGACATGATTATATCACAGAAAGACTTACGCAGTGGGGGCAGCACAGCGCTCAGTGAAGGATGCAAAGCTTTCATTTCTAACTGTAGAAGTCTGTACAGCACTGAAAGCCTTATTTACATGAGCTGCCTTAACTTCTGTGCTATCTCTTACAGTACACACTGTAGCCTTTGACAATACTTATGTTTTAGCTGCTGCATCCAGCACAAAAACTCCCTGGGGACTTACCCTGGTTTCTGGCCCTTACTTAAGCTAGATATGCTTGTGTCTTCATTGCTACTGCTGTTGTTGTGGAGATACATAAGCCAGAACAAACTCTTTCTTATTTCAAAACTCACACCTTAATTTTTCTATATAGGCATGCCATTGTGAATAAGCAGTAATAAGGGCTGGTAGACAATAACAAATGACTGATTTCAACCTTGATCTTAAAAACACTCATACTGCTGGAATACAAGACAAAACATTTGATCGATTAATTTGACCAACATCACATCAAGGATGGATGTTATAGGGAAGCAGTTCTCTATCAAAGAGGCTGTCTAAAAAGAAAAACAGTTCTGTTTGTAGAGTACTACCTTCAGAAGCTGACCAGTGATGTATGAAACAAAAAAAGATGCACTATCCTTAATCAATGTCTCCTCATAACATGAAGACATATATAATTGCATTACTTCATGCTACTTATTTCATACTATAGCGTCACTTTGAAATATATTTTCTAGGTAGCAGTTACCAGAGAAGCTATTTATTTTCATTTAAGCAAAAATTCCAAAATTTCCAAATGCTTACTTGTCTCAGGGAAGTAATGTATTTATTTGAACAAGTGAAGAAAACACCATTAGATTTTTTGCTTAGTCACCAGTATCAGTCATCACCACCTTCATGTTTACAGTGAGAAACTACATTGAGTGTCTTATCTGGTGAGGAATTGGTCTGATTTTTTTTCTTTTAACACAACCTTCGTTTTAAGATCCATTTGAAATTCATTTTATAAGATCTTACTCAATCTGAGCTATTTATATTTGTTATTCAGCAAGCTCTGCTGGCCACTGCTTCTTACTCAGCTGAATGGCAGAAATGACCATTCTGTATCATATTCTTTTAGCACTATAAGCAAAGACAAGGTAATAAATGCTACTTAAACTTGAAAAACACTGCAGAGCTAACCCCCAAATGCCCAGTAATATTATCAGTAAGCAGGAAAATTTGGATTATTATTTTGAATCTGGAAAATATAGAGAGCTAACAGTTTTCAAAAATGACCAAAACAAGGTCTGTAAAGCTTCTCCTAGGCCATAACCAGAATTTCCTCTGCTTTATGGACATAAAATTATCACAATAAATATTTCTAAATGCAGAGAACAATATCAGAAGAAAACTTAAGGGCTTACGGGAAATACTGTAAAACTAATTGGAAATCGATTATGTTTGTGAACAGGTAGATTGTTTCAGAGGCACGCACTGCAAAGTGAAGAAATTCAATATTAAAAGAAAACTGAAGACCCTGCCAAAGAAGTATAACGTAAAACATAATAGGACTACAATTTTACTATTGCAGATTCATGCATACAGTCTTAAAACAGATAGAAGACAATCCTGAATACAATCATGACATGGAGTAATGTGAACATATTCTGGTGAGCCCTTGCCAGGCTGCTCCAAGTCATCAAAGTCACCAACCGATTTAAAATCGTAAGTTTTAAAAAGTGAGTACATATGAAGCTCATAATACATCTTTTTAAATGAGAACTGAGACTTTTATTTACTTATTTAATGCAGGAGTAGGATTTTGGAGGCAAAAACCAAACACAAAAACATGTCCATTTCCCATCACATATTGTAAGGATTGCAATAAAGTTTTAAGTCTTCGCAGCCCTGAAATTATCTTTACTGAACATTTACTTTCAATCAGTTTACTGCTCAATCAACAGAACTGGTACAGCAAACAACTTTCTTACATACCCTTTCACTAGCGTGCCCTAGACTGCAATGTGGGAAGGAGTCTCAAAGGCGAGAAAGTACAATAGGAGACATGCTAAGTTTCATCCTTGGCTTCTGTTCATCCGCCTAACAAATGAAACTTAAAGAAAAAACATTTGTCCAGAGCAGAGTGATTACAGACCAGTGACAACCTGTTAGGTGGTATCACGTTCAGCGCACCACACTGCTCCAGACCAGCACTGAGTCCCGAAAGAGGAAGATTTCACAGCCCTTGACCAGAGAGCCCCAGCACTTCATTCCCCCAGGAAATAGCTGAAACATGTTAGTCACTAGTGAAATCACATCACTGTGCACAGCTTGAGTAATAACAAATCAAGTGAATCTATAAATACATTATAACTCAGAAAATTCTTGCTTTAAAGCACTAGTTTCCAATTATTTCTGTACTGCACCCTCATTAAAATCACACATTGCCTTTGCTTTCATGACTACACAATTAACCAAGCAATACCTAATGGGGGAGAAATAATTTTTCATAACTTTTCACATCAGTGGAAAAACTATCAGCATTAAAAAACCCAGCAGTGACTGTGCACTTTATATTTACACAATGATAGTTTTAGAGTAGCTGTCTTCAGCTCAATTTTTACAGCCCCCTTCCATGGTAAAATCTAGAGCCACTGAAATCAGTGATGTCAAGAGTTCACCTACTGTGAATATGGAAAGAATAACCTTTTTCTTTCTTTCTTCTTTTACAAGCTGCATGGAAAAACATTTGGATGCATGTAGGTTTTGCTAGCTTATGCTTTTTTGTTCATATTAGTATGTGTGAATATGCAGTAGGATGGCTCTGTGCACCTGAGAAACATTTACCGAAGTACAGCCAAATTAAAAAAATTAAATTTTGTACTTACTTCTGAAAGTGATGGGGGAAGTAGTCATCCTTAGCATGGGACTAAATTCTAGAAGTTAAATCCAAATGAAAGAACTGTGCTCACAAAAAACTCTGCTGCAGAGGGAAACGGTTTGTCCTGAACATAGCTGCCAAGGAAGCTTATAACCAGAAAGCAGAACACTTAGCAAGCTGGGCTGGAAATGATCTTTTGACCTGTAAACCTTTTAGACTTCCAAAGGGCTTCTGTTCTGCAGTAAAACCAAAGCAGATCTTCCAGAGGTTTTCATGAGAAGCAACAATGGTAGAACAGCAGCTCAAGGACTAAGGAACTTGCACGGGAAGGTGGAAAAACAGTTTTATCCCAGTGGTCTGAACCATGTAGAACATACACCTGGATTCAGTTTTCCCAGCTTCAAGATGCCTCCTGACTGCAACATTATTTTACTGTTCTGGGGTAAGTACTTCTGTCCTCTTCCTCTAGTTTTGACTTGAAATTTCATCCTAGAGTTTCTTTTACAATGGAGAACACAGGGAATCAGGAGCTACAGAATTTTTTTTCTGCTGGTCATATGCACTCTCAGACTTTTCACAGTCTAAGGAAAGGGTAGTTTAGATGATTCCCCTCGCTGTTACATGAGCAATGTATTTTTACTAAGATCCTGCCTTTCATATGACTTTCTTTTTTCCATTATGCAGATAATTCTGTCCCATCAGTAAGCTTGAAGCTAGTATTTTTCTGCCAGTTTGTCACTTCGTGCTTTTGAGCTGTAACCTCTGTGATCTGTAATTGACCGGAAATAATTACCTGTGCTTAAACTAGTTATCAGCCTGCAATGTATCATAACCCCTTTAGCTTACCACCCAAGAAACTTCACGTGAAACAGTATCAAAATATTTCTTAAAATTAGAAAAGCCCTGAGGTATCTAGAAAGTGCATCTTTACATGCTATTAGCAATCTGGTCTCTATGAGGCTTATACATGCTACCAGGAACTTCAACATGTGTGACATATTTGACACAGGCTTATGGCCTGTTGCCCACATATTTACAAGTTTAGGAGTCATGAAGAGTATTGCTGTGTTTTAAGTGGGCAGTTTCACGTCTGCTGCTCCTTCGATCTTCTCAGTGACTCAGTCACTCTGATATTAGACCAGAGAGAAAAAGAACCAAAGGACCTGAAGCAAGTCCCAATGAAGCAATAAAAAGACTGCACAAACCTCAGTAAAAGCTCAATCAGAGCCAAAAGGATCCATCTTGATATCTGTATTCTATATTTTGTAAAACTCCATGCTGTCATGGGCAAAACCTGCAGTTGACCACTGATCTTAAGAATCAAGCTGTTTCTATGAAAATTACTGGGAACAGGATGGACCAGCAGACAGGAACAATCCTCACATTGAATGGATATTTCTCCTAATACACAAAAAAAACTTTCTGGAAAGATTGCCCTCAAACTTCCTAAAATTCTGGCAATAACTTTAAGAGAAACATTTCTTTCACAACCTGCCTCCCCCTAAACCAGGCTGGCGACACTCTTGAAAATATTTTGGAAGAGCAAGAATATTTTTATAAAAAATGAGATTGTATCAAAGGACAAGGACAGAAATTATTTTAAAACCTTGCAGGTGAAGATATCATGAGGCTGACTGACTCCAACATCAGGTAGTCTGCTTATGCATGAACATTTACTTACCTTAAGCTTTCCAAAAAAAAAAGAGGAAAAAAATCACAAATGTATGTGAGTTTGCCGACCACTCTCTTTGGCAAAAAATAGAATTTGCTGAAATGGCTAGTCAACAAGTGTCTTTCTGCTTGTCTTTCCTCTTTGTAGGTTCTACAAAAAAATAACTGTTGCTGTATGTGTCGGTGCCTTCCTTAGACAGACGTTGGCTTCATGCTCTTCAGACAGTGGGCTGAAGTGGGGAACTTGACCAGCTGCCTTCATCAAGAACATTATTCTCAGCATTGGGTCCAGAAGCTATTGTTGTAGATGTACGATCAACCTCTAACAGCAGGTATCTAAGTCCTGTTATGCATTATTTGAAACAGTTCCTCAAAGCTCATAAATCACTGATCACTCATCCTCCAGACCAGTCACCACTTCAGATTTAACTCTACTTTGAGAGGATTTCAGCACAAATGAAAAGAAAGACACTGATAAATTCCTAGTCTGAGGAGCAAGTCACAAATTTCAGCCAGATCTATCTCCACCGTCCACAAAGGGAGCTACTAACAGTCTTACACTGCCCCAGCAGGCCACAGATAAAAGCATTGTCACAGTACCACCTGCTTTCTTAAGAGACCCAGAAATACTCTGATTGCTTTAAACAGTTCACTGTTATTAGCTTTCCTGTTATCCCACTCTAACATCCAGCTAGCTTTGCTTTATTTTCAGCTGAACACTTTTAGGTGCATCTGTCTAGGGAACTGCAGGCCCGGCAGTACGCCCAGCTTTCCAAGTAGCACTGCGTGCTCGTGAATTCAGAACATCGGATAAAAAAAATGTAACCCCAATTAGCTTTAAAGATTGTCTCAGCCAGGGCATTAGAACTGCTTTTCTGTCATGTAAGGACATCTTAAATGTGACAGTCCCCTGCAGATAAATCTATAAAGCTGAAAAGGGAAAACAAAAAATGCTTAAAACAATCGGAATCCCTACAAAAATGTTCCGTATAATGATGAAGTCAAGGCATCGAACAGGACACGTCAAGCTAAACAACATTAGTAGATGCCAAAATATTTAATGAGCTTCCCTACTCCATTTGTGCAATCAGTTTTCACCTGGGGGGGAGTGGGTAGCGGAAATCACAACCTTCTGCTAAAGAAAGGTTGATGGAAAATAGAAAATGGGACTGGGATTCCTGCGTTCCCAGCTCTTCCTGGACTTCTGTGCAACCTCAAGTTAAGTCAGCTTAACATTTTGTTCCTCCTTCCCTCCAGCTATAACAAAATACTTATTATGGGAGGGCTTGCCACACTCTGAGCACTAGTATATAAAAGGAATACTTGCATTACAAAAGCTGTAAAGCAATTCTAGCTTATAGAAAATAGACAGCTTAACTTCCTTTTACACAACCTATGCCTGGACTGCCACAGTGAGATGCATCTCCAAGAGCAAAGGAATGGTAAGCAAAATGGATGGTGTCACTTTACCACTGAGCAAACTACTTGCTTTTTCAAACATGTCTATCTTTGTAGTTTCCAGGCACTATATGCCCTTCAGTCTGACTGAACAAGGACAGTATGTTTAACTAAAATAGGTAACAATCTTAAACAAATACACTTCCCAACCACTATTTTCTGCCTTTCTTTAGGTCTCTTTGTCATTACTAAATGACAAGTACTTCGCAAGCACAAGAAATAATGAAGCCTGATTCTCTACACTCATGTTTCTCCTCCCGCACTGTTTTGGTCTCTCTTCAGCTCAGGCATTGAATAAAGGCTCATAACCACCTGGATTCTCTGATGCCTAACTAGGGTTAAGCTCACACTGAAGTCTTTCTTCAAAGATGCCATAGAGGCTTTCTTCCCCCTCCCCACTCTTACGAAACCTGGAGGAACATCATAATCCCTCTGCCAAATCTGACTGAAATTTGTCAGTAGATTTCAAACTTACAGGGGCATGGGGGAGAACTTAGGACACAAGATAATGGTCATATACACAGAAGCAGATTGTGATCACACAAACTTTGGTTTTCTGAGGCAAACAGGCTGAAAGCAGTTGTACGAAAAATTCTATTTGCACACTACAAGTAATTTTCTATCATCAATAGTTCTTTAAAAGAAAAATCTCCATTTGTGAAAGAAAAGGGAAGGAAAAAAAGTGCAGAAGTAGCTAAGCCATTAAATGTTAGCAACAATTTTGCAAGAGAGAAACAAGAGACTTCAGACATACTGGTGGTATTTAACAAATAATATTCTGAGTGGCAGAAAGTGCTCTCATTTTCAGCGTTGTAACGCACCTTAAATCCCGAAATGAATCCTCAGCAGTGCACGCTTATTAAGTTGTGTTATTCAGCCCATTTTCTACCTTCACAGTTCCTGTAATACAGGATATTTTCCAGGCAAAACTTAAATCCACAACACTGTGTAGATAGAGCACTCAATTAGCTCTGTCTCTTAAAACTCATTTTCCTCCTCCTCTTCTATTCATGTTTCTGACACACAAGATGGTATAATTTTTAGAACTCCAATTTTTCAGCCCCCTCGCTGCTGTTGGACCTCCCACCACTTTCTCAATAGGCTTCTCTTCAGTCAAAAAGAAAAAGAAAAAAAAAATCAAAAGAGCACTTTTCAAATAGAGAAACATCTGGCAACTGCAATTTCCATGATAATGTCTTGACTGCGGACAATTCTCAATCTAAACCTCATATTCAGAAGCTCACTGGTGAATTTTGCATGCATTTCCTTTCATCCTCTCCTTGTAGAAAGCAAATCCTGCCTACCGAAAATTTCACACAAATTCTATACAACTATTTCAAACTAATTAAGTATTGGTTAAATTATTAAAATCCGTAATCGTCTTTGGAAATCTATTGAGTCAGACACTCATATTTTTACCCTGCTGCAAATAGGTGCTACTTCTTTTAGATCCAGTCATCTGACTCCCAATGTTACTGGTACCTAGGCTTCTCAGATGCCTTTTGGTCTATATATGTTCATACGGTTATTGCTGCCAGGACCATCTGTTGCCAAGTAATATGGGGATACTTCTGTCTCTGTAGCACTAACCAAGTCAATCTTCCTCATGAATGGGGATCTCAGTTCAGTAAATCATCTCCATATGCTCAGGGGTCATGATGAACGCAGCTCTAGAAGGCTGAAGGCACCACATTTTCTTCTCAGATTTAGGAATCTGCAATCACACCTCACATCAGCGAAATTATCTGGCTGTTCTGTCAATTTACTATGCAAGAAATCTTCTTTTACTACTAGATTATGTAAATTCTGGAAGCTACCTATGAAGTGTGTAGCCATGATTAGTGTAACCTATTCTTTTTTTTCCCCAGTCTCTTCTACAAGAGAATTATGCATTCAAATCCTCAACCGTTAACTCCAATCCTCTGCAATTACATGTTATAGTTAAGTACTTAGTTACAGGACTCATGTTATTTTTCTAATTATGGAACACAATTTCTCTAAAACACATGAAGAATGCTATACTGCTGTTTACTGGTCTGTGAAGACAGGTTTAGCTTTGAAACACCAACTAAACCTTGACTTTAGGGGAATACATCACCATTTAATGCATGCTACAAGATGCACTTTATAAAGCTGCAGATCATAAGTTATATTATTGTACTCTTAATTACATGATCACAGGTAATTCCTCTAAGAGTAGTCAGTAGTACTCATCATGTGACTATCTGCCTCCAATAGCTCAAGAAGAGTCTGACTGATTTTAGTGAAAGCAGAACTGTTCCCTGACTCAGAACAGCATTTGTAACACAAGTCATCTCACATAATTACATTTGAGCATCAAGTTTAGGTGGTTTGCACCTAACCAGTCAGTAGTGGCAGAACTAACGCTGCCATGGTCAGCTGCTGAATGCCGGGTCTCTGACTTTGAACCATGAGGTTAGTGTCTGCAATGTGATCCCAGAAAGGGAAACAGGGCTACACATACATTGAGCTACCAGTGCACATCTCATTACATGATTCAACCTATGTTGTACTTACAGGAAAAATATTTTTGAAAGGCTCAAAACTTGGCCCAACAATAAAGTTGATGGCAATACTCAAAGGTAGTCTTTTATAGAGACTGTCCCTCTGGCAAAATTTCAGCTCTCAATTTCCAACCTTTTCAGAACTAAAGCTCTTCAGAGGAACACTGAATTTTATTTTTTTTTAATTAGGATTCTGAAATGTTTTCAAATCTTCCCCCCCCCCATTCTTATTCAAGTCTTCCATTAAATTTTCAATCTCCAGTAGAATCTGTCTAGAAAATTTCAAGCAGAATGGTTAAAATTTCAGAAAGTTATGAGCAGCTGGAAGTCGAGGTTTGAAAGGAAACATCTACAAATCCTGAACGAAAGCTGTCAACAGCATTTCAAAGCAGTATAATGCCTACAGCATCTTCAGACTATCTCAGCTCATAATAATCTTCTGAAAGCATTTTTAACTGGTTGGTTGCCCTGGAATCACAGCTAAGGGAGAGACGGTCCTTCAGCCAGCCGATACTGCAAGCATTAGCACTCAGGAGTTTGTGTAAACGCTCTAAAGACCACAAGTGCTGCAGCTACCCCGAACAGTCAGAGCTTATAACAGTCAAGTAACAATTTACGGTCTTATGAAGTAGATAAACAATTCTGCCGACATGTTTACTTCACCACTGTGGGCACTTAAAGCAAGCACTTCGTCTGCACTACTGTTTAACCAAATGTTGATGTTAAAATACTATTTTTTTCTCAGATTATGTCAAATATTAATTCTAAGGTAGCTGGACTAAATCCAGATTTCAGCTAGTACAGATGTTGTGGTCATATATCCTTTATTCTGAAGTCAGACTAATGACAAGCTATATGCAAACAGAAGTTCTCATGATAAAAGCCGTTCAGCAACTTCCCATTAGTAAAGTTGTCAAAAAGTAAAAATTTCTGTGGGGTAGAGAAAGTAAAGTGGTAAGTACAATCATGTTCCTAAACTCTGCCAATCCTAACGGGCTTTTACAGGTTCATCTTATGAAGATTTGCTCTACAGTTCAAAGATTTATTTCTCTCCCAGTTCATGGGACTTTTGTCATCACAGTTTTGAGCAGACTATGTTATTCGCCAGAGATGTGAAGGTCTCTGCTGGATGCAGACAGTGACTAAGGGACTCCAATCCCATACACAGTTTTGGTCAAGTTGCTCAGTTCCACCTTCACAGCTGCCCCCTGCATTAGTGCATTTGATATTCAGCACTTTAAGAAAAAAGAGGCTGTATTTCCCACTTTATCCATTTGTAAAATGGGAATAATCATCATCATTCCTTTCACGGAAGACGAGCAAGATTTAATAGCTAAAATGTCTGTACTGTTTAGGCATTATAAATGCCCCTCGGTTTTGCCGAAAACATGGCAGAGGCAGTTCAGTTAGTTCATCCTCATTTTCTGCTTCTGCAGACCCTTCCCTGCAGCACAGGAACCAGACACCTGTGGAAGGAGTCAGCATAGGGCTGCTAATGCTGCCCAGCCCACTGCCTCTGCAGTTGCCACCAGGAACCACTGCTAGTCCCGAACGTCAGTAGCTGCAAGAATTGGATCCAGACTGCAGTTCGCCTCGTCCTCCCCAGTGATTTGAGGATGTTCAGACTTAGAGGCCATGGATCAGTTATCAAAGACCGTGCAGTAACAGAGAATATCAGACAGGGCAAGGGCAGCATTGCTACTACGTAACTCGAAAACATACAGCATAATAGGGTCCTGCTCCTAGATACTACAGTAGGAGAAAGAATATATAGAAAGGATAAAAATAGGAGGGATACTAAGTTTAGTGAAGGATCATACTTAAATGTGCATGTGTTCATCTAGAAGAATAGGTACATGGCCTCAAGCATGCACGCCCACATCTCCCCCTTTCCCATGTGTAGACCTCTCTTACATGTGGCTCTCTTTTCAAGTGCGTTAGAATATTCTGCAGAAAAAGTGTGATTTTTTAAAAATAATTAAGGCAGTTAAAATTATTGAAGAATCCCATGCAGACAAAGAACATGCAACAGGCTCTGCGGAACACATCTCCAGAGATAGACACTTTCAATACAGGAGCACCCTCTGGTGCTCAAAGACGGATTGAGCACCTTATTTAAACTTCAAGGATTAACTTCTGAAATGACCAGTAAGAAACTGTCTGTTCGTTATCGCTTCCTAGTGCACTATGCCTCAAAATTAGTCAACTTGCAAGAGGAGGTAGAAATGACTAAATTATAAATCACAAATCACGACAGCCCGGGTGATAAAGTCCTTTCACGTAGGAAAACTGCTGACACATGGGCAACATGGCCTTCAATATCCAGCCTCCAAAAATACCAATGCCACATGTTTTAAGTTAATATCAGAGCTGTCAACTCCAGCACAACTTGCAAGGGCCACCTCACAGAGTTTCTCTCAAACTGGGAACACATTTCTCTATTAGGCATTAGTGTGAGAAAAAAAGAATTTCTACCTTTTGTATGCGCTCATCTGATTGGAGGATATTCTTGTTATACATGCAAAGACTTGCTAAACTCTGATTCTTAGTACTAAGGTGTGGCACTGTATTCCAAAGCCCAGCTATACAAAATTTACTCCCTTTATCAAACCTTACGCTGTTTTTTCTTTCAATTTTGTTGGCTGGGAGAGAACTACTGGGTTCCACTCACAAAACACTACCAAGTGACCTTGGCGTGCTGCTTAGGCACCAGTGCCTCTGGTGTCCATCTGTGTAAGGACACAAGTGAACACAAAATAGTTTGGGAGGATTAGGCCAAGCACAGTGCTTACTTCCAGGAAATAGTACTTTTGATGATTATTCCTGGTAGCCACAATTATAGCTAAAGGTCAACGTTCATGGGAAAAGCCTGCTTCAGACTCACAGCAATAGGTGTTCTCTGCTACCACTGTTTCTCACCAGCGAGTTAATGAGTAACAGAGTATCCCACCTGGGTATGCTAGATCCCCATAATATATTATAAACTGACACTAAAAGCCTCAACTGACCAGCCAAAACCACTTTTTGGAGGCACACTATTCCCTTGGCTTAAATGAAATGGACACTATAAAACAGAAAAAGATAGAAGGTTCAGTTTGTAGTGTTTAGCCACTGGCCACCAAGACAGTCAGGGGCTGGAAAACACAACAGATGAGATGAGGCTGAGAGAACCAGGCCTGCTCAGCTTGGAGAGGAGAAGGCTGAGGGTGACCTTACTGCTGTCTACAACTGCCTAACTGAAAGACACCAACAGGCGGAGCTAGACTCTTCTTGAAGGTGCACAGTGATAGAAAAAACCGCAAAGGACACAAGTTGAAACATGGGACATTCCAGTTACATATTAGGAAAAAAATATTTACCAAGAGGGTGGTGAAACACTGGCATGGGCTGCCCAGAGGTGCGCAATCTCCATCTTTGGAGACGTTCAGAACTCGCCTGGACATGGCCTGGAGTAGCCCGGTCTGGTTAGACCTGTTTTGAGCAGGTTGGAGGTCCCTTCCAACCTAAATGATGATTTTATGATTCTTGTTATAGCTTGGCAACTCCTTGCCCAAAGGTAATGTCCATCCTTCCAAGCTTCTCCAGAGCCTACACAGATCTGTTGGGTTCATATATTAACAACGGTCTAGATGTGCTTTCAAAAAATTAAGAGCTCTGACACAAGAACATACTTAAGTATAAATTTTATCCACATCAAATCTGCCTGGAACAACTCTCTAAATATCCACTGGCTCTGTCATCAAATCCTATTTTTTTTATTGCAAACTGAAAGGAAAGTTTGTAACTTTTCTTTATTCCTGGCAATGGTTCACTGAGTAATTCTTGAATTTCTTCAGTTTCTGACAATACTAAAAAACCCAACAACATACAATTAGAACAGATGTGTCACTTGTTAAGAACTGCACCTGCAACCCGAAGGATCTGTAGAGACAAGTCTGGGTGACATTGGTATCAAATTTATCATTAGGTAATGCTAGATAACGTTGACTATCATACTGTCAACTATTTGAGCCACTCCGTCAGAAAAGCCATCAATGCATCTAAGATTACTTTTAGAGAGATGGCAGTTTCTGCAAGCCAAAGCCACAACTTAGGTAGAGTAGGAAGTAATTTATCCCATGGATTCTGAACCTGTCAACTCTATATTTGTAGAGTGGTATTTTATATAGCATGTAATGTCATAAAGATGGCAGCACCAAACCCAAAATGAGCTCCTGGAACAAAGGAAAGTTGTATTTTTAGCAGTTTTCATGCGGCTGACAGAGGGCTAAAGAATCTGTTATTTTATCAGTTACATCTTCTGCAGTGTACATAGCCTATCTGCTCAAGAAGTAAATTAGCAGTAACTGAAAACTGGAAACACTAGTTCAAGAAGAAACCATGTCATATTTTTGATGCTCCTAGGAAGACTCACCATGCAATAAGCATTTAAAAGCTACCTGACAGCATTTTGCTTATTTTTTCCTCACGCTGCATACTGTGTTTTGTTTTTCCCTGTGATGAAATGCTGCAAATGACAGTTAGCCATCAAGTAAGGAAACTTGTCTTTGTGGTTGGGTCTGTCATGCAAGCTTACAACTGAAAGGGTCAGGCCACTTTGCCGCTGAAAAAAAAAAAAAATCAAGGTAATCCCCAGCTGGCACTCTAGTGAAACTGAGTCTTGTTTTAAGACCAAAGAAGCAAATCTTCTCAAGAATTGGGAAAGTGTATTTTGGGGAGATTTTGCATCTTTTCCTGGAAGAGTTAAAAATGTCTTTTTTTTTTTTTAAATGGCAACTATTTTGCAACAAGAGGTATATTAAACTTATTTTATAAATGTGCACTTGTTCAGGAAAGTCTATTAGCAGGAAAGAGTTTTGTCTGCTTATATGATCAGCTTTGAATGACAGCTCTTCACCAAAGTTATCCCATTTTACCAGCTAATCCAGTATGGTTGAGATTACTGGTTCCCAAATGAAACTCCTGTAAACCAAGGTATATTCCACAGCTGCCCCATGAGCTGTATTGCCTTTATAAAGTCTTCAGATGAAAATATGATCCCACCATGATATACTGGACCATGAGGAACCCAGGACTCACTGTTGTCAAGTTCTAGAAATGGCTGATTCACTTCCTATTTTCTAAGATATATTTTCCAAAACATGAAATAAGTCTTTTCCACTGACGAAGTTTTAAAAAATTACTCATTTTTGCTCCCTAAGCTGAGGATTTCCATGTTGATATCCTCTAAGCTGGGGATTTTACCAATGAACTGATGATAATGATAATAATAATAATAATAATAACAACAATAAATATATAACATATAAGTAGTACAATTTTCTGTTGAAGTGAGTTGAACTGCTCATCTCCAGATATATTCAAGATTGTGGTCAAAATTACAAGACTGCAAGCTCTGGCAACCTGCCCCAGGAGAGTCTACTTCCCATATGTTTTCCCCCAACTTTGCAAAAATAACTAAGGTAGTTGGACACTCAAATTCCACTAACCATGCGCTTCTACATCCACAAAAACAAAGCCAGATGGCAACATATTAGACAAGTCACCTGGCTTTTATGTGCCTCGATTTTGTTACAGGCGAGACAGAAATAATATTCTGTCTATCCTGTTGTTCAAAGAGTCTTTGTAACATAGGCTGCAGTTGTCAGATGTGCAGGGGTAAGAATAATTGTTTTAAAGAGTGGAGGGAAGGGAAAACACCCAACTGCACCTATGTACAGCCTCTCCAAGTGCAACAAGGCTCTGTATCTGTGTGACATGCTGCTTGCGTAGAGGCCATTGTTCTCTGGCAAATGCTGTATTTCAATATCTGGAACACTTTCGAGTATCAGAGTGCACCAAACTCATTAATTAAAAGAAACTAACATTGTTAAGATGATGGTCCAATATGTCCCTGCATGTGACTACATGAAAGACAACATTCAAGAATAATGCATTCCAGCAGCCAAGTGAGACAGCGCATCTCAGTTGGAGACAAGCAAGTTTCCCTTTGGGAATTTACTGCTCACCGTCCACAGCAGCCATGTGTCACATATGTATAGCCAAGACGACAGAATGCATTAGAACTGATCTGAATTATTGTCATCTGATGACAATGGAAACTGTTTTCCAATGATTAGCAGATCTTTAAGCCAAAGCGCTGTCATAGAATGACAAATAACTGCAGGATATTTCAGAACATTTCTCCCCTTACCTTAGCTTCCACCACAGTTATGCGCCCAGTTTTACAATACACACAACTACCTTCAGTGTCCTGCTTCCATATAACTGAAGTATAGGTTCTAACACAAATACATTCCCAAACTGATTCCACTAGAAGTTCTTATATTTTTCTTTCTGTGGCCATGATATGACTTGTAACAGCTTTTTTCTGAGCAGGTATATACTAATTCAATCTATATGACTGACTAGAAGCAACACAGTACTAAGGGTGGGCCAAGCTTTCTAGCAGAAGATTAATTAATTTCAGAATATAATTAGGTTCCCAAGGCTAAAATCCAGCTTGTAGATCAATATTTGAATCCATCGGAAGAAGTCTTTTATTTTATGATTCATTGTTCCTGAGAAAAGATGTTTTGAAAATGTTTGAGATGGATCAGGTGTGTGAAGTTGTGGTGTCCAACAGTCACATAACTTACCGCATTCCCAGGATGGTGTGTCCATACCTAATTGGGCAGCACACATTCCCAAAACATCTGTTTTCCCGTTGTCTACCAGCTACCAAATTACTGTTACTGTATTTTAGGAAACCAGCAGGAGGAAGTGTACATGGGTGGGAAAATCAGTGGCTTTGTACGTATAAAAGAAACACGCAGGACTCTGTAACACTTGAAAGGCCAGAGAAAACCAAAAGGTTCCAGGGCACTGGAGAAGGGCAAGAGATAGTCAACCTAACTGCAGTCTTTGGGAAGATAATGGAATGAGTTATTAAGCAGTCAGTCATTGAGCATCCCAGACAACAATATGATAATAAAAAGCAGATAATGTAAATTTTGTCAAGAATTTTTTTTCTGACACAGTGATCAAGGGAGAAGCCACAGATGTGACAAACTTGGCTTTGATTGGGCTTTTAGTCTAAGTGAACCAAGAGTGATAAGCTGAGTAGGGAATTATGGCCTAAACTGAAGAGCAGTTATGACTACTGTATGATGAAGTAATTAGGAATACTTCTCTTGCAAACTGGGAGTCAAATGGGGTTATACAATGATCTGACATACACCTAGCTTTATTTCATATTTTTCTTATTACACTGACAATGAAACTGGGAAAGCACACTTTCAGAATCTGGGCTGATAACTAAGGTGGGAAAGATTGTGAGCAGTTTAGTAAACAGAAGCAGGGCGTAAAATGATGATCTGAAAATTTATAGAGACAGACACAAAGTACTACAATGATGACCAAGAAAACAAATTCAAATACAAGGGGAAAAACTAGACAGACAACAAAAATGCAGGAAAATATCTGAAAGTTACAGTGGGTTGTAGTTAGAGAGTGAGTGCAATGAGGTACAGTTAGAAAAAAAAGGATTGCAAGTTGAGCACTAGGAAGATCTAAGACACAAGAAACAAGTATTTTGCTCTGTTTAGCAGCAGTGAAACACAGCAGTTGGCAAACAATGTACAGATTAAACACCACGTTTAGAGAAAACTGCAGACAGTGGGAAAAAATCTAAACTTTAAAAACACATGATCAGTAGGAAAATACTAAGATAACAAAATTTGTTTAGTGTAGAATAATGTGAAAAGAGGAAAGGGCGAAGTTATAATCTTCAAGTTCTTCTGTGCATAGAAGACAAAAATGGAATATTTATACCCACCAAGGATACGACAAGTAATCACTGGCATCATTTGCAGCACAGAATATATCAGAAAAAAACCTCAGTGAACTATAAAAATCATCATGTGATGGCATTAGGCCAACAGATCATGCAGTTCCTGTCACTAAAGGCTTTCCAAAACAAATCAAACAAATTCACCATGAAACATTTTATCAGAGGTTGCCGTAAGATCCGACACAGCTTTAATGAATCAGTTAACTTGGTGTCAGCTCAGAAATACAGGGAGGTTAGAAACACATCACAACCATAGTGACAGTCAACTACAACAAAGTGAACGTTTTACCTGTAACATCTGTGTGAACTCACAAAGCAGGTCTTCTGCCGACGTGAATAAATTTGACATGGGAACTGAAAATTACAATTTTGCCTGGATTAAACAAAAAACCTGCAAGCCCTGTAGTTGAAAACGAACAGTGGCATTCCTATTTAAGTAGCAAATGCTGATGTTGAGTTCATGTTCTGAAAGCAAAGTGCAAACAAAGCTGCTACACAGGCTGGAGGAGCTGGGGCAAATCTGAACTGCTTGACACAGGTATTTAAAGCTGAGCACATTAGCAAGTGCATCGGCCAGCCTCTTACACGTATCTTGCATATGCGTTTGAGTACATAATTCGATTCAGAGTTGTTGGTTTTTAATCAGCTTCGCAAAAGCGGTTTTTGCATACCATCCTCGGCAAAGGGGACTCAGTCAGTTGTTTTACCAGTGCAAACTGCGCTTTCACTAGCGCCCCTGCAACGATATCCTGTCATCTTCCTTGCATTACTAAACAGACGATCCAGGCAAGAATAAAGACTGTCTGTCGCACTTGAAACGTATTCCCTTCTTAAAATCCACCAGTTGCCTTCCCCACTGGGTCCCTCACGAGTTTCCGAACTGGCCCGCTCCTAACCCAGGGCGGCTGTGACGCTCAAACAGCTTTCCAGCTGCGTATCAACGAGACCTAACGGCAGTTTAAAATTGCCCGCTTAACCGCGCCTCGCAAGATCCCTCACAAAAGAGCGAGAGGAAGGGCCAGGGTAAACCTCACCGGCGCCCACCGGGCCGCGCGGGCAGGCGCGGGGCAGCGGCCTGCCCCCCCCCCCGCTCACGCCGCCTGCGCACCGGGGAGCGCAGCCCCTGAGGGGAGCCCTGGGCAGGCCCCGCCGCCGTTATTCCGGCAGCTCGGCACCACCCGCCCCGGGGCTGAGTTTCGCCCCGACGCCCGCCTCGGCAGCCGCCCGGCGTGACGGCCACTGACCCCAGCACCAGCCCGGGCCCCGGCCCGACTCGTCCCGATCCCCGCCCCCCCGGCGGAGCTCACCATGGCGATGGCGGCGGCGGCGGCGGCGGCGGCGGCAGACAGCCCGCCTCACCCTGCGGCCGCGAGCGCGACGTGACGCCACGCGAAGCCGCGCCCTGGCAACCGAAGCCCCACCCCCGTGCACGGCTCAGCGATTGGGTGAGGGAGGGGGACACGTCACCCGGCAGCGCTCCGCCCGTCGCAGGAAGCGGAAGTTGGGGGAGGTGGCGGTTACGACAGTGGCAGGGACTGTTGCAACAGTGCTGCTGCGCGTTCCGGTAACGTCCTCGGGGCCCTGCCGTCCCTCCTGTGGGGTGGCTCCTGGCCCAGCCCGGCCCGGGGGGCGGAGCGGTCTGTCGGGGCCCGGAGCTTGAGAGCGGCCGGGGCTGCCCCCCGCCCAGGGCGCCGAGGCGGGCGGGGGAGGTCTCGGTCTGTGTTGGCCGATACCGCCGTGGGGTGAGAAACCTCTTTTCCAGAGCGGTAGGTAACGTCCAGCTCTCGTTTACCGGCAAGCTGCGGGGCTGAGATGAGAGGGGGCACCTCCTCGCCCCCGGTGGTTGAGGCGCGGCGGGGGCTGGGCGACCGGGGCTGGGACGGTGGTGGTTTGCCGAGGCCCTTGTGGGTTGTGACTCAGCCGTCTTAATACAGGATTTCCTTGGTGGTGTTTGTCGTGTGTGGGGTTCTGTGGGGCACGACGTTAGCTGAGAGGTGCAGTGGTTAACGATTCAACCGATGGAGGATTTTTGCCTATAGGGATGTAATAAAAGGCGGGGTGGGGTGGGGTGTAGAGGCTTACACTATGACTTTTCAAGTAGCGCGACAGTAAGAACAGTATTATAATATGAACAGTGAAGGTGCAGAATCATCAGCAGGTGGTCTCGGATGAGCAGATTAAGACCAAATGCTCATAATCAGTCTGTTATTGAGTATTCTTGCCTCTCTCTGAGCAGCTACATTTTCATCCTCCTTGTTCTCCTCAAATGAGTAGAGATCCTCAGTCAAAAATAAACAAACAGTAGCAGTGATTAACACATCATAGTGTTAAATGATCAAAAACATAACTCCAGCTGTAGAAGCAACAGATAGCAAGAGGTTTCTGTAATTGTAGTTTGAGAAAACTCAAGGAGGGAAAGTAATTTGTTTTGTCTTGTGGAAGGTAGGTTTATTTTTTGGGATAACCACGAAACAAATCATGAATCTAGAAAGCTGGCAGTAGTGTGTTCACTGATACCATTATCTTTTCAGGGCAGAGAGCTGTAGCAGTGGAAGTCAAACCTTTTCAGTTAGTGGTATAATGAAAGGAAGCAAGGGCTTTGGGAGGTCTCCCTTGGTCTCTCCCTGTTGTGGTTTAGGCTGAGCTGGCCACTAAATGAAAGACACAGCGAGAACTGAAGGAAAAAAACATCCCAGGGATATACCAATCTCAAACTAATGTAGCTAGCGGCAGACCCTGGAAAAGGGAGGCGAGTAGCCCTGAGAGTTGGGAATGGATGAACCTGTGGATAAAGGAGGCAATGGTCAATAGCATAGGTGGATAAGGGATAAAATGGCCAGGATGGCAGTTTGGGCCAAAACAAGGGTAAAATTTTACTGTTGGCTTAAACTAAGCATGTGCAGCCACTCAGGGCACTGACTCCTGCTTTGACAGGGAATTGACTCTATCAAAAAAAGTTGTGTTAGCAAGTGGGACTAAAGCAATTGTGCAGCTGTGCAGTTGCCATTGTTTCCTCCTCACCTCTTGGTCTACTTTAAGCACAGTGTAGGATTTCCCTTTTTTGTGGTTCTGTGATGATCTTAGGTTATCTCTGTATGGTCATGCAGTTGTACTCTGGGAGTGTTACAGAGTTTTAAAGGGTAAGATGAAGGCTCACTGAAAAAAGGAGGGAGACCAGAAAGAGAAATTTGAGGAACGGAAACTGGAACTGGATGAGGAGCAAGAGATAGGAGTTGAAGTCCAGCTCTTACTGAAAGAAGAAACAAGTGCCAGAAGTCTCACAGGCCTTCTCCTTTTAACTCTTTGGGTCCTGGTGTAGTTTATATCATTTGGGGTTTTTTTCCTTTGTTTTGGTGTGGCTTTTTCACTATGCTACTGAACTGGAGTTTAGAGATTGTACTAGAAAATAGGGTAATCCAAGATTCATTGCCACTGTTGCCTTGCTAAAGACTTTTTTTTTTTCCTCCCTCCTCAGACACATGTAGTTAGGAAGAGCTGACTGCTAAAGAGAAAATGACATCTCTAGAAAAAGGTAGGTGGTTCACATGATACCTAAGCAGACTGGATTAAAAGTACTTTTACTTGAACTCTAAAGACCAGAGTTAAACTGTATGCCAGGCTCCATTCATTTAAACTTATTCCTTTTATGTAGCTATTAGGAAGTAGTTATGTGACTTCATTATTGCAGTGAAAACCAGAGCTGCCTGGATGGCACAGTTAGTTGAATGTGGTTTTCTAATCCAGCTTTGTATTGAAAAACAAGTTTGTCACTGGTACTGTAATCTGCCTGTACGTTTGTCTGTCAGTCCTCATTTAGTATTTAGAACCTGTTGGTACTGCTTCAGCCAGCTTGAAAGTAGGGCAATATAATGGTGCTATTGCAGCATTTTTGAAGTTCGTTATTTGGATAGAGGTTGCAGGTTCACATTACTGCCCACAGTATGAGGGCGGAGGGGGAAAGCAGTATGTGTAGCTATGTTCTAAGAATCTTTCTTGCTTTCATCCATCGTGAGGAAACTACTACAATAATATTTCATTCAGCTGAAAACTTAGTGAACTTAAATAAAATGAATTTCAGTAAACATTATCATGCACATTGGGGAATTCAGAGCAGAAAGCAGCATTACTGGGAATACTGGGGTCTGTTGATTAGAAATGAAGCAGAACTGGCTTCTTGGCTTTTCTTAAACCTTTGCTTGGACAACTGCAACACATGGTAGATAGTACTTAAAAGTCTGCTAAACTTGTTAAGATGTTAGTAGCTATGTAGCTAATAATTGCTTTTCATTTAATTCTTGCTTTTAAAATGTGACTGCTCTGATTCTGTCAGCTCCTAAAACCTGATTTTGCTTTCAGCCTGTGAGTAATATTGTCAAGAATTTTCTCTGCACTAGCTCTATTTTGTGGCCGCATTTAATCTGCGGGAAATTAGGTTTAATACAATTCAGATCAATGTTTGTGTCTTGTACTATTAGTATTAATGAGCAAAACACACTTGAGTAACTTGTGCTTTATAATTGCTGCTGCAAAGGACTATTTTAGATGTGGTGTGCAATTAAAATCTGTAACTTTGCAATTAATTGAAGAATTACAATGAGACTATAACAAAGTGAAAGGTGGTAAACTTTCCCTCTGCTACTTCTAAATTTTAGCTGACGATGCCTCATCACCCATCCGAGGACCTGGAGATGGCATGGAAACAGAGCAGACAGCTGAATCAGTGGAAGTAATCACTGGAGCCAGCACTACAAACCACCACATCCACCACAGCCCACATAAAAAGGCAGTCTCTTCCCTGAGTCCCGGCGTTCTGCAGCTAGGGAAAGTACCTGCTGATAAATCAGTGGAGATTGAAGCTATTCGTATATTAGTCCCCAAAGCAGCTATCACCCATGTTGTTCCAACTAAAAGTGCTAAGGTAGCTAAATCAGCGGGACATAAAGGAGACACGTTCCATCAGTCAGATGGACCTGCAGATCCCAAGAAAGAACAGATAGAGCTGAAAAATGCAATTGAAAAGCTAAAGAATTCAGAAAAGCGGTTGTTACAGGATAAAGAAGGTCTCTCTAATCAGCTACGCATACAGACAGAGGTAAGAAATGAAAGTTGTTTTTTTTTCTCTTGCAGCTGAGCTGCTTTGGTTTATATTGACAGTTTGTGCATGCAACCAGAGAACTGTTATGACACTCTAGCCTTGAAACAAATAGTTTCCCTTTTGAACTTATCAGCTAAGATCCAGAGTAGAAGTACATCTAAGTAATCCAGTGCTGCTTCTGTGACAACAGATAAAGGTATCAAAGGCTTGAAGCCAAGAGAAACACATTGGAGGGATGCAGGGAAACTTATCTTTCATGAGAAAAGATTTTGCTTCTCAACTCAATGGTTAAGTTTAAAATGTTATGCCATAAAAGGGGTGACTGTAATTTTCTCCATCGTATTGTTTGTGGATGTCTTGTCTAATCTCTTTTTATCTTACTGATTCAGGACTTGAATACTATTGAAACTTTCTTTGTTTCTTGTAGCAGGCTTTCATTGTTCCTCTTTGGCCTCTGTTAGAATTTAAACAAGAATGTGTTTAACGTGCATTAGTTTCAAATCTTTATTCTCAGTAGAGTGGATTGTGAGGTTTAATATACTCTGCACTGGATTTTTCCCATTCTAGAAAGAGAAGGGCAATTTATTGTTAGCAGTGTGCAGTAACTTGCACAGCATTCTGGAAGTAGGAGGTGTTTCATTCTATATTGGTAATTACGAGACAGTCTCATCTAATTCTAGGTGAATCGGGAGCTGAAGAAATTACTCATTGCTTCTGTTGGGGATGATCTGCAGTATCACTTTGAACGGATGGCTCGTGAAAAAAATCAGCTAATCCTAGAAAATGAAGTCCTGGGCCGGAATGTGTCTCAGTTGTCTGAACAATTAGAGCGCATGTCTATACAGTGTGATGTGTGGCGAAGCAAATTCCTGGCAAGCAGGTATTCCTTCTTACTGAACTGTTAAAACAGCATTCTTCTTCAGTCTTTTATTACATACACCCATTGCAGCGTCTGGCAATGTGCTTATATATGCAGAGGACAGCCACACAGCTATACTGACACCTACTATGAAATTTGATTATACAGAAAAGGTACAAAGAAAGTAAGGTCCTCGTAAATCTGAATAGTTCTGCTTTTCAAAGGTAATACAGTGGGTTCTAAACCTCCTGAAATCTTAACTACTATTCTTGTCAACATAGCAAGAGAACCTCTTAATTCTGATAGACTGTGTGCAGTCTTTCAGGACAGCTGTCTTGACTTGTCTTAAAGTTAATTAGCTTGATTTTCATCCCCACCCCAAGTATGGTACAATCACCAATGTGTGAAGAAGTTGATTTGATAAAGAACTCTGTTTACAGTGATTCAGGGATCTACTGGGAAGGGCAGCTCAGTATGGAAGAAAGAGTAGGGGCACCTTTTCATTAAACACTGGTTGTGTTACTGCTAAGATCCCTACTGTTACATGTGTAACCATAAAATAATGGGTAGCAAAAGTCAGGAGCAAATCTTAAGCTGGTCTGAATGTCAAAATCTCATTTGACAATGGATTAGGCTTTTAACTTGCTAGGTGTAGTTGTCTTACCAGATATGTAAATAGTGTTCTAGGATTTTTAATCTTTTACTGTACTTGGATATAACTAACTGAATTTTAATTATGATGCTTAATACATATTACAAAAAGGCCTTACTGCTTTTGGAGTAGGAAGGGTAACAGAGGACTATAGAAAGGTAATAGAAGGAAATGGTAATAGAATACAGTGTCCTTCCTTTAATTTGCTGGTCTTAAGAAGTTTCAGCATATTGAGGGAGTGTAAATACTTGTAATAGTCCTAGCTAGGCAAGTGTTACTATCCTAATTTAACTTGTTTCTTTAACATTAATAGGAGTTCTGAGATCAGGGATGCAAGTCCCTTCTAGGAACAACAGTGTGGTGATGTGCTTAGAGTAACACCCTTGGATGTTGTAATGTTCTGATTTGTTGAGATCTCAGATTTCTAACTGGTTGTTGTTTAAACGTCATTCCGTTTTTTGCATTTGCAGTATTGTAGGCATTTGAAATACCTGCCTGAGGGGTCCATGCCAAGTCTCATGGCATAGCAAAATATGACAACAGTTGTCTCATTTGTAGCTCTTAAATACTCGTATCTGGCACATATAACATCTAGCTATTGCCCCTGAGAAAGGCAAAGAGGTGAACGAATGCAGTGTGTAGCCATAGCTGTCGTCTTTAGAGATAAGTATGAAAAGACATGATTACAGCATACTTGTGAGATCTGTGTTGGTAAAACAAAATGTATTTAGCTTTATCTGTCAGGATGCTTGTCCACCATGTTTACGTACTCAAGGTGTTTTAAAGTGTCTGTTACTAGATTTGTATTAAGTGACATGAGATTGTTTCAGCTCAGCAGATCTTGCACTTGTGTGGACTGCAGTTGAACAGAAATTGCTCTTAATGCATGTCCTTTGTAATAACGTTGATAATAGGCCCTACATGGGGGAGGAGGGTGAGAACAGCAGCTGAATACTTCGTTTTAGCTGACAAATTACATTCTGTAGTAGAATGAAGGTGACTTTCAAACTGCTCACTTACACTACTGATTGGAGATTTCTTTTGCAGGGTTATGGCTGATGAGTTAACCAATACCAGAGCAATTCTTCAGCGTCAAACCAGGGATGCGCAAAGTGCAATCCAGGACTTACTGAATGAACGTGACCAGTTCCGTCAAGAGATGATTGATACACAGAAGTATGACTTTTCTAATCCAGACTGCCTCTGTGCAAACTTTTAATTTCTGTCAGTTTATTTTGGGCCAGTGAAGAATCAAATAACTTTCCCCTATTCCAGTGATACTGAACAAAAATCAATTATGCTGATGGATAGTATGGTCCCTTTTCAGTCTCAGAGCTGAAAAAGCCAAAGTAGCATTAATTCTTTCTTCATTGTTCCCTGGAGGTGTGAGGTGTTAGGGGTCCTATACTGTGGAACTGACATCTGTCATATCCTCAGACTTTATTTAATCACCTACTGTCTTGATTTCATGTCTCCTTCCAAAACATACAGATTCTTCTACCTGCACTGGCTTTTTAATGCTTATCCTGCCAGACGTAAAATTATTTTTACCAGTATTAAAATACTGTGTTGGTGAGGCCTTGCCTTGGAGAATAGCCTGTTTGCCTCCTTGTTTTTGAACACTTAAACTTCCTTTTTTTGGTTAACATTTGGCTTGTGCAGTAAGTCTTCGGAAGAGATGATTCTTCTGAAGTATGCTGTGTGCCAATAGTATAGAGTACAAAAACCACTATTAGTGCTTTTTTCTCTTTCTGCACAGGCTGCTGGAGGAGCTGATGGTTTCTCTTCAATGGGGGAGACAACAGACATACTATCCTAGTGCCCAGCCTTACACTACAACAGAGCTAGCAGCTGTGAATTGTAAGCTAGCCAAAGCTGTAAGCTCACATCTTCTTGGAAATGTTGGCACTAACAGTCCAAAAAAGACTTCAGCAGCTGTGGAGTTCTGCAGTACCCCTGCTGAGAAAATGGCTGAAACAGTAAGGACTCTTCATACATCTCAGTCTGTCAGTAGAGTCTTCTTGTCAGAAAGAAATGCCTTGCTTTGTGTTAACTACTTAATATCTTGCCTTTTTTTAAAAAAACTATGTGCAGGGGAAACATGCTGAGTAGACCTGTTTCCCTCATTAAAAAAAAAAAAAAAAAAAAAA